>JAQISU010001244.1:5895000-6495000 GCA_029339505.1 Unio delphinus
TTCGCTTACAAGATCTTTCGTTTGATAATCAGATTGCAAATTCTTCTGTCGCAAGAAGGTATCTAGTCAACTGACACAAAATAAACTACGTAAAAAGACGTTCCGTTTCTTAAAGCAAAAGACATATGAAATCATCATAGTGTATGTGTTGCATTAACAGCAACGAAAAATGTACTTGAAAATCATATGTTGATTGTAAATAGATAACAGTAAAGATACACTGCGACGAGAACTCATGTAAGTAATCTCATGATTTTCTATTTGAAATATGTAACAGTACTCATTTACTGACAAAAGACTCGCACGCTATTCCTGTGTAACAGTACTCATTTACTGACGAAAGACTCGCACGATAATCCTGTATAACAGTACTCATTTACTGACACAAAACTCGTGTGAAAACCCAACCATGATTTTCTAATGTAAACTACGTCTAAGTATGTAGAAACATGTTTTAGTTTCCAAAGCCATAAGCCATAAAGTCATTGGATAAATATATCATATTTTGTAATACATGTACAACGCATATTTTGTATCATAGAAGATACATGAAAGTAAAATAATGAGAGAGAGAGAGAGAGAGAGAGAGAGAGAGAGAGAGAGAGAGAGAGAGAGAGAGAGAGAGAGAGAGAGAGGGAGGGAGGGAGGGAGGGAGAGATTAGCACAACAATGCAGTGTGTGTGGTATGAAATAGGATTCATGGATCAGCTATACAGGGTGTGTCACCCAAAGTATCAGCATAAATTAGAGCCAATGGCCGATAAACTAAATATACTATCCTCCAGGCAATGTACACCTGACAGGTAAAAAACGAACATGCCAGATGATTAAGAAACTAAATATACGTGAACTTGTGTGCCTGACATTTATTGATTTTTGTTCCTTGTACAGCAATATATCTTAGCATGTTTGGGTTATAATTATTATAACTTTAAGTTACTCATTTTATTATTGTTCTCTAACACTGCAATCATTCTATTAGGTTAAACATGGGTTAGTTATCGAAACTGCGTAGAAAGGGTTTTTCTCGAGTTTTCATCATCTTTCAACTGTGGGTGTGTTTTACAGGTGAAGTTTACGTGTGACTTTTCAGGGTAAAAATAACTCTTGTTATGACTTAGAAAATAAACACTCATTTTCTGTTTTACAGTATTTATATTTATTTTCTCTAAAAATTTATTGTCTTCAAAAAAGTATTACGATGATGACCTAAAAAACTAAAGGTGTTTTAAAAGTTATGCATATACTAATGATTTGTGGTGAATATACATATATATATCGCAGATCTACCTTTCTACATTATTGGAATTTAACTGTATCTTTGAAACGGTTGTCTACCTTTGTTTATTTTAGAATGATTTCAGTCAATTAGCTTGGAATCTGATTGGTTGGTTCATCTTAGGTTATTAGAGGACTGTTTGCATCCGATTAAGTAAATAATGGAACTCTCCCGTTATGTATGAGTGATTAATTTCTAAGTCATAACAAGAGTTATTTTACCCTGAAAAAAATGAACTCTCCCGTTATGTATGAGTGATTAATTTCTAAGTCATAACAAGAGTTATTTTACCCTGAATAAAAATGAACTCTCCCGTTATGTATGAGTGATTAATTTCTAAGTCATAATAAGAGTTATTTTACCCTGAAAAAAATGAACTCTCCCGTTATGTATGAGTGATTAATTTCTAAGTCATAACAAGAGTTATTTTACCCTGAAAAAAATGAACTCTCCCGTTATGTATGAGTGATTAATTTCTAAGTCATTACAACAGTTATTTTACCCTGAAAAAAATGAACTCTCCCGTTATGTATGAGTGATTAATTTCTAAGTCATTACAACAGTTATTTTACCCTGAAAAAATGAACTCTCCCGTTATGTATGAGTGATTAATTTCTAAGTCATAACAAGAGTTATTTTACCCTGAAAAAATGAAGTCTCCCGTTATGTATGAGTGATTAATTTCTAAGTCATAACAAGAGTTATTTTACCCTGAAAAAATGAACTCTCCCGTTATGTATGAGTGATTAATTTCTAAGTCATAACAAGAGTTATTTTTACCCTGAATAAAAATGAACTCTCCCGTTATGTATGAGTGATTAATTTCTAAGTCATAATAAGAGTTATTTTACCCTGAAAAAAATGAACTCTCCCGTTATGTATGAGTGATTAATTTCTAAGTCATAACAAGAGTTATTTTACCCTGAAAAAAATGAACTCTCCCGTTATGTATGAGTGATTAATTTCTAAGTCATTACAACAGTTATTTTACCCTGAAAAAAATGAACTCTCCCGTTATGTATGAGTGATTAATTTCTAAGTCATAACAAGAGTTATTTTACCCTGAAAAAATGAACTCTCCCGTTATGTATGAGTGATTAATTTCTAAGTCATAACAAGAGTTATTTTACCCTGAAAAAATGAACTCTCCCGTTATGTATGAGTGATTAATTTCTAAGTCATAACAAGAGTTATTTTACCCTGAAAAAATGAACTCTCCCGTTATGTATGTCGGTGACTAGATCACACGTGTGCTATCCAGTCTCAAGTTTGCTTAACAGAAAGTTCAAAGGTGTAATGTTTTTGAGTTCCATGCCAACGATTACAGAATAAACAAATGAATTTAGTGATTTTTAAACCCAGTTAATTACTGAATAAACAAATGAATTTTGTGATTTTTAAAACCCAGTTAATTACAGAATAAACAAATGAATTTTGAGATCTTTAAACCCAGTTAATTACAGAATAAACAAATTAATTTTGTGATCTTTAAACCCAGTTAACTACATAATCATAACTATTATGCTGACATGTGTTGAATCTTTTTCTATGTCAGGATTATTACGAACTGGCACGTATACTTTCTCGTAAAGAAAGTAAATATTGGCGTCGAATTGTCCACGTTGAGCGAAAAAACAACACACAACACTAAACTATAAATAAAACAAACCCTCGTCATAATGAACCGAATGTCAAAAGCGCTCATGTCGTGACTTCATTCGATAATACTGAGCAACTAAAACAGAAACGTGTTTACACGAGCCCTCCTACATTGCACACACAGAACACGAGGCTTAGTTTGATTCCCGTGACGGATAGGTTATTTATGTTAATTTAGGAAGTGAAATTATGAGAAAGATACAGTTACATTATTTACATTATTCTGGCCTTGAGTACATTGTAAAAACGTTACTACAGTGTACAATTTGGAAAACAATCGATTTTATGAGATACGTAAGGTTCGGCTGAAAATGAGATAAAGAAAATATAAGAAACGAAACTATTTATGCAAGGTAATACTGTGTGTGTGTGTGTGTGCGTGCGTGCGTGCGTGCGTGCGTGCGTGCATGCATGCATGCGTGTGTGTGTGTGTGTGTGTGTGTTAAACTTGTGCCACTCTATACACATTCTAAATGTCTGTCTAAACGACAATAGTCTAAACGCTAATTCTGTGGAATCCATTATTATGCATCAAGAAAATGAAAGGAAAAAAGGATCTGTCTTCAATTTGCAAGACTATTCTACTCGAAACCAACTTAGAACTCATCGTAACAGCGATAATGTCAGTTGCAATTCTCAAATATATTGCCTGATTTTCACAACAAATTAGTATAGTAGTTTAAAACTAACGAAAATGAGTTTGAATCGATCTTGTATAATATCCATTACTTTTTTCTAACTCAGTTTTCAGTTGGACACTAAAATAGTCATACGATGCATTGTCCGCTCCGGTTTTAGTAAGTACTCGACATTTTAGAGTCGCTAAGACTACGAAATGCGAGTTTTCATCTATCAACACCATTGCTAAAAACAATTCCATTAACATCTTATAAGTGGGCTCTACAGATGTTATGAATTTCTGAGTTAGAACCAGGTGTAAGATAAGATGTTTTCATTTACAACATGCAGAATAAAAAGAATGTTGGTATACTTCTTCTGTGTTACTTTTCAGGTATTTTGTCCGCAGATTTTTTTTAAATGTACTTGTGGAAATTGTACATAATCTAAGGCACACAGTTTATCAAAATGGGTGTTCTTATGTGCTAGAAAATTCAACTTGAATTAGTCTAAAGAACACTTTCTTTAGCAGTTATGAAAATGTGAAAACCAGTTTCTGAAAGTGCAAAGAATAAATTACAATATGTACAAAGAGCAATGCCAGATTTAGACATGGTTAGATCCTTAGCTATGGGATTGCTGTGAATGATTTATTTGTAAGTGTTAACATAGAATAAGATTGTAAAAGATTCTAAACTTTTGATAGGCCCCTTCAAACTGTGAGTTTAGACTGTGAGGCCCTTAGCTGTAGCGTGTTTAGCTTGAGCCTTACTCCGGCACTGCTAAAAAGTAAGAGTTAATCGGCTGTTTTTTTTTTTGTTGCTGTTGTTGTTTGTTTGCTTGTTTGTTTGTTTCTTTGTTTGTTTGTATGTTTTTATTTCTACAATTTATCTCTATAGTCCATAAAGTGAAAATGACCAAGCGGAACAAGCAGTGTTTTAAAGGTCAAAGGTCAAACTGAACGAAGGTCAAACTGTATAACCTATAACCAAATTGACAATCATACACCAAACTAAATGGAATGAAAGTACTTTTTAACAATTTCTAAGATATACAAGATCTTTTTAAATTAGTAGGTAAAAACAATGATGAAAACCTGGTCAATTCTTTATTTGTAAAAATGCAACCCTGTGCAAAATCCGAAACTGTAGAGTGACACCTTGTCTCATTTCATCTCGCCCTAAATGACCTTGTACAATAGACAAGCCATGGTTACAAATTTTACCCCAGACCTTCGGCTGAGTTTTAAAGTTTTGTCCATACTGTTTTCCGATTATCTTCTATATCAGGAAGAATTAGTGATATGCCGATATACCTTTCTTACATATCAGGTCATTAAGTGACATGCCGAGATTCTTTTCAATCTATCTTGCATTTGTGTAAACAATATAAAAACTGTCAGTACATCTGGAATAATGTCGGCAAGACACTCATCTTACATGATACGTGTAAAACATTTTATCTGTGGGAAATCAAAGTGACTCATCTCAACCCGTTTAAATGGACATCTTGTATATGTTATTATTTCCTACCAGGAAAATGTTGTTGTTTACTCCACGATTTACAGCCACTTAGTCGTTTGAAAATGGGATTTCTTCAGCTGACACTGCCACCATATAACACTGTACGATAATGCCCAAAAGAGCATAAGAAAATAATTACACCACACTAATCTTGTAGATGACGGCACTCTAGCCAGGTAGCAAGTGATCAAACTGCCACAAATCAGACAGAAATGCCGCCCCTAGTGTGTGACAGATGACAATGTTTAGTTGGTTAAATTATTTGTATGAGCATGCTGCTTTCGAGTTCCTTTATACGCTGCTGATATCAACATTTGTCCCTAGGCGATGTTTTGAGGACGATAACAAATTGATGATATCAACTTCGTGTCTCTCGGCGATATTTTGAGAAGATTTGAGGTTCTTTTCTGCCCTGACTGTCAGCTGAATTGTAACAAAAATGCATGTACATAATCAAACGAAAAAAAAAACTTATGAAGATTTAAAAATCAACATTTTTGTGAATCCAAGTACATCTTGTTCAACAATTCAGATCTCATCTTACGTTACTATCAATGTTTCCAACCCACTCGATGATTAAAGTTCTTTGCAAAAGGTAAATATTCTGCAAAAACACCTCCGTCCCATTCAGTGTTGAAGGCATTATTGCACTTGTGTAAACACGAAATTATTCATTCCCGGTATTTAAAATGCAATTCCATCCATTTGGTCTTGGGTGGTCTCTTTTAGCAATCCATTGATTCAAAATCATCTTGAGAATAATTCATATATCATTTGTATGATTTACAATGTGGAAAAATTGCTGTCCACAACTGACAAACTGAATTGTTCTTGTACTGTTTGCTGAATTTGCCGTGATTAAATATTTTATTTTAACTGAAATGAAGGTCATAGATTGAAACATTACTATCCCTCCCCCTCTCTGTTTTTTTTTTTAAAAATATTTTCTAGATGAAAGCAAAGACACAGACAAATAATACTAACGCACATGTTAGAATATTTTTAATTCCTACTCCTCGGACATTCCAACCATGGTCAGCCGGTAACGGCATGCACGCACAAATCCATATAACATCGCGACTAAGTACACATCACCAAAAAGTGATGTTAGAAAGTCGGCAGTACATGCACGCGTTCGTGGCAGACACTGTCAAGTCGACCTATGCAAAAAGAGAGCGGAAGAACGGAAAGTGTTATCCCTGGATGGTACAGGAAATAATTCATAGTATCATAATATAAATATTAGAGTATTTTAATTGGTACTCTACGGAGATTCTGACCCGGGTCTGCGGTTAAACGACACCCATCATCGTCTTAGGAATTGGGAATGACTGTGTACATATGATAATTAATTACCAGGTCGACATTTTGTTGTGTCTGCTACGCACGGATGCATATACCACCGACTCCATAACCTCTTTATGTGTATTGTTTACCTGTGCTCGAACCTCCATGGAGTACGAATATAAATTTCTAACCTGTATGATAATGCTATTTATTCATATTTATATAAGCACATAAAACCATTCAGTAAGTAACATGAAGCAAGATCTGACGGATTATTATGTTGTTGTTGTTGTTGTTGTTGTTGTTGTGGGGTTTAACGCCATTTTTCAGCACGAGATAGACTATACATGGTAGCCAGTATTAATGGTGGAGTAAGAACCCGGGAAACCCCGGAATGAACCACCGACCCACGAGAAGTTACTGGCAAGCTTTATCACATAACTACATTGGCTGAATCTGAGATTCGAACCTACTCATCATTATGTAATATTACGTCTGGGCGTTGACAGCAAAAAGAAGTAAAGTATCGCAAGTAATATACTATCCCAGGCAGGTAAAAAAAAAACAGTTCCAAAAGGCAAAATACCATTATATGTTGCCCATTTTTTTTCACGCTTTGCATATAACCTATACTGGTAAATTTGAGCGTTGTGAAAAGTTGGGGAATCTATGTACTATATAGTTGAATTTTACAATGTTATAAATATTGATGGAGGAAATGATTTTTGTCATATAACTCTGGTACCATCTAGGTAACCTATGTCATTATTTTTCAAACATTTGCACAAATAACGTAATGAAGTGATGCAAGGCATAGCATAATGACCAGCTGCAAATTAAATTTATGAAACGGGTCGAATATATTCTTCATTTCCTCGCAAATGTTAGCCAAAGATATAAAACAGTCGAGTTGTTTCATTATCATCATTCAAGTACATGAAATGAGTAACCGTGTAAGATCTACAAAATTGTCAGGAGTATATGACATGGGTCCTCGTGTAAGATCCACAGTATGTCAGGAGTATATGAAATGAGTAATCGTGTAAGATCCACAATATGTCAGGAGTACATGAAATGAGTAATCGTGTAAGATCCACAATATGTCAGGACAACATAAAATGAGTCATCGTGTAAGATCCACAATATGTCAGGAGTACATAAAATGAGTAATCGTGTAAGATCCACAATATGTCAGGAGTATATGAAATGAGTAATCGTGTAAGATCCACAGTATGTCAGGAGTACATAAAATGAGTAATCGTGTAAGATCCACAATATGCCAGGAGTATATGAAATGAGTAATCGTGTAAGATCCACAGTATGTCAGGAGTTTATGAAATGGGTCCTCGTGTAAGATCCACAGTATGTCAGGAGTATATGAAATGAGTAATCGTGTAAGATCCACAATATGTCAGGAGTACATAAAATGAGTAATCGTGTAAGATTCACAATTTGTCAGGAGTATATGAAATGGATCCTCGTGTAAGATCCACAATATGTCAAGAGTATATGAAATGAGTAATCGTGTAAGATCCACAATATGTAAGGAGTATATGAAATGAGTAATCGTGTAAGATCCACAATATGTAAGGATTATATGAAATGAGTAATCGTGTAAGATCCACTTTATCCATGGAGCACACAAATTAGTACTAGATCCACTATATGCTAGGAGTACGTGAAATGATGTGACGATTTTACCCCAACCCCTTGTATGTAGGTATAAGTTACTATAACTTGTGATTCTGACTGGCCTTGTACATGTATAAATTGCATGTCTGCCTGACCCCGCTGTGATGTTTCAAATTGTTCTAAGTTAGCTAATCCCCATACGTAAGATGGTCATTGTTAGCTCTCGAGGAGAAATTCTACGAGGAGACTGTGTCCATCGCGGACGGGTGACGTAACCACATCAAAGGACAGGAGAGCGCCAAATAAGAAGACTGTAACAATTGATAGACACACAGACAGACATTCGGATGATAGACAGTCGAACGACTGACCAGAGTCGATCGCCCTCCAATCGAAATGCGATGTGGGTGGGACTTGATTCGAAAATTTTAGATAATACCTAATATTTAGTAGGAATTAGTCAGTTCGCTACAAGAAGTAACTGTGTTAAGAGAGGTAGAACTCCGTACGGCCAGACGAAAATTGGTGGCAGACTCAGATTTTGGAAATCAAGGAACTCTTAAGATAGCTTCAAAGGTCAGTGTGATTTTTGTTTGATTTCTGCTTGATACGTCTGCGGAATGGAAGGATTCTCGTATGTATATTCATTTTACTTGTATTGTAGTATGAATAGTCAATTATGATATTAATATTTTGCATCTTTCGTGATGTTCGTTAGTACCTTTGCTTGCAATTGATTATGATGTAAATTCGTTGCATCTTCTTCATTATATTATATTACCCCTTATTTTGTGAGGTAAAATGTTGCTCTTCTTTTGTTAGTAATAGGTGTGCATATTATTTCGTGAATTATTACGTTTACACCCTTTTGAAAGGACGGTTTGTATTCGTGAAGAATTGTATTGTTTGCTAGCCGCTATAAGAATTAATATTATAATTCTTTGTGTAGGTATATTATGGTAGACTAGCACTTTGTTTACGTAATGATATATTTTGCCATTGAGATAACGGATTTCCGTTATTGCAATTTGAATGTGAATATTGTGGATTCGGTACGCTTGTGTAGGACATATATATAAATATATAGATAGTCATATTACTAATAGTAGTAATATTATAATACAATGATATTTGAAATATTTGTATGTAGATACTGATAGGGCTCAGTATGTAGATGTTTGAATTCTTTGTGAGATTGTGTTGTGGCGCCATTTTGTAAGCGGCGGAAGCGTATGGGAATTTCGATGTGTGCGCATGCGTGACCAAAAATGTCCCGCCTTAAACTGATGGTTCAATTCAGTGACTTAGTGTGAGGTCATCACCCTATGCTAATGCATTATATCTTTCAACAGGAAGCTTTCGGGTGACGTTGAGAGAATTCCGGGGGAATTCCGGATGACGTGGAAAGAATTCCGAGTGAATTTGAGAGATACCGAGTGAATTTCGGGTGACGGAAACGGAAATAGAGATAGAAGAGGAAACGGAAGTAGAGATAGAAGAGGAAACGGAAGTAGAGGAATCGGAAGGAGAGAAAGACGAAAGGAGACTTATTTAGATGAGTAACACTCAAGAAGGGAAAATATTCCTCACACTGAAATCAAATGATGATCTAGGGATCATTGGGTCAAGAGTGACATTGATTGCTTAATATCTTTAAAATTTTCATTTATTAAATTGTTGTTTAAATTTCATCTTTGTATTTCTTTTAATTTAACTGTCGGCATTGCTGCCTGGGGGCTCGTAGCCATATATAATATATAGTCTAGAAGTAAACATTCTGAATGCGGACCAGGGGAACTTCCTCATAATTCTTTAAAGTCTATAGGAAGAACCCCACCCCTACTAAACGACCCTTCACAAATTAGTACTCATGTAAGCTCTACTATATATTAGGAATACATGAAATAAGTACTCTTGACAAATACACTTATTAACAGGAGTACTTAAAACGAATACTCAGTGCCGAATTAGGGCCTTCCAGGGCTCTAAGTAATGAAAATAGTATAGTGCCTACATCTCCTGCAAACTGTGAAACTAAGCATAAACATTATTAAGAGATTAACATGTGAGAAAATACCAGTGTTGCCATCATTCCAGATAAAAAGAAAAAGAACTCGTACATACAGATCGAAATGGTCATATATAATTCATTTAATTTTATCATCAACAATTTTGATTTTTTCCGGGTGTCTCTGTCGGGTTGGTGCCCCAAACACGTGATTAGTGTGCTTAATGGGTAATCCATCACTGCGAGTACTCGTGTATGATATACAAAGAAAGAAAAGTACACACACACACACACCAAACCCAAAACCCAACCCCAAAAAGCAACAAAATGATTAGGAATATTTCAATCATAATAAAGTCATTTCGGTCGAGTCGCATGTAAGGAGCGCATTGAAGGTGTGTAATGTGTACAGCACGTGAAGGTGTGTAATGTGTACAGCACGTGAGGGTGTGTAATGTGTACAACACGTGAAGGTGTGTAATGTGTACAGCACGTGATTTTTGAAGCATGGTGTAGATGTGCAATGGGAGGGGGGGTGTTTACTGTAATATTTCTGAAGTGCTTCAAGAGCAATGTCGGGAAACGCCTAAGCAAATGTGTGTAACCGGGAACCATTGATGGCTTGAGTGAGGATCAGTTTCCTTACACACTTCAATGCCGGATGAAAATAAACATGCACTATTTCATTACTGCATTCGAGTTATATTTACAACTGACATTGTGCTAAAGCATTTGCATTGGTTTATCTCGCTTTACTAGATTACAGTGTAACAACGTTTGAGAGACGATATCTTAAGCTAACGAAAAAGTGGTCTGACAGGATAGATGGTCTCTCAATAGTGGTCGTTAATGTTTTAAACCTAAATATAGTCGTATTTTAAAAAGCTGGTCTTCGTGAAATGTGTACTCTCTAATCAGAGGTCTTTCATGAATGGTGATCTCCCAAAACATAGTCTTCATGAAAGGTTGTCTCCCAAAATTGTTTGTCTTTCCTGACAAATGATCTCCAAAAACAGATATCTGATGGCAAGTGGTTTATTAAAACAGAGGTCTTTCAAAGCAGTTTTACTATATTATTTATATACTCATTTAACCTCTACTACAGCTGCAAGAGCTTCCGATGTGTCCACTACTTGTCCAACAATATTATGACTGGAAAGAAAGGTACTAAATTAAATCGATTCAGTTAAACGGTTAGATTAAATCGGTTTAGTTAAACTATCTTAGCACGTGCCCGGTTAGATTAAATCGGTTCAGTTAAACTATCTTAGCACGTGCCCGGTTAGATTAAATCGGTTTAGTTAAACTAACTTAGCACGTGCCCGGTTAGATTAAATCGGTTCAGTTAAACTGTCTCAGCACGTGCCCGGTTTAAGAGTCTTGTATGCAGTATTATAGTTTATTATTTGTGGGGGGGGGGTATAATCTTCAACATATTTGATCTTACCAGATGTTCACTGTAATAATTTCTGCGGACATGTTGTAAGACTCAGTTTGGTTTGGTTTAAATGCAGTCTGCTGTAATATAATTTAGGTTCCAAGATATCACGTGGGGAAAAATGGCTGGCTTTTGTGTCAGGCTAAATGTTAGAATCACAAAATAGCAAACTTTCAGAAGCTTTAAAAAAAAATGAACTCTTTTAAAAGAAATTGATCCCGATTAAATAAATTCTGATTTTAATATCAGACCATCGACGACATCACATTTTCTTGATTTTATTATTATTCATGTACGTCTTTACATAATACATACGATAGGATAGAAGTGGCTCAAGCAATAATATTGTATATTCGACCTTTTGATGAGAAACTAGTTATACTGAAAAGATACGAGACTGCTTAATTGATTATTTTGATTATTTGCATCTGCTAATACGCGTGTCAATACGGTAAATAGGGATGTGATCGTATGTATACACGGCATATAGGGATGTGATCGTACGTATACACGGCATATAGGGATGTGATCGTATGTATACACGGCATATAGGGATGTGATCGTATGTATACACGGCATATAGGGATGTGATCGTATGTATACACGGCATATAGGGATGTGATCGTATGTATACACGACATATATGGATGTGATCGTATGTATACACGGCATATAGTGATGTGATCGTATGTATACACGGCATATAGGGATGTGATTGTATGTATACACGACATATAGGGATGTGATCGTATGTATACACGGCATATAGAGATGGGCATTTAGGGTATTGATTTTGCTAAGTTGCAAGAACTTGTAGCCTGGCCCCGTGTGTTTAATCATGGCAATACAATATGCTTAAAACCAATACTTCTGTAGCAGAATATCATTTTCTACTTTTCTTGGATACTGGAGAAAATTCACGTCCCACAAAGCTGTATATTAAACACACAAGGTCATATGAATATATATATATATATATATATATATATATATATATATATATATATATATATATATATATATATATATATATATATATATATGTATGTATGTATGTATGTATGTATGTATGTATGTATGTATGTATGTATGTATGTATGTATGTATGTATGTGTGTGTGTGTGTAATGTATGTAATGTACGTACGTATATATATATATATATATATATATATATATATATATATATATATATATATATATATATGTATGTATGTATGTATGTATGTATGTATGTATGTATGTATGTATGTGTGTGTGTGTGTGTGTGTGTGTGTGTGTGAACGTATGTATGCACTAATATAGTGTAGTAAAACATAAATGATAAAAATAGATATACTTATCACTGTGTAAGACTCCTTAACAGTGTCAATAACAAAATAAAATTGTCGACATTTTCTAGGCTGCCTCGCTAAATGACTAGAAAACTGAATACATTACGCACATGTATCAATTTGCATGGTAATGATTGAAAATCGATCCGTTTTGTCATGGAGTATTTAGCAAGTGATATCAATAGCAACAAATAATTTACCCCATTCTTAAAATCAGCAGCATAACACATTTGTTATAAATCACTTATAAACTAAATTGAATGTACAAATAATTAACAACTATGTCTGAAGTCTGTTGGCAAATTGTGTCACTATTCTTAGAACTATTAAGCGCGACGTATAAATGATTTCTAATTATCATGTCGGTGTAAAATTTACCAAACTTTATATGCTAATTGCTTTTAGCAAAATTATATTTTATTTGAACTGCTCTGTGCTCAATTATATCGATTAAATTGGTTTTTCAGAAATCAAATGGGTCCGATTTACTGAAGCAGATGTTATCGTTTTAAAAATAAGATTGATATTAAAAATATGTAATACAAATACATGCAGCCTTTCAAATATAAATTTTATAATTGAATTTTGATATCCGAACATTTCATAGTGTAAAGGGAAAAAGGGAACGAATTTGATTTGATTTCATCAGACACTTGGAAGCCTAGATCACCATATATCAGCGTATTTCAAAGAACAAAGCGCCAGACCAAAAATAATTGTCTTCATTTAGAGCAAACGAATGAACTAACTGGCATGGGTTTGGTCGGAATGATCAGTGACGTAGATAATGGTGTCTATTTATAGCAAACGATATTAATACGTGGGTAAGGTTTATGGCAATGCCTTGCAACTTTCCTTGTCCTTTAAGTTTGCGACCATGGCAATTATAGATATGATCAAATTAACCTCTCAGTGATAGATATCTTTACACACAAAAAAATAATAAAGCTTTTTTTTATTTTAGTGGTTCTCTGAAAGTGTCAATAAAGAAACATTTTTCAATGCATTAATAGGCATTCAATGATCATTTGGGCAATAGAACGCCATGATTCTAGGCAATAGAATTGAGAATCACATAATAAGCTCTCAAACTGGCGAAGATCGGAGTCCATTCAAGAGCTACATTGATATTGCATGTTGATTTTAGTATATATTAAAAAGACTAAGAAGCAAGAATAAATATTTGATTTTGCACAATTCCAAAATAAGGTTGGAGTTTTAGTTTAAAGGAGTGCGGTTAGACCAAGAATGGTTAATCTTTAGGACTCGCTCACGTACGATTGGGATAAAAATGTGATGCAAGACCAGTCAATGAGCTGGACTTTGAAGCATACTGGAACGAACGTCTTAAAACATAGTTTGTTTAATTTTTTTTATATTTTTGTATGACATCTATAACACATTATTGGCTATATAATGACAATGGCAACTAAATGCACACAGAGGCAACTGACCTAGGCTGACATGAGGGTGAATTGAACCCGAGACCAATGGATAACGAGTACGACATTCTACCAACTGCGTTACCGCGGCTCCCCATCAACATGTTAAAGGCACACGACGGTCGAAAGGCATTGATTACTGCGGGTGCAGCATGAAAGCGATGCATGTTTGTCCTCCACATACCGACTCCCGCTCAAGCCCACCATCCCATCGCATTTCAAGTCTGCGGCGAAGTTGGAAAGATTCAGACTGAAAATATTTGATCGCAGTTTGTTTGGTTATTTTATACAAAACTTGGGGTCCCCTAGTGGCCGAGTTGTCTAAAGCGCTTTTCGTTACGGATCACTACCGTCTCACCTCTGTCTGCGTGGGTTCGAGACTAAGATTCGGCTAATGTAGTTATGTGAGAAAGCTTGCCAGTAGCTTCTCGTGGTCAGTGGTTCTTTCCGTGGGTTTTTCCGGGTTCTTCCTCCACCAATAATACTGGCCGCCATGGATAGCCTATCGTATGCTGAAAAATTGCGTTAAACCCTTAAAAAAAAAAAAAAAAAAAAAATTGGACATGGGATTGTACAATGTGTTAAATTACCAAGAGTTCTCTCCCTTATATTATTTGTCTTAAAGCAACATGGTACATTAGATGAATAATCACTTAATTCCTTGAAAACAGATAATTATTATTATGTCAGGAAAGTGTGTGTGTGTGTGTGTGTGTGTGTGTGTGTGTGTGTGTGCGAGAGGGGGTGGGTGGTCATACGAATATCTAAATATAGACAGCAAACCGTTAATATGCATGGTACACAAACCTGCCTGGGTTTACACCGTGCCATTAAAGTCAATCACGATGATAGTTATTTAGCCCTTTTGTTCGCATCTTTTTATAGGCGGCCAGAATCGTACAATCATCCTTTCAACAAAAATCATTAGTTCGTTTTTATTTGTATTTTAAATGTAAATTTTATTATCATGTTTCTGCAATAGGTCATCCTCGGATAAGAATTTGCCAAAAAATGTCAAAGTGGGGCCTAGGCATAAAGTTTTGTGAAGACATCCCACCGTACAATATGATGATACTACAAAAATTTCAGCCGCAAATACCTGCAACCCCATTCTTCTCGTTGCACTGCAGCTACGTGCTAGATTGCATACGATGTATATGTTTGAATTATAAAAATGTATACACATTAATTATAACGTACATGCAAGAAATATACACAATACATACACGTTATATATAACACACATTCAAGAGTTATACAAAATAATAATAACAACATCTATAATGATATGACTACACAAAAATTTAAATAAACCAGCAAGAAATTAGAAGAAAAAAAACAATTTAAGGTAGGAAATATTCTTAGTCGTAAGAACACTCATGAAAGGGAACACTGTCTTTCTGTCTGTTTTCACTGGGCAATTCATTCCACGTTGCTGGGCCCTGATTTGCAACAACAAAAAAAACGTTGTCCATATCACTTTGTTTTCATAGTTGGAATAATGAGTATACGATTGTCAGATGAGGAGCGTAAGTGTCTTGTTGGTGTGTACATATGGGTGAGGTCCGATAGGTATGCTGGACTGGGGTCCGTCAGTGAAACGTAGCACAGAGAACACATTTTGTGTTTGATTCTGGATTGAATGAATAGCCAGTGTAGTTGTCGGGGACGGGGTTTTTACTGATTGGGTGGTCCCAATTAATTTGATTATCGTTATCTAGAGGTTGATCGCACTCTATTTTATTGCCCGGTTCGAGTAAGAATAAAACTTATAGGTGAAATAAATATAAATCTGAGCAGATATATATAGAACAAACAAACATTGACCCCGTACAGGTAAACAAACAACTCAATCAACTACATAAAAACAACTATGCGAAGTCATTACATCAGGATCTCTCTGCTTTTAGAAAACAAAACTTTCTCGAATTACAAAGGAAAGCACAAATGGATTTAAATAAAATAGCTGATCTGTTTACTTCTAGATTAGTTCATCATAGAATCGAGTGAACAATCGATTTCAACGTCTTGTACGATTCCATAACCTGATTCTTCGGTTGTCTCTACTTACACTGTAGCTGTCCCGACCCCTGGATCTCAGGATGCTACTTTTAACAATCCATCTCAGGATACTCTAAGAGCACCTCTCAGAATGGTACGTCTCAGGATTACACCACAGAATGGTACGTCTCAGGATTACACGTCCCAAGATTACAGTTCTCAGGAACTATTTTCTCCTTTTGCTTCCAACATCCATCCAAATCAGTTCGTCGGATTCCTTCGACAACAGTTTTTACGAGGGATATTCTTGCAAATCCCCCGAAGCATACTATGGTTCTCTTGCAGAAAATCTTTGACAGATTAAAATTTTCGATGAGGTGAAATTAAAAGCTAGGAAATGTTGTGTGGGAAACACACCCATTAATTACCGTAACCAATCCGTCAAATCACTCTGCCTCCTTTCTCCGTGGCGCCAAAATCGGGGTCAGCTTCACCTGGCAGTTTGATAGATACAGAATTTCTGCGATTTTTCAAATATGATAGCTTGATCTTGAAACTAAGGTTTGCCGTGTCTCTAATAGTCCGTCCTGCTGCTGTCTAAACAAAGGCTTAATGAAGAATAGCATTCTCCCCTCGAACGGACATTATAAACATGGCAGTATGACGATTGATACGCGTTAGTTCTCTAGAAATCTAATTGATGGTTATCTGGTCTCATCTAATACATTCTTGTTAGATCGCTAGAAAGGGGGAGGTGTGCTCTGATCATGGTACTCTAAACATGATTTGAACAGCTGTGTTTTGAACCTTTTGAAGTTTTTTGAGTAGATATTGAGACGAAGCAGCCATAATTGAGTTACAATAGTCCAGTCTTGAATGTACTAATGAATACACAAGTGCTTTTGTGGCATCAACTGAAAGATATTTGCGAATGGAGCTGATACGTCTCAGCTCAAGATATGCAGCCTTGCGTATGTTCATGACATGCTGGTGCAATGCATGCGTACTGTCTAGAGTAATACATAAGTTTCGTACTGCCTGTGAGAATTTAATGTTTGTGTTGCTGATATTTATTGTCTGAGGTAAAGGATGTGAATGAGAAAGTCTGTGTTGTGATCAGAATGTCCTCAGTTTTATCGTCATTCATCTGCAGTTTGTGACATGTCATCCGTGATTTCTCATCAGAAATGCACCTCTCTACTCCTTGGATGCTAGCATAAACTTCAGTTAGGTGGTTAGATTTGTATATTTGGTAGTCATCAGCGTACAATTGTTGAAACACTGTGTGATGATCTATGACACTTGAAAGCGGCTGACTGTATAGAATTAAGCGTACAGGTCCAACAACAGACCCCTGCAGAACATATATCAACTGGGCTTGAGTGTATTCCATTTGCAGATACAATTTTTGTCCTGTTGACTAAATAGGACTTGAACCACACTAAGGCTGTATTCCGAATGCCAAATACATGCTGTAGACGGTGAAGAGATATATCGTGGTCTATTGCGTAAAATGTTGCAGACAAATCAAGGAGGGTGAGGACTGTAATCTTACCGCTATCCAAAGCAGAGAGATTGTTAGTAAATACTTTCAGAAGAGTAGTTTCAGTGCTGTGGCAAGGGCTATATGCAAAACGTACAATGCAAAAAGACTGAATTCAAATGTGTTACAAGTTGGGTTAGAACAACTTTATCTAAGATTTTTTATATGAATGTGAGATTAGACACTGGGCGGTAGTTCTTTATATCGTTATGGTCAAGTGTTGGTTTCTTCAGCAGAGACTTTACAAAATGATGGGAATTCACCCGGATGTGAGAGAGATATTGATAACATCGGTTAGTGAAGGTAATATTGGATCTACGCACTCAAGAAGCAGTAATGTTGGAACTGGTTCAAGTTCACGTGACTTTGGTGCACTCTTCATCCTGATTGTCCGTACTAAATTCATAGAGACAGGTTAAAACGATCCTAATTGTTGTCGCTGAAATTATGGATCGTAAATATATGGTGATCACGAGTCAATTGAAATTGTGTTGTCAAGCGTATCTCAGATGGTTTGTACATTGTCACGGAAGAAATTTGCAAATAGGTCCGGAAGGTCTACTGGAGAGAAGGTAGTTGGAAGTGGTGTATATTTGTTCCTTGGCAATAGTTTGTTATTTACTCGAAGAGCTCTTTGCAGCTGGCAATCTACGTGATCTTATTACTGTAGTGGGATAATTCGGCTAAATGGACTACGTTTGTGACGTTCTTCTTAGACGCTTCATAGATTTGTTATGAATAGTGAGTCTTGTGGAAAACCAAAGCCTCTCGGTTTTACGACGGTGTCTTTTAGAAGTGTGAAGCTGGTTCCTTACACTATTATACCACGGAGAAAACTTTGGAATTGATACTCTGGACTTGGTTGCTGGGACGTGTTTTTCAAGCAAGGAACGCAAAGGTTTGCTTGGATGTCATGCATTAGTTTGGTTCTATTTATCATACGGAGGTTTCTCTTAGTAGCAAATAAAGGTGGAGGGTCAGGGACTGATACGTCCAGATGGCATATAATGAATATATGATCTGATGCAAGTTCGTGCGATACAATGGTGGATCGCAGAATATTATCATCAGGTCTATGAAGAATCCAGTCTAAAATGTGACCATGTTTATGATTGGGATGGTTAACTAACTGTTTAGAATTGAAAACATAAATAGAATCAAGGAATTTTGACATGTATGAGTTTCCAGGACAGTCAAGGTGAAAGTTGGAATCTCCAAAATTAATCAGGTTGCCGCCTATCGAATTTCCATAATCCAGGAGATTTGGAAACCGCTCCAAAAAGAGAGGTTCAGTCAGCCTGTTTTTTCTACTAGGAAGTGGGCGGTAAAGGCAGAAAAATGGACTGACCTATGTTCCATTGTGAGTGCTGTTTGGACTAGTTCAGACGGTGTGTGGCAGAAATTGAAGGTTGTGTGTTGTACTTCAGATATTTTATCATGGAATTCTTTGTGATGACAGCAATTCCACCTCTGCCAGAGTGGCTGGGAAACGACTTGATGAAATTACCGAGTGTTATGTCCGCTCATCGCCTGATGTTTTTAGCCATGTTTCTGTCAGGAAAAGACGTCGATATTCTGATCGTTGCTAAAAATTAACAATTTATGTGCGCTTTTCCGGTGATCCTACTGATTGGGCGTTGAATAATGCAAGACGCAGTGGTATCTATGGAATGTTTGACACAACAATTGACGATTTAAGATGGATTTGCACCAGGTTGTCTAAATTAAAGGCCGAATGTTTTAATTGTTTAGCTGGAAAGGATGAAAGGAGATAACTGGAATTCTTCTCCCTGTTCTACGCCGGCCAGCTTTGAAACAAAGTTTATTTTTTCGCTTCCGTTTACATTTAAGTAATGATGAATGTAGTCCCAGTTCGTTTAGTCTTCAACACAATGTGGTATAAAGAGCCAATTAGTGGTCATTTAAACCAATTAATGAGGGTCCTTCATAACATAAATGGGTTGACTGGCGGTCACGTGACGGCGGTTTTTTCAAGAACAACGGACGTCGTAACAAAGTAGCAATATAGCTGAGAAAAACTATAGTTGTTCTCGTTACTAAAACAAAGAAATGAAGAAACACATCCCAAACACAATAATGTAGACTAAGATGAACAACAAGCCCATATATCATGAACAACAGCACAAAAAACGGAAGAGCTGTGTCAAGCCGGTTAAGCGATAGCGGCCATCTTTCCGGACAATGTATACACATCATAGATAGCGTACATTAAAGAATTCTGCACAATGTATAAGCAGTCGTTGAGCTAACAATTCCTTTCTTATCCAGAAATATTGACTAATTCGATAGATTAAGTCTAGGTCAGAATTTCGCTTACTGAAATTACTTACAGAAAATTATACTTTGTGATGCATAGTTTTTGCAATTGTGTATAACGTGTAGCTTAACTAATTCTCCTGTCCTCGTTTGCAATTAAACGTCTACTAGAGTGTCAGCGCCGGTGCAAGGCATTTTGGTGCCCTAGGCGAGATCAGATATCTGGCGCCCCCCTTCCACTCACGCCCTTCCCCACCCGCCCATCATTAAATAAACCCTTGGCCCAGCGCCCTAGGCTATTGCCTAGTTCGCCTAGCGGAAGCGCCGGCCCTGTAGAGTGTCATAAACATTATTTATCTTGTTCATTCTTCGCTAAGTAACTCAGAAATGTACATTTAAAATGCATATTGTAACCCCCAGAATAGAAAATCAAGACGATGTGTGTGCATTTATCGATGTTTTACGGAAAACGCTTCGGAAATATTTGTATACTTCTGGTGATAATATGATTTCCGGACGGGATGTACTCTCAGGAAGTCCCTCAAGTTTATCATATGTGTTGATGGCTGAATTTAGTGATGATTCAAGCAAATTTACGGCAAATTTGTCATGATCATATTCGTTATGTGAGGACGGTGACCTCCTATAACATGATGAATCTAAGAAAAGTCTGCTAGCTGTGGTTAGACAGTCAGTACCAAAATAAGCCTAAACGAGACGAGAACATGGACGATGACCCTAAAAAGATCATGTGGTATAATGTCTGAGTATCGCTTGGGATATTCAATCTGATAATTAATATTATCATTATCGCAATTATTATTATTATTATTATTATTATTATTATTATTATTATTAGTAGTAGTAGTAGTAGTAGTAGTAGTAGTAGTAGTATTAGTATTATTATTACGTCAATGTTATTTCAATTTCATAATGAAAAGAGAAGGACGCGAATTTGGGCGAAATTGGGATGTCTTAAGAGCAGACTGTCATGTGGGCGTGGTTCACTAATAACTAATGGTGTTAAAAGTTACACACTTCAGACCGTGAGAAATGTAGAAATAAATAACTTTATTAACTTTATGACAAGTTTGTTTCTTTAAACCGTGATGAAATGCAGACCCCGAATGTACCTTGGGTGTGATTGTTTAATACCCTTCACAGATAGCATAATTTTCGAATTTTATTATAACGAAAAAAGACATGCTGTATCCAGATGTTCAGCGAGCATTTATTTTCTCTGTGGGTCTTGGTGTATAATACTAGTTGCAAAAAACTTATACAAATAATAATAATAATAATAATAACAATAAAAACAATAAAAACAAATATTAACAATAATAATAATAATAATGATAACAATATTAATAAAAAAATAATAATAAAAACAATAAAAGCAATAATAATAATAATAACAATAATAACAATAATAATAATACATTGTTTATTATTTTTATGTTATTGTTGTAAAAAAAGGAGAAACAAAAGTCTAACCATGCATCACATATACATATATCAAACTTTAGCAAGAACTTCTCATAAATGTTACCTACAAGTTTGCGAACACAATAATGAATGAGGGAATGTATTTAGCATGTATATTGGTGTACCTGTGGAAATTGCAGCAATACATAAATGGTCAAGAAGTGTAGATCTTGTAAAGATATTATGATTTTGAAGAGAAAAAAAACGGAGGCGGTTGGGGTGGATTATTTAATTTATCATCCGAGATTTCATACAGTTTGTTTTGATGAATACGTCCTGGAAGCAGCATACTGCCTTCATTCAGCAATATGGACAATGTAAGGAAATGCTGTCCAAAATCGTGAACAAATCTCGTGCTTTACTTAAAAAAAGTTATTTTATTTTCAACTTTGTATAATAACATATCAATCATTTATATAAATTGTTTTGTAAACGTCACATGACATGGCCTCATTAAAATCAATTTTATTACTCTACAGGGGCATTCTACCATATACAGTTACATGCAACATTCCCTCTAAGCGAATGGTAGGTGTGCGCGCAGTGCTCGATGCACTGTGCAAGCATTATGGAGACGAGCAAAATTTAACGTTGAATTGAGCAAAAATTGGCGATTCAGCTGCGCGGAGATGCATGAGCAGAGCACGCGCGCAGCTAGAGGGAACGTTGGTTACATGTCCGTCAGCGGACTTCAAACGTAAACTAATCTTTAATTGGATAGTTGCCAAGAATAATGCCATTGATAGCTGTCGCTGAAAATAAGTCTTGTGACGTGTGTAACCCAGGAGTAATAAATTAAATCTGAAACTGGGAGGACTTTGCAGTGTATATTCTAAGGTAAGCTTGTAAGTGAGTGAGTAAATAAGAATTATGTGTAATGAGGCTGATTTACCTGTAAAACGTACTGAAATTACAGGTTGTTGTTGTTGAAGGGTTTAACGCCATTTTTCAGTACAAGATAGGCTATACATGGTGGCCAGTATTAATGGTGGAGGATGAACTCGGGAAACCCACGAGAAGCTACTGGCAAGCTTTTCTCACATACCCATATTGGCCGAATCCGAGACTCGAACCCACGCAGACAGAGGTGAGATGGCAGTGATCCGTAACGGAGAGTGCTTTAGACAACTCGATCACTCGGGGCCCTTGAAATTACAGGTACACCACTCAATAATATTAAGTTACTACTGATACTAAATAAGTACAAGCCATGTGAGACAAATGAACCAATACGCAAATTGAAGTGAAATATAATATTGAAAGATAGTATAATCAAATTACTTGAGCTGAAGTGACAAAAAAAAGCAATGTTACGAACGATATTTGCTAGATGTCTGCTGAAGCAATGAGTTGTGAAATAATTATTTTACAGTTGAAAATTAACAAACCCTTTATTTAGAAAAACTTTATGGTTTTAGGACTTACAAAATTGGATAAATTAGCTGGATAAGCGAGAACATGCTTTATGTCATATTCTTATATACATGACATTTTACTACACTAGTTTGCTCCTTCAATCGATCCCCCACTCATAGGTACCTACAAACACTGCTTCCACCACCACAACCACTGCTGCTACTACTACTTATACTACCACTACTGTTCACTCCGTCTTTCTCTTGTTTATAAGCCGCTGTTTCTTGACACATGGCAGAGTTTGTACTTGCATATTATTATTCGGATTTGTGTTAGAACACCGATTCTCGTGAAAAGTGCTCCAATCCAAAACCAATGCTTTATTTGCCACACCGTGGCTTGGCTTCTAAGAGGCCCTTCTATTTCAGAATGGTGGTGATTTTCTTGCCCAGAAAAAATGCAATGTACAACCAGACAAGTAGGAGAAGAGACTTACAATTTGATGGACACAGACAGATAGATGAACACACGGAAGGATATGCAAAGAGAAATTTAAGCACAAAACAACAATACTTGTAGGAAGAGAAGATAAAGAGATATTGATAGACAAACAGCACGAAACGATAATTTACAGAACCCTTATGCAACCTAGACAAACGATTGCGATAATTGTTTTCTTATTGATACTTGAGTAATAGATTTTTTAAAACTATTTTATTGCAATTCCTTCGTTCGGCTTAAACATCATAACATTGCTCGCACGAAATACTATCCAGGTCGTTTTGTTTATAAATACCATCTTAGCTAGTTTACCACTAGGTTTTTGTTTGCCTCGTGGAATATGTCAAAACAATATGTTGCAATCAATTCTGAGAGTGATATTGGCGTTGTAGCACGGGAACACTAGAATTATCTAAATAACGTACTGACCCAATGGATTCAAAGTACATTACATAATTTACAACAAATTCCGAGTTTAAGTACTTTACATTATTTTGTACATTATTGTTCCTACCCTAATGTTCTTACTGTATCAGTCCTATATTAAATTATTATTAGCTTAAAATAACCTTATCTCACCCAAATTCTAACACAGTGACACGTATTTCACACAATTAATTGTATCTAGGTTTCTCAATGTATTCCGCTATCTTTCCGTGTTGTTTAGACACAGCGAATGGAATGTTCGTCCACAGAATATAACCAAGCACTTAGAAAACAGGACGGTCAATAGATAAATGTCGCTGGAAAGCAATTGGATTTGCAGAGTTGCAAGGAGTATGGGTATATAGAGTAATCTGGTCACTGTCATAATATTGTACAGGTAATTTAAAAGTACAAATACAATTGTACGGTCTTGTTCGTACAGTTTCCAATCGCTCAGTTTGTAATGTTGGCAAAGACGTTAAAATCAATATGTACCAATGCTAAAACTACTGTTCCAATGTTCAAATTAGTGTACCAATGTTAAAATTACTGTACCAATGTAAAAATTACTGTACCAATGTTAAAATTTCTGTACAAATGTTTTAATTACTCTATCGATGTTAATAGTATTGTACCAATGGTAAATTACTATAACAATGTTAATTTACTGCATCTATGTTACAATTACTGTGTTGTGTACCAATGTTAAAATTAAAATGTACAAAGTAAAAATTACTGTACTAAGATTAAACTAAATTGCTGTACCAATGTTAAATTACTGCATCAATGTTAAAATTACTGTACCAATGTTATATTATTGCACCAATGCTTCTTGTATTCAAGCGCTTTATTTAATAATGAGGCAAATTCTTTCTCTGACTGATTTATAACAGAACTGCGAAAAAAAAGACTCCTGGGTTAACAAACAATAAGAGTTACGTCATTCTTTGAACATCAAAAGGAACGAGCCAAATGGTACCTAATTAACGTCGCTAGTTTGATCGCGTGCGATTTCTTCTGTTGACGTGGCATAAATGGCAAACACGGATTCTGAAGACGGTTTACATACTCTTCTTGACGTGGCCGAATTGGATCACGTGATTATGAAGATGGTGTACATAGTCTTCTTTAATCCTATTCTTATCAATAGGCCGCTTGAATGGAACTTATGCCTACATGATACTTCAGGTGGTGAATGTAGTTCTGGTTCCAGTTGCCGGCCGAGCGATTTAAAGCGCTCGCCTTTACCGACCACTTCCATCTCACCTCTATCCACGTGGGCGCGAGTTTCAGGCTCGGCTAATGCGGGTATGTGAGAAAGCTACCAGTACCTTCCCGTTGGTCGGTGGTTCTTACCGGGGTACTTTTGGGTTCTTCCTCCACCAATTATATTGGCCGTCACGTATTGCCTATACGCTGAGACATTGCGTTATACCCTAAACTTCATCAACCCCTGGTTTCCTGCTTCAAAAGTGTCCATAACAATCAGAGCGTACGAAATAATGACCAGTCTAGAATTCATCTAGCAACAAAACAGTATGAGTGATGCATTCGATGGAACTTATCCATTCTTCGCATGTGTCCCTAGATGGCGTGAATGTATGATGTAGTTTCAAGACCGGTTCTCTGTTTAAGAAGGTGTTTCTCACAGGAAAACTTTTGGAAACACGTAGCCAAAATAAAGATGACAGTACACTAATGCCATATGTAGGATTACTATATGGGTGAGTGCCATTCCTCCTATTTCTTCAGTAACACTGTCAACAACAGAATCTTCATATTATTAATATATACATTACCTTTGGTACCTCTGTATAACTACATCTGGTTTCAAGTCCATTCACTTGCAAAATATATCGTCTAAATACTAATGATCAGCGATCCTGACTATACTTTCATAATTTTCAAGACCAGGAATATACCTTTTATGTTATCACATGCCCCAAGTTCTCAGGTTATACCATCTTTGTTGGCCCATTTCCCAAGTTCCCAAGGCTGTACCTTATATGCAGTCCTACGTCCTCAGGGTCTACTACTCTCCATGCTGTCCCAAGTCCTCGAGGTGTACCTTCTGTGCTGTCCTTTTTCACAAGCCCTTGGGTTGTACCGTTTGTGTTATCCCATTTCACGTGTCATTGGGCTGTGATTCTGTATTATTCCATTTCACAACTCCTTGGGCTGTACCATCTATATTATTCCATTCCTACGTCCTTGGGCTGTACCTTCTAAGTTATCCCATTTCTAAGCATCGCACTAGGCCTTCTTTCTACAATAGGAACTCCTTTGTCTCCTTATAATACTCGATGGTAGATTTTCTCTACGGATTTTTCGAGACTAATATTTCTTTAAAAACAAAATAAGGTTATACTATTAAAACATCAGGTTTTCTCTTCATACACACCAAGGCGTTTAAACCTGTTAAGATGTTCAGTACCTTTAAACAACTAATATAGGCGTGTTTCTTCATACGAATCGATACAATGGTATCATTTTTATTTTATTTTTATTTTTATAGAAGTGCTATTATTATTGTTATTATTATTATTATTATTAATATTAATATTAATATTAATATTATAATTATAAGTATTATTATTATTATTATTATTATTATTATTATTATTATTATTATTATTATTATTATCTGCATCATTTCAAGTGAGTACAAGTATCCTCTTATTATTAATGTTACAAACTCTTTGAAAAAGACAATAGTCAGTGACACAGTTTTTAAAATTTTAATCAGTAATACACTGGAGGCTCACCTCTGTCTAAAACATAATAAACACCTACCGTTTGCTAGCTACAGAGGCGTAGCTAAGAGAGAGCAGGGGGTACATATGTCCCCGGGCGCCAAGGTACAGGGGCGCCAAAATGAGGCTTGCAACGTTACATTATAATAAGTAAACAAGGGTAATAAATCGATCACAAGATCGCTGGGGCGCCAATTTTATAGTTCGTCCCGGGCGCAAAGTACCATCGCTACGCCTCTAGCTAGCTATGAACATTTTCCAGGTGAATGTCTTTATAAATACAATGTCAGCTAGTTTGTCCCTATACCGAGTCTTCATTCATATTTATTCGCCTGGAAAATAACAAATATATATTTTGCAATACATTCTAAGAGTGAGGATGTTAGATTATACTACAAAAGTGACACTAAAAACGTTTACAATCACACCAGAAGATTCATCGCAATACATGTACCAGTATGGTATCCCTGACAGGCGCACCATTACTATCATGGGCTTATTATTCCCTGAGTGGTTTACTGCAGACATGAGGATTAAAGTTTAACCGGTATACAACATAACAGTTAGAAATATTTCTTTGATCATCAAAGGATAGCATACTTTAGTGGCTAATCAGCAACATTAGTTTGCTCCCGTGCCCTTTCTTTCGTGGCGTATTTGGCAAACGTTGATTCTGAGGATGGTTTGTATACCCTTCATTAATCTTAAGGAAAGCAATCGTACTTACACAACAATACCTGAATGGAACTCATCAATAAATTAAAATACAAATGGTGTGTGTGTGTGTGTGTGTGTGTGTGTGTGTGTGTGTGTGTGTGTTCGTGCGTACGTGTGTACTATTTATTGACCGTCTGGTTCACTCAGAACTTCCATCATGAGCCGATCTTTATGCAGCAGTTATTCAGTCCAGAAATGTCAAAGTATATCGGCGTGAATTTCGTGGTGTACCAGACTACAATTTATCATTACTAACAATGGGATTTTATGGTTGCATGTATCCGCACTACAATAGTCTAAATGAAATAAACATTCGTTCTGATTTACACGCCATGAGTACTACAACATGAAAAGTTACATTCAGAACTCAATCAACTTACTATAGAATTAAATGTTACATTCATAACACACTATGCTTACTATAGAATGAAACACTATTAGCAGAACACACCATAAGTACTTCAGAATGGAATGATGCATTTAAAACAAAAAATAAGTACTACAGAAGGGAATACTATATTCAGAACACACTATGAGTACTACAGAATGTAATGCTGCATTCAGAACACAATATGAGTACTACAGAATGTAATGCTGCATTCAGAACACAATATGAGTACTAAAGAATGTAATGCTGCATTCAGAACACAATATGAGTACTACAGAATGTAATGCTGCATTCAGAACACAATATGAGTACTACAGAATGTAATGCTGCATTCAGAACACAATATGAGTACTACAGAATGTAATGCTGCATTCAGAACACAATATGAGTACTACAGAATGTAATGCTGCATTCAGAACACAATATGAGTACTAAAGAATGTAATGCTGCATTCAGAACACACTATGAGTACTACAGAATGTAATGCTGCATTAAGAACACATTATGAGTTTTGAAGGGAATGCTTCATTCAGAACACACTATCAGTACTACAGAAGGGAATGCTATATTCAGAACACACTATGAGTACTACAGAATGTAATGCTGCATTCAGAACACAATATGAGTATTACAGAATGTAATGCTGCATTCAGAACACACTATGAGTACTACAGAATGTAATGCTGCATTCAGAACACAATATGAGTACTACAGAATGTAATGCTGCATTCAGAACACAATATGAGTACTAAAGAATGTAATGCTGCATTCAGAACACAATATGAGTACTACAGAATGTAATGCTGCATTCAGAACACAATATGAGTACTACAGAATGTAATGCTGCATTAAGAACACATTATGAGTTTTGAAGGGAATGCTTCATTCAGAACACACTATCAGTACTACAGAAAGGAATGCTATATTCAGACCCCACCATGGATACTACAGAAGGGAATACTATATTCAGTATGCATTATGAGTACTACAGAAAGGAATACTATATTAAGAACGCACAATTAGACTACAGAAAGGACTGCTGCATTCAGAACATACTATGATTACTATAGAGGGAAATACTATATTCAGAACATACAATGAGTACTACAAAAAGGAATCCTCTATTCATAACGCACAATTAGACTACAGAAGGGAATGCTGCATTCACAACACACTATGAGTACTAGAGAAAGGAATGCTGCATTTAGAAAACATCATGAGTTTTGAATGGAATGCTACATTTAGAACACACCACGAGACTGCATAAAGGAATGCTGCATTCAGAACACAACCATGAGTACTACAGACGGGAATGCTATATTCAGACCCCACCATGGATACTACAGAAATGAATGCTGCATTCGGAACACACCATGAGTACTACGGAAGGGATTGCTACATTCATAACCCAAGTTGGTTACTACAGAAGGGAATGCTACATTCAGAAGCACAATATAATCAAACAAAGCAGATAAGGCTAATTTATTTTTATCACGTCATATATTTTTGAAACCCCTAATAAAGACTAAGATTGCATGCAACTCACAAACACTATCAGAGTACAAGCAAATATGACGCACATTCAATATCATTATGCAGTGTAAAAAAAATCTATGACGTAATATTGTTTTGCTGACAACTTTTTTCCTCCACCTTTTCGAAAATATCAACTCTGTATACTTGTGACTCAAGCTGTACTTTTCTTCCCCCATGCTTTGTCTGATGTGATTATTATTATTATTATTATTATTATCATTATTATTATTATTATTATTATTATTATTATTATTATTATTATTATTATTATTATTATTATTATTATCCTACTCTAAAGCAAATGGCGTTAAACCCATACAAAGAGCAACCCCAATACATTTTTGTAATTTATATTTCTCCTGTTATTTGGAAAGCTGATAAAGAAAGCAAAAAAAATGCCAGAGAAATTACATGGGAACATTTCTATATAAAAAAAATGAAATAATTACTGCTAGAAATGTAGGCCAACCAGAAACGTAAGCTAAGTTCAATATTGATAGGTGTTCCTTCCAAATTATACGCAAGAGAATGTTGATAAGACTAGTTCTTGTTGAAAGGGCAGCAATTCTATCCTGAACCATAATTGAAGGAATATGTTGAATTTTCCACATCAAAATTATTTTTGTTTCCTTTTTCATAAACAGATCGAGTCATATTCCGAAATTGACGGTAACATTTGACCTTCGTCACGTTCCTTCTCGTAAGAGGTGGAGTATCGGTGATCTTGGATCAAAGCATATGTGTTGCTTGTTGGAAAAGGCGGTATGACCCCGCATACCAATCCGCACCGAGCTGAGACACGATACGGATATCAAGTTGCACAAAGCTCTCCCCCAGAACTTTATCCGGCAAAATATACAAGATACAAAGTGTACAATTTAATCAAAGAGGTCTACACCTGGAATGGGGGAGTTGTTTCTCTAAAATAAGAAACTGCAAATTGTCACGCAAACTGTTGTAAAATGATACTGTTCTAGCATAGATTATAGAAAGAGATAAGCTGTAGTTACAACACATGGTCAATTCCAGTCTAAACGTATGCTCTGTATTCTGTCAGTGTAAGTCATCTGTATATATTTTTTCTTTTTTCCAAACTACTTCAAGAAAACTGTTCTTTTCATTTCCTTCAGGTCCGCTTACAAAATTCATTGTCCCGAGGAGACCCTGTTTCCTTTTTTTTTTTAATTCTTCTTCATTATGAATGCGCGAATGAACTAGTTGAGTACATTCAACTTCGTATTTTTTATTATTATCGCGAACTGAGTCTTACCGGTGACGCACTAGTGGAGTAATTAAAACGGATATTTGCGACAGTGAGGTCATCATTACCACCCTCAAACTCTCAAGTATAAAATAACGTTCTCCATTCTAACACACTTAAGAATATTTGGCCAACAAATAATAGAAAGTGTTATTTTTGTTATTGGCACCAAATCACAGGAGAATCCTGAAATATCGAATAACGTCAGACTTTTCGACAGTATATTAAACCATAATTCTTTGTTACCGACGCAAAAAAAAAAATGAATATGTCCATTCTCAACCGTTTTTTCTTATTCCGAAATTTCTAGTAACTTCATTAGACCGAGATCTGTTCCTTAGCTTATTATTTTTAAAAAAAATGAGAAATAGCATTAATTTATTAAACCTGATTGCTGTCTAATATTTTGCATTATTTCCATGAAAGGACGCTTGCCTCAATTTATTAAATTTTGAAATTTATGATTTCATTATAAGATTAAATATATCATTCGTTTTTGTTTTATTGGTGGGCGTTTCCGTATCCATTTAAAACTCGGCGTATAACGTATGTGTAGGTTAGACAATATAACATCACAAATGAAAACTTTATTTTGGGCACCCAATCAAAGCAGCGGCTACATAGATCCATAGCAAAAGTACAGAGTCTGCCCGGTTGTCTGGATTAACATTCAGGGTATACGGTAAATTTACGTTCACAAATTAGTTTTTGACGTTCGACCAATTAAAAAGCGAGTTATTAAACAATGATGAGTCTATGAATGAAGGACAGCTGATATGCATGTATTATGCATTTTGCATGAATCTAACTTGATCACACCTTATATTTACTTCCAAAATTAGTAGTACCATCTCGTGCTGGGTTAGGTGAACGTCCAAGCATTATTTTTTTTTTTATAAATAAATAATAGCACAATATGGTTGAGGGTTATTAAGACTCCCAACCACACTTGGTAAATTTTCCAAAAATTAGTATTACCATCTCGTGTAAGGGGTATGAAGGTTGGGGCAGCAGGTGTTTCAAAACGAATCAAAAAGAACACAATGACTTCAGACATACATTACTAAAGAACAACCAACACACTCCAGGTTCAAGATCATATTGTAATATTAATATTAAAACGTTTGTAGAGCGCAAACTGAAGAGAAATGACGCATAAATATACTGTGATAGTTGCAGCAGTTTCCAACGAGAAGACGACTATTTCACGAGTTTAAACAGCACATTTGGCATCAAGAAATAACGTGTATTTATTTACATAAAGAGATAACCTGTATTTGTTTACAAGTTTTAATTGTTCCAAACTGTAGTCAAAACCAGGTGTTTTAGAAAATATACAAACAAGAAAATTTTGTAAAAATGAGACAAATATAATGACGTATATCATAAAAGATGAAGATTTACAAAAAATGATGATAACATGGATATAACCATCACCAGTGACGACAGTAAGATTATTAAAATAACGAGATAGGACGAAGGACTATTTTGTGTATTTGATCACACAAAATATACAAATTTATATTTGGATCGATTTTCAAATTTACATAGTCGGTCTACAAAACCAATACAGAAAACCTCCGTTGTTTTGAATCAAAGATAGGAATGGCAAGTTGGATATAAACCTGAAATTATTCGTGCGTTTGAAAGGATTGCATATTGCTGAAAATAAACGTTCTCGTTGTCAATCGATTTCCCGTTGGCTTGTTGATAACACAAGAACAATTTGTCAAGCGCAAAATGTGTTCACGATATTTCTGTCCTGTTTTATTATAATTTAATGTAATCTAGAATAAAATCATTGGTAAATCATGTTTTAAAGTAGTCGCCTTGGTACATTGGATCAATGTTAATTAAATCACAAAGCAGTCATGTCTATTGATACCAGACGAGTGTTGAATATACTCTGGAATCATGTCTTTTGATACTAGCATTCATATAGCAATTAAATGAGAATTAACGAATGTGCTCTGGATTCATGTATATAGCTACAAGATGAGTATTAATGAATGTGCTCTGGGCTCAATAACTACTAAATGAGCATTAATGAATGAACTCTGGATTCATGTCTATAGCTAATAAATGAGTATTAATAACTGAACTCTGGATTCATGTCTATAGCTATTAAATGAGTATTATTGCATTTCGTCTGTAGTCATGTCTATAGCTACTGAATGAGTTTAATGAATGTGCTCTGGATTCATGTATACAGTTACTAAATGAGTATTAATGCATATACTCTGGATTCATATATATATAGCTACTAAATGAGTATTAATGAATGTGCTCTGGATTCATGCATATAACTTTTAAATGAGTATTAATGCAGTTGTGCGGTATTCATGCATATAGATAGTAAATGAGTATTAATTAATGTGATCTGATTTTATGTATCTTGCTAATAAATGTGTATTAATTAATGTGATCTGATTTTATGTATATTGCTAATAAATGTGTATTAATTAATGTGATCTGATTTTATGTATATTGCTAATAAATGTGTATTAATGAATGTGCTCTGGATTGATGTATATAGCTACTAAATGAGTATTCATGTCTATAGCTACGGAGTATTATTGAATGTGCTCTGGATTGATGTATATAGCTACTAAATGAGTATTCATGTCTATAGCTACGGAGTATTATTGAATGTGCTCTGGATTCATGTGTATAGCTACGAAATGAGTGTTAATGAATGTGATCTGGATTCATGTCTGTAGCTACTGAGTATTATTGAATGTGCTCTGGATTCATGTCTATAGCTACTAAATGAGTATTAATGCATTTGTTCTGCAGTCATGTATATACTACTGAATGAGTGTTAATGAATGTGATCTGGAATCATGTATATAGCTACTAGATGAATATTAATGAGTGTGCTCTGGATTCATGTATATAGCAACTAAATGAGTATTGATAAATGTGCTCTGGATTCATGTATATAGCTACTAAATGAGTATTAATAAATGTGCTCTGGGTTCCCGTCTATATCTACTACATGAGTATTAATGAATGTGCTCTGAATTCATGTCTATAGCTACGGAGTATTATTGAATGTGCTCTGGATTCATGTATATAACTACTAAATGAGTATTAATAAATGTGCTCTGCATTCATGTATATAGCTACTAAATGAGTATTAATAAATGTGCTCTGGGTTCCCGTCTATATCTACTACATGAGTATTAATGAATGTGCTCTGAATTCATGTCTATAGCTACGGAGTATTATTGAATGTGCTCTGGATTCATATCTATAGTTACTAAATGAGTATTAATGCATTTGTTCTGTTGTCATGTATATAACTACTGAATGAGTATTAATGAATGTACTCTAGATTCATGTATATAGTTACTAAATGAGTATTAATGCATATACTCTGGATTCATATATATACTTACTAAATGAGTATTAATGAATATGCTCTGGATTCATGTGTATAGCTACGAAATGAGTGTTAATAAATGTGATCTGGATTCATGTCTGTAGCTACTGAGTATTATTGAATGTGCTCTGGATTCATGTATATAGCTACAGATGAATATTTACTGCTTGAACGCAGATCATACACAGCCATACTAGGATGAATTTTAAGGGTGTTTTGTTACTGTTCCAAAAAAGTAAGATAACCTGGAAAAAATAGAATTCATTGATAAAAAAAAATCTCAGTAGTTATGGAAGGTTTCAGAAATATAGTTAAAAATAACGCATTTCAAGTGTTGCAATAGTTTATACAAGTTATTATGTATTTCTTCAATGCACAACATAAGCTTGAAAACGTCAGTGACGTAAGAGTTAGCAATCTGTGCACAGATACCTGTTGCATGTGACTTGATTTTAGAGGTACACACGATAACTAATTGTCTGGTAGCAGTGATAAATTAGGCAGGGTAAAACACATCATCAAGTTTCATTTCAAAAGAATAAAATGTATGTAGATACACAAAAAGGGTATACTTATTTCGTGTCTGGTGGCCATATAAATATTCAAAGTAATCAATTCAAATCAGTTATCTTTTAAGCGTGTATAAACGCATTTAAAGAATGTTATAACATAATTTATTGAGTGAATAATTATGGGAAAATACTGTACCACGTCTTACAGAGTCTGAATGCAAGGAATATTTTGCTTCCACCTTTTTATTCATTTTAACTTTTCTGTACGATAGATTTACAGTACAACGTGGTTATTCACAGATGAAAAGATAATCGTGGTATATCCTGGATACGAACTTAACAAACGGATGGAATTACTGGTTAATATCCACCAAGGTGCCAAGACTATCTTGAAAACGTTAGAATCTTGACGACTTAAAAATGAAAGCAACTAATCTAATTAAATTAGCTTCTAGTGGTTGATACGTTTGCAGTATCGTAATGATGATGATACAAAAGACCACTTCCCTATTCCAAGATGTTAAACAAACTATGCGTTTTGGTCGTTGTCTTCATCAAGAACAAAGAAACCAAAGACTGCTATGTTCATTAATAATGATCTAACAACAGATTATGCTCAAACTTTGAAGCAACTTGGAAACAGGCAAAAATAATAAAGCTTTGTTTAGTCTTTCATCGTATCCATAACATACCTATCGATGAAGTAGTGCGCTTACGTTGTCACCAATTAAAATGTTTCATCGCACCAGTTTAGTGCAACTTTGTTTCTTTTTAAATTGTACACCTCTTGATTGTCAGTAAAGGGAACCTTATGTTTGAAATACTTTGTTGGTGCATTTCGAAATTTAAATTCATTTTTGTCATGCATTTCGTTTATATATTTCTTTAAAACGTTATTTTCTTTTTGTCCGTCTAGATTGATTTGAATATGAAGCCACATAACTTTGATTTTAAATATTGGATAGTCATCACCGTCATATAATATGATTTCATCCTTACTCTGGACCTGATGTCATCCTTACTCTAGACATGATGTCACCCTCACTCTAGAGCTAATGTCATCTTTACTCTAGACATGATGTCATCTTTACTCTAGACCTAATGTCATTCTTATTATTGTCCTGATGTCATTTTTACTCTTGACCTGATGACATCTTTACTATAGACCTGATGTCATCCTTACTATAGACCTGATGCCATCCTTACATTAGACATGATGCCATCCTTACATTAGACTTGATTCCATCCTTTCATTAGACATGATGCCATTCTTACATTAGACCTGATGCCATCTTTACATTAGACCTGATGCCATCCTTATATTAGACATGATGCCATCCTTACATTAGACATGATGCCATCCTTACATTAGACATGATGCCATCCTTATATTAGACATGATGCCATCCTTACATTAGACCTGATTCCATCCTTACATTAGACATGATGCCATCCTTACATTAGACTTGATTCCATCCTTTCATTAGACATGATGCCATTCTTACATTAGACCTGATGCCATCTTTACATTAGACCTGATGCCATCCTTATATTAGACATGATGCCATCCTTACATTAGACATGATGCCATCCTTACATTAGACCTGATGCCATCCTTACATTAGACATGATGCCATCCTTACATTAGACCTGATTCCATCCTTACTCTATACCTGCTGTCATACTTCATCCAAACATCTCCAAACGTTTTGTGTTTGGGGTTGGAAGTTGTAAATGAACCAAGGAACACAAAATTATTTTGGATTTCTTATTGCACATTTTGTATCCAGAACCTAGTTGTTAGCTTATTCGTTAGATATGAAACCATTATGTCTGACCTTTTTTCTGAAATTCATTTTATCTCACATATGTCATGTATTCGCTAAGCTAAATATATGCCATCACTTCTATCATCCCCTGGAAAACGAAAGTTCTGGCTTTTCTCAATCTTAATTCGTACAATACATCTTTTGCGATTATACCTAGCCAGTTGCCAAAATAACAAACATAAATGCAATCAGCGCCTCTGTAAACATTTGGCTTGTAACATTTACAAATTTACAAAACTACTCACAACATCAAGACATAGTGCAATTATTTGTTTGCGCTGTTCAACTTTTGTGCTTCTCTGTAACACCTTGTTTATAGCAACGGTCCTTCGACATGCGATTTCTTTTCAGGCATTATATATCTTGCATCGCTTGTGGTGTAACATAGACTTTTGTCTTTCGATACATTTTCAGATGTTTTGTTAAACGTCATGGTTTGTTCAGATATAATTCTCTTTCGCTATTTATCTGCGATGATACATTATGGACGAGCTTTGCATCCCAACATAAGAGTACCTTTCACCTTAGTAGCTGTCGGGAACATCATTAAACGTTTATGATCACTGTAATGTGCCACCCCCACCCCACCATTTTAGTAAAGGGGATAATTAATTGGATTTCGCTACGTTATCTATGGAATGACCTCCTTCGATATTATGACCCAGTGTGTGTGAAAGATAGAATATCAACTGAGAACTAGAAAGATTATTGGGATGAAATAATGCAATACAAACCCCCTTAGACGAAAACAAAAGCAAATTTAATCCCAAAAAATGAATAGTGGTAATTTCAATCCAACTTAAATGATATCAACATGACTTATTAACAGCATCTCATTTAGATTTATTACGTCATCATAACGAGTGGTGAATATAGTGCAATGTTCTCGACTGATTGCATCACCTTCCTATGGACTGTGTTCCAACGTTCCTATTTATTCGAGTCTTCCCTTTCAAACTGTCTCGTCCTTCTCGGACAATGTAGAATTTACTCTATACTCGTCACTTCCCCCTTTCGGACCTCACTCGTCGCTTCGCCGTTTTTTTTCTTTCGGACTCCGTCTACGGACAGTTGAGTTCCCTCTCCCTCGAAGAACTGTTTCCTTATAGGACAAAATTTTCCCGAAATCTCTATATGTATCACTTTCTAGATGAATATAAAATCCCTGCATTTACGTTACTCATAATACTTTATATTCAGACACTGCGTAAAGCCTACCTAAGTAGTACCTTGCCCTATATTACCACGTGATCTGTCTATCAAAAATTTACAGTATGCTACTGCATTTTTAGTACTATTGCATAAATGTCACTGATCCTTTGATCCCTCACTCACTTTCAGATTATGTAATCATTACAAAATTAAATATAATAGGTAGTTTTCGTTAACTCACGATATTGTCCTATCAGTCAAAAGAAACTATTTCATATTTATTGAATTAACCCTATATATCTTGCACATATGAACATTTGTAAATTTAAAAGGTAAATTGCATAGCAACTTTAGAATGACACATTTCCAGAAAAATGAATAAAATAAATTGCATAACAACTCTACCAACAGCACATTTACATGAAATTAAAGAAACGATACATAATATGGAACCTAACCGTATGAACTAGTTGCATGCAAAAAAAAAAAAAAAAACAAATAGAATATTGCGTGAAATTAAAATTGAGAACATCAATGCTGTTGACTTCAGAACTTGTGCATCCGGTACTAGACCTTTCTTTTCTCGCAAAACATACGCCTCGTCAGTCAATTTTTTTCACGATTAAAGCACTATTATTTCTTAGACTTCCCCTGGAGCCAAATTTCGCTCTCTCACAGGAAATTTCTGACTAAAGAATTTCGACCAAGGTTGTCGTTATAAAATGCCCATTAGTGTCAAGATGAATGCCTTAATTTCACCCGACCAATCATAAACAGTGGTTTCTATATTAAACAAATCCTATGACAAACATTTGTTTCGTTAGTAAGAATCTCTGAATTACGTTATGTAAATTTTCTCTTTGAAGAATGACTATTTTATACGGATCGGAAATTCAGTCTCTTTCTCAACCCCGTTTTAGAATATCGGGTTAATTTTATTGAATCGGATCTCTGGCTCGTTTGAGGTATTAACAAAGACATGTAAGAAATAAAGAATAAAGGTCGAAATGACCCTTCCCAAATACTCCCTGTCTAAATGTAATAAAATCTTTAAGCTCTGCACATTAAACTTTAATGTTCACTGCATATTCGAAATTCGATACTTCCCAATAACCCTGTCATTGTATTTGAATATCACTAACATTCTTTATATAATATCACAATCAGACTTCTCATTTTTTTCATAAACACTTGTAGAGGTATCTAATTCAGCATAACTTTTTCAGATATCTTCCATTTTAATCAAACCATGTTCTGTGTCTGTCCATAAAGTTTGATTTTCTCGTATAATTTTTGGGCTGAATCTTAACATTGATTTACAAAAAAAAATACAAAAACAATTATATATAGTGCTGTATTTCTAGTTTGGGTTATGTTGACTTATAGAATCATATTATATTATATTTCATTTATATTTTTTTCGCTTCTATCTATTATGGATGAGTGTTTGTGTCTTGAATTACTTTCTCTCTGCTCTTTCACTTTACCTGTTTTGTTTTGGATCTGATAGATTGTTTTTGTTATCTTTATTTTTTGTTAAGTTTTCTGTATTGGATATGTTGTTGATTCATTGCTTTGTGGTGTGGATTTTCGAAGTCAAGGCTATAGTAGTTTTCCTTCTGAATTACATGGGAAGTCTATAATAGTCTTGTAGGGCTGGATATAGTAATCATTTTTCAAGACTTGGTTAACAATTTATTATATTCTTAAAAGGCAAAATTTTGCAGTTTAGATATTTATATTGGTATTGTTTTTTTTCTTTATGTTTTCATTTAAAATACCCTCTGTCGGTAATTATGTTTTTTTTCTGGAATAGTGTCCAGATGGTGCATATAAGGCCAATTTCTGTTTGACTTTCTTTTGTTGTGTTCATGATCGGCGGAATTTCACACGTGCTCTGTATTCCCGTTTCCATATCCGTCTATAGCACCCTTATTTACGGTTTGGGGGTATTTTTGAAAGACACTGCTTTACACCCTTTTTTCCCCTTTCTCTCTTTCTCTTGCAGTTTATCTCTGGTTGGTTATGTATTTTGTATCTTCCTTATTTGTTAATTCCTTCTCGGTATTTGTTTATTCCCCTCTGTTTATAATAAATTTTGCAGCTGTTTATTTTGCTGTTCGTATGTTTATACATTGTTTATTTACATGGGCATGAGGGTTCTGTTGCTTATGTATCTGTGAATATTTATTGGGATTCATTTTGGTATATGTTGTCATATTTCTTCCATATTTCTCTTTCTATTCTGTGTGATTTTATCACTCGTAGAGTTTTGCCCTTGATTACACGATCGTCGTCAATAGTGGATGTTCTTCCGTCGGATGTATCAGGCACACTCCTTTTCTGTTGTATGTAAAGGCCTACATTATTCTTACATATATTAATGGTATTTATAAGAAGTTGGTCTTTTCTGCCACTGGCAAGGGTGTTAGATGGATTCTCTTCGCACCAATTCGTCGGTTTGCCATCAGTATACTTCCTGTTTCTGTTTGGATTGCCTCCGTCCAAAAGACTAATTGTAATTCTGTCATGCTTCCCAAATACGATTTGAAAATTTCCATAATGAGTCCGCAGTTCTGATTGATTTTAAATTATAGTCGTGTATCGGTCATCCATAATAGTCTGCTGTTTTATTGGTTTTAAATTTTAGTCGTGTATGGGTTATCCATAATGAGTCAGCTATTTTGATTGATTTAAAATTATAGTCGTGTATGGGTCATCCATAAAGAATCAGCTGTTTTGATTGATTTTAAATTATAGTCGTGTATAGGTCATCCATAATGAGTCAGCTGTTTTATTGATTTTAAATTATAGTCGTGTATGGGTTATCCATAATGAGTCAACTATTTTGATTGATTTTAAATTATAGTCGTGTATGGGTCATCCATAATGAATCAGCTGTTTTGATTGATTTGAAATTATAGTCGTGTATAGGTCATCCATAATGAGTCAGCTGTTTTGATTGATTTTAAATCATAGCCGGCTGTGGGTCATCTTTTACTCTTTATATGCACACCCAGTTTTAGTTCTTAGTTATTGTAACCATGTATATTCAAGATGGTTTACAGATCATTTAAATAATAAATAACATTTGTATGAAACATCCTTAAAATTAGACAAACCCGTTCTGAGACTCTTTTAAACATGGAGATAGATATATCTAAACATGTAATATTTGAAATATTATGATTTTTGTAATGATTATTAAATCTATCACAGAAAATAAGTCAAACGTAATTGAAACAGTGATATAGTATCTCAAAACAACAATACCAACACGCTAAAATTGATCTCATATAACCATTTTTTTCCACGTCTATATATTTATGTGATACAGAAACTCTAGTATCTTGATTCAGTCTTAGAACTATATTAGTTATCCCCTAGTGTTTCAGAAAAGTAAGCAGATATTTTACTATATAACTTTATATGATCAAGCTTTAAAAGCACAGAAGCAGATCAAATTATATCACTATTATGAATTATGAGAGAGAGAGAGAGAGAGAGAGAGAGAGAGAGAGAGAGAGAGAGAGAGAGAGAGAGATCATTTCCTCACAAACGGTGAACATGGCAGCCGTATTGATTTATCAACAAATACGATATATTTCCAATACTTGGCCGGTATTGTCAGCAGGAGATAAATGATTGTATTCTACAATGGACTAATGCCTCAGTAAATTACGCCAACGTTTGTCATATTATAAGCAATTTAGTTTTAGACGTCCATGCAAAGCAGAAACATCTGTTAGATAACACATTATGTAGCAGTCAGCTAAGCGTGTAATAAATAAATAAATAAATAAAATTAAACAAACAGAAAACGTAAATGCTCATATGATAAAGATTTTTGAGAGAGAGAGAGAGAGAGAGAGAGAGAGAGAGAGAGAGAGAGAGAGAGAGAGAGAGAGAGAGAGAGAGAGTATCCGTCCAATCTTCAAAATCTCTCAAAGACAGCAGTTCTATTTACTCATTTAATTGTCATTATGTCATTGCGCTGGCACCTTTTCAACAATTGATAAGTTGTTGCCTGGAAGCAGCCTTTTTACAATACATGATGCGAGATAGACAGAATTAGAGACAGACAGAAAGACAGACAGAGACAGTCACAGAGAGAAGAAAAATAGACAGAACGACAGAGACAGAGACAGTCAGAGAGACAGAGAGAAGAGAGATAGACAGAGAGACAAAGACAGAGTCATAGACATAGAGAAAGAGAGAGAGCATGTGTGTGTATGTGTGTGATTTGGATTTTAACGTAGCTTTTGCCATTCATTCATATCACTGATGTCTGGAGTGTGGCAAATTTATAGTGATGCCTAGCACTGGGGCGTCATGCCGCATACATGAAACATGATGTTTCACCCAGTCATAGCATCATGACACCAGGACGACCAGCCTTAACACTAACCTCTTAAATGCTGAGCGCCTAGCGTGACAGATTCCAATGCGAAGTGGAAACACTCGCCAAACATATTTCCCATGTCAAGTGGAAACATTCGCCAAACATATTTTCCATGTCAAGTGGAAACATTCGCCAAACATATTTCCCATATCACGTGGAAACATTCGCCAAACATATTTCCACTTCACTCGTGAAATATTTCCTTGTATCTACTCATATAAGCGATGAATTTCTTTGCATTATATATTTTATATATTTTTAAGCCAACATGCTTCGATATGCGTGGATTTGTTTCCCCATTCTGTAACAGTGCATTTAACGGCGTCGGGACTATATTCATGAAATGTCCCAACATTTACAAACATTTTAAAACTGTGATTCTTTACGAATACAAACACAATTTGCAAATATAATGCTAAATATTGTGTATTTTGTCAAACTAATATTTGCTTTTTTTTACAAAATAAATAGATTCTTTTTTTCGTACACGCATTTCTTGCACGGATTGATACCGTGAACATTCATGGAGGGTGGGGGTATTTAAAGACATAATAGTGATCGTATCTTAAAGACTGATAAGAGTAAAATCTTTAGACACAATATTTTAGTGATTGTAAGTTTACTTGTAAGGACTTTGTTTCTTTGTTGTGTTTAGTTCTGCATTGAGGACTCACGGTACTAATTCAGTTCCCATAATAAACCTATGGAAACACCATGCTATTAAAAAGTCAATAACCTAAATTTGTTTAGTGCTCCTGATCAAATCTATATTTATCAGAATAGACAAAACCTGGATGTCAGCTTCTGTGTAGAGTAAATGATATGAGCCGTGACATTTTCTAGACCTGCATGTGTTTGAAACATGGTACTTTCAATTCAGCACCAAATAGTCAGGTGCTAATTATAGCACTGAGTGTTCCAAACTAAAGACTGATAAAGGACTGAAATTCCGTCATTACATTATTAACCAATCCTGGTCAGCCAAACCCATATATACTCTATTTTATGTTCAATCATTTCCAGGCTGGTTCACATTTTACCATATCATTACTAACGTGTCTCCTATATCCACCATTGATTTTCTTGACAGCCCTGGGAATTGTAGTTCAATACATAAGTAAGAAATGTGCATTATTCTGTTCGTCAAAAATTACATTAGTGAATATTTAATTATATTGCAAGTTCGTGTTCGCCTATAGAGCAATTGTGCATTTCCGGCAACATTAAAATATTTGAGCTCTTTCTTAAAGAAAATCAAAACAGAATATTAAAATAAAGCTGTCTAAAAGGAATCATCTTTTTATCATTTATTGCTCTTCAATGTAATGCTGAAATTTAGTATGCCTGTGCATATTATGGAATTAATGAGTTAAAGGTCAAGGTGAATGTCTCGATGTACATGTATTAGTACAAGAGATTTAAATGACAAAAACGACCTAAAATTCCTCCCAGAAGACATATAATTTGAAACTAAGGTAAGATAGACTAAGTCCATTAAAATGCAAAATATAAACTTTCAAAACTTTCACTGAAATAAATTAGTGGGATGCAAAGTCATGAGAGGTCAACACCATTAAACATGGCGGAAGAGAGGTAAGTGATCATATATGAAGCATTATGTTTCAATATACAACTAGGAAATATCATATTGCTACTGTAATTACTCTATAAATGGTCAATTGTATACATTTTATATATGTATAGCTTAGATGTAAACCGCAGTGCAAAACACTCCATATAACATTGTTAAATCTACACAGTTCTCCTAACCCCTCACCCCCTCCTTCTTGGCAACAGTTGATATAACTGAATATGTTTAATATTCCACTGAAAGTCATTCTGTGGTTTATAAATGGTTTTAAGTTTGCTTATTATCCTGAAATATAACCATATGATTGAATTTATAGTAACGTTAATTGAATTTGCAAATGTGGAGTCACTGTATTGCAATGGCTGTCTATGGGACACACGGTAATAATTCAGTTCCCATAGAAGACCTATGCTAACACCATGATATTAAAAATTCAATAACTTTAATTTTTTAGTGCTCATGATCAAGCCAATATTTATCAGTATAGATGAAATATGGACGTCAGCTTCTGTGTAGAGGAAAGGATATGAGCATTTTTTGGACCTGCATGTGTTTGAAACGTGCTTCAGTTAACCGACTAAAATTCCAATAATAAAACAACGTCTCATTTTTTCACTTACAACTAAGATAAGCTCTCAAAAGATATAACTTACATTTTTAGCCAATTTATTGATAAGCCAAGTCGATATACTGGATTTAATGGCCAGCCATTTCCGGGCTGGTTCCTATTTTTCAATATCATTTAGTATCGTGTGTCCTTCGTAGGTGAATTTTGTGTGACTATTGGTAAGCTTTCATGGATCGTTAACAGACGACACATCCAAACTTTGTCATTAATTTCGATTTGCATGGGTGACTAACACGATCTTTACCTGAAACAAATTTGTTGCTGCTAGCGGATGTCTTTGAAACGTTTGGTAATGCTGTCGTGCGTGAGTACAACAAGGTTGATCCCGCGTACTAATTTTCGTGACAGGGAATAAATAGCCTGGGACGCATTGTTATGTAAAACCAGCGGTGTTGAAAGATTTTACTGTACAAACGATTATTCGGACATCAGCACGCGTAAGAATTAATAAAGAATGTTAAAAAGCGATTGGGCGAGCGACTAACAGGGCTTCACTCAGTCATAGCAGCGTTGAATGATGAAATCACACACGCGGTTGGGTTAACATCTGCTGAGGTAACTAAACAGAAGAATGTCGCCGTTACCCACAGAACAGAACAGTTTCACAATCGCCCGTGTTATCCCTAATTGGGGATCAATTTGGTTAGATGTCTATATCTGGAGTGTAGGTTGCATTTATTACAAGGTACGTCGATGAAAAGGTCGTTCATTCCTTTCCCAAGGAGAGAGAAAATAAATGAAGGCCTGGCAAATGGCTGACTTGTTTCGATGTTGTCGGGATTGTTTTTGGTACATATAAACCACATATCTTACAAGTTCGCAACTCAGGAACATACTTTTCATTTTAACCGGAACTAAACGCGGGTGGGGTAATGTAATAATAGTGTAAAATGATAAACGCTTTGTAGGTCTGCCGATGTCACGTGTCAACAATGGTATTTTGAAATGCTGGAATATCTGACAGCAGATGTTGATATTGATAGCAATTTTCTTCCACTTGTTAATGAATATCTGCTTGATTCAAAGTAGTGTTATCAAGCCCTTGTATACGCTCAAATATAATCTTCACTTCGGCAAGATAGACAAAGGCCGCCTGATCAATGATGTGACAGTTGCAACTCAAGGCCACTTTGGGGTCATAACATTGGCACATGAAAACGCCAGACATAACGATGAAGTAAAATTCACAACAGAAACCATCTCAGTTACATTCCTCAGTACTATGCTAAACCAGCATTGACTTAGACGTTAAAGATCTCAACTGTTACTTAACAAGAACATATCAGTTATTGAATGAAAACGATAGTTAGAAGCCAAAGGCAAGGGCAGAATTTGTTTCTAAATAAGTGTAATGACAAACCCCATGAACGCAAAATTTCTAAGATATCAATATTCCTCCTGAGGATATATCTACCATTACGTGGTAGTTGTGCCAGTGACGAAAAACGCTCTACTCGTACAATACAAACGCTTTTTACGAAATCACATTACTGAGTCATCACTGACTATTCTTGATTTTGCTGTTGCTGGAATTCTGACCACAGCAACCATCATAGACACACCAATCGGATTTTTGTAGGATATGTATATATTACAACAGGTGTCACCGCAAGTGCTAGTAAAATACTATTGTTATGGTTGCATTCACCAATACGCGTCTATTCAGAATATCTAGGGGAGGCTCAAAGTTGTCTTAATACAATTAGAAAAGCCTACTCTAAGGAGGAGTTTGAGACAGTATTATCGGAACCGTGGCGCCATCGGACTACACTCGGTGATTGATTTACAGTCATTGAAAACCGACTACCTGTTTGCCTTGTGTACATCATTCTTCCAAACAGCTTATTAGACTAACTGTAATACCTATTGTAATAACATTGATTGTTGTTGCCCACTCGGGCAGGCTCACCACGGGTTCGTTTAAATCACGCACCTGTGCTTGGTTCAAGCATCAAGCCATTGACTATAAAAGGCTTATATATGTCTTAGTATGGTCAAATCATAAACCTCCATAATACTACTACTCGGTCATAATATTTTGTGTCGTTTAAAATTATCAAGATTAGAAATGTGCTTCCAATGATTTTTATGAGAAACTAATAATTTTTTGTTTTTAAAAAATTATGTCTTTATGCTTGCCTTTGGATCCTCGCCTCATTTATTTATTTGAATTAGTGTAGTGTTTTTAAAAAATTATGTCTTTATGCTTGCCTTTGGATCCTCGCCTCATTTATTTATTTGAACTAGTGTAGTGGATGAAAATAAAGCATTAAGGAAGATTAAGATATTATAAAAGTATTTTACAATATGATTAGATTCTAACATTTGGAAAATAACAGAAAAAGGTTTTTTGTTTTTTAAATGCGGTCATTCAGGGTTCAAGAATATATAATTTGTATCAACTGTTTTTAAGGACATTAAATATTCAAATAACTCCCAGATCATTATTTTATTTAATTTTATTTATTTATTTATTTATTTATTTATTTATTTATTTATTTATTTATTTATTTATTTATTCTTGTAATCTTTCAAAAATGAAGGTCTGCGCAATTCCTCAGTTGACAGTTTTACATAAAGGTCTGCGGTTATGTTGTTTTGCATGTTTGAGAAACAAGAAAGGTGTACTGTCGACAAAAGACAAGAAATTAGGCAGAAAGAAACGAAATATATCATAGATAAAATTAATGATTGTATGCAAAATAAGCCACGCCTTATGTGACTAAATACGTTTTTTTTATTATGTCATTTATCAGTCGTAATTATTTTAGTAATTATGTAGCTACTTTCTAACAATGAAATTTCCAAACAACCAAGTATGCACTGCACTAGTGTGCACCATTACAGCAAGGTGACGAACAGAATTTCAAAACTATTTAAATAATGTTTCTTTCATGGCGTTGACTCATCATCTTTGTTGTTGAGTTCTCTTTTTTTTCTTCATATTTTCATGTATAAACTCTTGTCTTTGGCATAAAAAGGAATCCATTTTGTAATTGTCAGATAATATATTCAAATATATATTTGCAAAACAGAAAACTGTTTCACCTGCCCGTGTCTGCCCTTGCATGTTTCATAGATACGAGATGTAGCTTCTGCCTTAGTCAATATAACTCTGGAATTTCCAAATTAAATCCTAGGTTGGGATATCATTTATGTTTACCATCATATCTCCTTTTGTGCCAAACGCATTTACGAAAGAGTGCGAGAATGTAACACACATGTTTGACATACTGCTAAAAGTTTTATAACTTTTTATAGTGTGATGAATTCCCACTATTAAACTACGAGTTTGTTTGGTCACAAATCAATCGATAATACCGCGCGCGCGCGCGTGTGTGTGTGTGTGTTTGTGTGTGTGTGTGTGTGTGTGTGTGTGTGTGTGTACGTGCGTGTGTGTTATTCTCAGTATTGGTGTTTCCTTATATGGCTGACGGTAAAGTCGGATGCGAGGAATCATTATCCGATATGCCTTCAACCGTGTTTAACGAGAGAGGCGATTTTTGCACAACTATTGACACAGATATAAAACTTTATTTAGTAAAAACATGTTAAAAGATTTAAGAATATCGTCCTATCAAAGTATATCATCTGCACATTGCAACTCTGTGTGTGTGTGTGTGTGTGTGTGTGTGTGTGAGAGAGAGAGAGAGAGAGAGAGAGAGAGAGAGAGAGAGAGAGAGAGAGAGAGAGAGAGAGAGAGAGAGAATTTATAATGGGGCTTTAGCAATTTTTCAGTCATAGCACTACGACGTCTGAAGTGTGACAGTTTATAGTGATGCCTAGCACTGTGGCATCATGCCTACCCAGTCACGTTATCCTGACACCAGGACAACCAGTTCAAACACTCACCTCTTAATACTGAACCCCAAACGAGGTAGCTGTTAGTACCATTTTTGCAAGTATATGGCATGACTCGACCAAGGTTAGAACCCACGACCTCCCGCATCCGAGGCTGACGCCCTAACCACTATGCGACAGGAGCGGTCATTGAAACTGCTTAACTTATACAGGAATACATACTGTTACAGGAATACATAATGAGATTTTATCAAAGTGACATCAAAATGATCGGAAGCAAAACAACCCTTTATGTTTTTCTTCTTCTTCTACAACAACAACAGCAGCAGCAGCAACATAAACAACAACAAAAACAACACCAACAACAGCAATAATAATAATAATAATAATGACTATTTTGCAAAATCTTTTCTGCGTCCGCATGTTTGTGCATAATTCCACCACGGTAAAAAAACAGCTTTGTTAGATATCAAATTTATATTCTCAATTTGAATTTGATCGCAGATATACACAGTAGTTTAAGACGCTGATGTCTCCTCAGTTCTGATTATTTAAATGATTAGTTTTGGTTGGGAATGTGGAAGAGTAAGAAATAAAAATAATGTACTAAAAGGCGGGTTTATACTACTTTTATATGTATTGATGTATACTACTTTTATGTGTATTGATTTATACTGCTTTTATGTGTATTGGTTTATACTGCTTTTATGTGTATTGATTTATACTACTTTTATGTGTATTGGTTATACTTACAATGCTACCATGACCACCATTATCTTACAGTCTAAGGCAATTTCACTAAAATTAGCAATTATAAATTTACAGCAAAATCATTATGATCCAATGTAAAGAAGAAGTACCCCGTAGCTAGGGTTGAGACAAATTACATGTCTTTAAGCATTGTGTACTATGGGATGTTACTTTTTATCGCTTTCAAGACGACGTTTATCTCAGAACAATATTGGCAAATGACAAAGATCTTTTGAGTATATGGTGATAATAGAAAAAGGTTGTGAGATTAGAGAATTTTAAAAATGTGTATGGTAAAGAATACAAATGATTTAGATGTCTAACCCATTTATAAGAGCATATTTGCCACAACTCATATATATATATATATATATATATATATATAGAGAGAGAGAGAGAGAGAGAGAGAGAGAGAGAGAGAGAGAGAGAGAGAGAGAGAGAGAGAGAGAGAGAGTAAATTTATATTTCTGTCAAACTGGATGACAAAGCAAAGACAAAGTAGTAGGTAACATTTGATTTTACCCGAGAGATACAGAGTTTGTGGTCATCCATCTACATGTGTGGTCAATGATGTTATCGTCTTTGAATGACCTTTTTGACTGACCCAACAGGCGAAAAATTACTTTTGACTTTTAACTGATCCAAAACGCGAAGAAAATTATTACTTGGACCGTTTGATTGATCAAGCACGCGGTCAAACATACAATTTGGTCAACATAACACTGATAATCTTACAGGCTGATAAGTCTGGCCAGTCTTGTCAGCGTGCCTTTTGAGATCTTTTATGCAATAGTTGATTGATAGTCGCCTCTAGAATCAGGATTTTACTTGATGAACATTTAGTTGGATATGTTGTTTAAAGTTTCACTCTGTAGGCTCTGTGGCAGTAAAAGAGCACGTTAGATTCAAACACAGAGACGAAATAAATTGTTTAATATTTAATATGATTTATTTTCTTGTTGGATGCATGCAAAAGTTATTGAAATAAATTGATTCCAATACAACAGGTCTGAGTGAGAAGGCGTTTGGCTATGTCTTCTGAAGATTATATTAAAGATTCCCACGAATTAAACTGATAATTAAATTCATACTTATTAGAAAATACAGAAAAAGTTAATATTTTAGTCAGCCTTCGTCTAGACATAGTTCGAATTAAAATCATTTATCTTTCGGTTGTGATGAAAAGATAGCTATTTCACTATATTGACCATCTCATCTTAATTACATTGGTGTTTTCAAGTGAATAAGATTTGAAACCACTGACCCATTTATAACTGCGTATTTGGCACAACTAATACATATAAAAGAAAAAGTAATAGAGTATAAATTTATATTCCTGTCAAATTGTATGAAAAAGCAAAGACAAAGTTGTAGGTACGAACACTAAGGTTAAGTTTGATATATTTGATTTTACCCGAGAGATGCAGAGTTTTTGGTCATCCATCTGCATGTGTGGTCAAGATCGTTGTTGTTCATCTAGATGTGTGGTCAATGATGTTCTTGCCAATCATCATGTGTGGTTAATGATGGTTTTATCCATCTACATGTGTGGACAATGATGTTGTTGTCCATCTAGATGTGTGGTCAGTGGTGTTGTTGTCCATCTACATGTGTGGTCAATGGTGTTGTTGTTATTCTATATGTGTGGTCAATGATGTTGTCCATCTATATGTGTGATCAATGGTGTTGTTGTCATTCTATATGTGTGGTCAATGATGTTGTCCATCTACATGTGTGGTCAATGATGTTGTTGTCCATCTACATGTTTGGTCAATGGCGTTGTCCATCTACATGTGTGGTCAATGAAGTTGTTCATCTACATGTGTGGTCTATGATGCTGTTGTCCATCTGCATGTGTTGTCAATGGTGTTGTCCATCTAACTGTGTGGTCAATGATGTTATTGTTCATCTACATGTGTAGTCAATGATGTTGTTGTTCATCTACATGTGTGGTCAATGGTGTTGTTGTCATTCTATATGTGTGGTCAATGATGTTGTCCATCTACATGTGTGGTCAATGATGTTCTTGCCCATCTACATGTGTGGTAAATGGTGTTGTTGTCCATCTACATGTGTGATCAATGGTGTTGTTGTCCATCTAGATGTGTGGTTAATGATGTTGTTGCCCATCTACATGTGTGGTCAATGGTGTTGTTGTCCATCTACATGTGTGGTCAATGATGTTGTGCATCTACATGTGTGGTCAATGATGTTGTTGTTCATCCACATCTAGGTCAATAGTGTTGTTGTCCATCTATATGTGTGATCAATGGGATTGTTGTCCATCTAGATGTGTGGTCAATAATGTTGTTGTTCATCTACATCTGTGGTCAAGGGTGATGTTGTAAATCTACATGTGTGGTCAATGATATTGTTGTCCATCTACATGTGTGGTCAATTGTGTTGTCCATCTACATGTGTGGTGAATGATGTTGTTATTTATCTACATGTGTGGTCTATGATGTTGTTATCCATCTGCATGTGTGGTCAATGATGTTGTTGTCCATCTACATGTGTGGTCAATGGTGTTGTACATCTAAATGTGTGGTTAATGGTGTTGTTATCCATCTACATGTGTGGTCAGTGATGCTGTTGTCCACCTTCATGTGTGGTCAATGATGTTGTTGTCCTTCTACATGTGTGGTCAATGAAATTGTTGTCCATCTACATGTGTGGTCAATGGTGTTATCCATCTGCATGTGTGATCATTTATGTTGTTATCCATCTGCATGTGTGATCATTTATGTTATCCATCTACATGTGTGGCCAATGATGTTCCTATCCATCTACATGTGTGGTCAATGATGTTATTGTCCATCTAGATGTGTGGTCAATGATGTTGTTGCCCATCTACATGTATTGGTCAGTGGTGCTGTTGTCCATCTACACGTGTGGTCAATGATGTTGTTGTCCATCTACATGTTTGGTCAATAGCGTTTTCCATCTACATGTGTGGTCAATGATGTTGTTGTTCATCTACATGTGTGGTCAATGATGTTGTTGTCCATCTACATGTGTGGTCAATGAAATTGTTGTCCATCTACATGTGTGTTCAATGGTGTTATCCATCTGCATGTGTGGTCAATGATGATGTTGTCCATGTGCATGTGTGGTCAATGAAATTGTTGTCCATCTACATGTGTGGTCAATGGTGTTATCCATCTGCATGTGTGGTCCATGATGTTGTTGTTCATCTACATGTGTGGTCAATGGTGTTGTTGTCCATCTACATGTGTGGTCAATGAAATTGTTGTCCATCTACATGTGTGGTCAATGGTGTTATCCATCTGCATGTGTGGTCAATGATGTTGTTGTTCATCTACATGTGTGGTCAATGATGTTGTTGTCCATCTACATGTGTGGTCAATGAAATTGTTGTCCATCTACATGTGAGGTCAATGGTGTTATCCATCTGCATGTGTGGTCATTTATGTTGTTATCCATCTACATGTGTGGCCAATGATGTTCCTATCCATCTACATGTGTGGTCAATGCTGTTATTGTCCATCTAGATGTGTGGTCAATGATGTTGTTGCCCATCTACATGTATTGGTCAGTGGTGTTGTTGTCCATCTACATGTGTGGTCAATGATGTTGTTGTCCATCTACATGTTTGGTCAATGGCGTTATCCATCTACATGTGTGGTCAATGATGTTGTTGTTCATCTACATGTGTGGTCAATGATGTTATTGTCCATCTACATGTGTGGTCAATGGTGTTATCCATCTGCATGTGTGGTTAATGATGATGTTGTTCATCTACATGTGTGGTCAATGATGTTGTTGTGCATGTGCATGTGTGGTCAATGAAATTGTTGTCCATCTACATGTGTGGTCAATGGTGTTATCCATCTGCATGTGTGGTCAATGATGTTGTTGTTCATCTACACGTGTGGTCAATGATGTTGTTGTCCATCTACATGTGTGGTCAATGAAATTGTTGTCCATCTACATGTGTGGTCAATGGTGTTATCCATCTGCATGTGTGGTCAATGATGTTGTTGTTCATCTACATGTGTGGTCAATGATGTTGTTGTCCATCTACATGTTTGGTCAATGGCGTTGTCCATCTACATGTGTGGTCAATGATGTTGTTGTCCATCTACATGTGTGGTCAATGAAATTGTTGTCCATCTACATGTGTGGTCAATGGTGTTATCCATCTGCATGTGTGGTCATTTATGTTGTTATCCATGTACATGTGTGGCCAATGATGTTGTTGTCCATGTACATGTGTTGTCAATGGTGTTGTTGTCCATCTACATTTGTTGTCAATGGTGTTGTTGTCCATCTATATGTGTGGTCAATGGTGTTTTTGCCAATCTGCATGTGTGGTCAATGCTGTTGTCCTCATCGACATGTGTGGTCAATAATGTTGTTATCCATCTACATGTGTTTTCAATGTTGTATTCATATTATGTATCCTTAATCCTTAGCTTTCCCCTCGCCAATCATACCCGCCAGAAAAGTTGACAGCTTTGTATACAATACAGACATACATTATGAATTAAAATAGCTCATGTTTGTTTGATGTAAATTGAGCAAACCAGTTAAACTAGGACTGTAGGTAAGGTTAAACAGTACCAACATACATACACACGCACGCGCATACACACACACACACACACACACACAATGCTTCACTACATCCGTCCATTCATTAAATAGAAGATATAATTTGTACTCAATCCTTCATTAATCTATTGATCGGGTTCGTGAAATGTGATTCAACACCATAGGTGTTGGCCTACTCACACTAACTAAAAAAGCAACACAATAAATCGATTGAAAATGTAAATATTAAGAAGAAGAAAATTGTGTGATTAACCGTGTATCAAAATGTAGAATTCCTGTTCATAGATATTTATTTTTATAAGAGTCATCTTACCAAAAATAGTGTGCAATGATTTAGTAATTACAAAATGTACAAGCAATCTGAGATATAGAGACAAGAATAAAGTTTATATCTGGCTAAATACGTCGTTCGGAACATCGCTCGGGAAATTCCGTCAGGTCTCGAAATAACCTCAAAGTACGGTAGTTGTAGGAATATACATCAATTTGATGTTGTTTAGTGATCAGACCCTGGCGGAATGCACCATAAGTGCTACGACAGCAAAGGCCGAGATTGCTTCAGTTATGACTTTGTCTTCTTCTTTACCCATATTGTAAAATGTGAACGAAAGTATTTCAGAAAGTAGTTCTGATTTCAAGACCTGGTCTAAATGGCTGAGCGATATTCCGATTGTAGATGTTCCGGTGTGATGGTACTGGATTCAGATCACAGTTGATTTGTCCTATATAATCTCCACATTTGTGTATCAGTGCTGAACTTTCCACATTGTCCTATTCAATACAAATCATATGTTAATCTAAAATACATTTCAAGAGGAGTTCACGGTGAAGTTCTTATAATAGGTTCAACAGCATTTATTGAGAGGCTTGACTGTAAACAATGCAATGTAAACAGATTTCACTTCCGGATCATCAACAAGGCCTTGATATTGAGTCATTATAGACTGTCGCCAAATTACACACAGAGAGCCCCACCATTATCTAAGGAATTAGAAATTACCTTTAAATCCATACCAAGAATTCCTAAATCTAACTCTTGTATCACCACCAAAAGGAGACAGGAACATATGCTCTCATTATAGACTGGGAAGAGTAGGGGAGTGAACTCAGTTTAAATGGGATTCTGTCGTAATTTCCTCTGCCTTTTCCGTCAAGAAAGAAATTCGTCGCTGCTGCATATTATATTTGGAACATCCTTTGTTCACATGGAACAACATGGTTACGGAAGAAGACAAAGTCACAATGCTGACCTTTGCTGTCGTAATATGTTTTGCATTCCACCAGAGGTGAACACATCGAATTATTGTGGATTCTTACAACTCTTTCGAGGTAATTTCAAGACCTAACATAAATATCAGAGCAATGTTCTGATCCGACTAGGAGTGCTTGGATAGTGCCATTGTGGCGCGGTCCTATGCTGATTATTTGATTAGCCGCAACGTTGAAAATAGGCTAGAATCAAATTAGGAATAACGGGCAGATAGAAGATTAATGGCCGGATATTGTTTTGCATGTATGATTACGTGTACTAATAATGTTTTAACCAGAGAGATGATTTAATAAAACAAGGGACACTGCAAACATTCCCCCATTATTTCTGTATTATTAAAAATACACTTTATCTTTACACAGAAAGCAACCAAAATGACAATTTAACCATAATACTTTCTTTTACTTTATGTCGCTGTCCTTTTTTTTTCTTCAAACACCCTCGTAAATGCAAAGTCTGTTTATAGCAAATTATCGAACTGTCCTTATTTCAGAAAAGCCATTGTACATGCTAATAATCAAACTATCCCTTCGATTTAAATGAAATTAAATATATTATAAATAAATTATATGATATATATACAACTGTAGTTTATACTTAAACTTGTTCAAAATGAAGATCATGTTGTGCCTGACCAGTAAAATCTTGAGTCACCGTACAATTATTTTTAATAAACTGCAAATGTGTTAGGCAAAATAATGTATATCCTTAACATTCAGCAGTGTACTGAATACAGTTTTATTCATTGATGGAATATTATTGTCATTTGTTTAATTCATTACTTAATCAATTCATCTATGTCTTTATTTGTATAATAATTTATGTAACTACTCGTGTTATATTTTCAGAAAACCTCCCAAAACTGAAACAGTGTAGGTACGAATAGCTTGAAGCAGATGAAATGATACGGAATAAAGCCTCACCTTGATGTATCTAATTTGCATAATTTAGAGTATTTTAATTTGCATATCTTGGTGTATCCAATTTACATAATTTAGTGTATCTAGTTTACCAAATAATGTTTAACACCAGGACACTGTTAACTTTAAAAAAAACTGTGCAAACATATGACATTTATAATAATTTTATCTAATGTTTCGGTAGCAACAAGCGATGTGCGATATCAGTACCTACCTAAATGGTGAAAAGTCACATGATACAAATATGGTGGTGACCTTTAAAATTGTAATGGAAAAGCATCTTCTCATTGTAAAGTATATTTAATTAGCATTGGGTTTTTTGGGTTGGAGGGCTTGGGGGGGGGGGTCTTCCATTATATGATGTTGATAATTGTATCTCGGACCTGACCTTGTCCAAAATCAAGTTCATTTTCTACTGACCTGAATCATCGATGTTTTTTCTTCTTACCGTTATCATCATTTATATTGCCACTGATTAAAGGCCAAATATTAGGATATTTATTTGAATCTTGCTCTTGGTTAATGGAATATCCCTATTAATGTACATGACCTACCTGTTGAATATCCCTATAAATATACATGACCTACCTGTTGAATATCCCTATAAATATACATGACCTACCTGTTGTATTCCAAATTCTATATGTATAACAATTTAGTAACAGACCTTCTAATTATAACAATGCTTTTATCTTGTACTCATCTGGAATCTTCCAGACTGAAAAAGTCCGTTGGATAATAGTTTCGATTTTTCTAGAAAATATTAATTGTGACATTTCAGTCGGACAACTATCACAAACGCACACAAGAGTTTTTGGCGTTTTACTCCATCGTGTTGCTCCGGTAAGCATTACTGATAAATCTCCGCATTTAATTATATTTTCAAGAGTTTTAAATCTTGAATGTTACATTCAACTTGAGAAGTAGTACTTACTCATCACGAGTAAAAGTAGGTCAAAGTGCTTTGCTTTCATACTCTAGTGACGGTATTGCATCTTTACCTTTGAGAGCTGCTTTTACAAGGAGTTATATGCATGCCTTTGAAAACAAGTTTTGTGGTCTGTATATGGGTGGAAGGAGAGCGTGGTGACGTAACAGGCACGACTATACTATTCAAAAAACTATATATTCGAGGATATACAGTTGAACCAGTGTCTATCTTAAGAGTAAGCAAGTCAAATACAGCAGTAACAATGCCTTGAGCTAGGTTATATTTTACGTAGTTTCAAATAAAATATACAGTTTCTTGCAATTTAATTAATGTAATCCAGCTTGGACATTGCACTTAGAAGATTAAAAGCACGTGTTTTGGGACATTTTAATAGCAGCTTAAATGAAACTAATTAAATAACATACGTTTGTCTTTGCATTGACGCAAATTATAGACAGTCCTTCTTTTATTGCCCCCCCCCCCCCCCCAAACACACACTTTTTCTGTCAAAAGTGGCGTATACGAAGCATATTCCATGCGTCCATCTGTCTGTCAGACTTTATATTCCACTCTCCATTTGCGATAAACATAGAACACTTTGTATACTTGAATACAATCAGTGATTTGTAGGCACTCCAGTCCTGTTTTACATTTAAAGTCAAACACATTTTGCCTTTAACTCTGCCGTTGTTTAAAATGAAAATTTTTTACACCTGTGTATTCGTACTAGAAAAACAAGTTTCAAGAAAAAAATGTTTTGGGATCAGCGTACTGAAGCTGCCGTGTTTCCTCAACACAGAAGATAGGGAAAATTGCAGAATTTTCTTGTTACTTTCTGCTTGTAATTCATCTAATTCGTCGACTAAGTGTGTAATTCAGACTTTAATATGGTGTGGGATGTGGTCCCAGAGATTTTGCCAGCAAAAAAGATTTATCTTCCACTTTGAACAAACACAGAACTCAGGTGGAATGTGAGCATGAAATTATCACGGAGCAATCTCTTTGATCTTGCCGGCAAGCACTACATCTTGACAATTTCAATTCCACTATGAGCCGTATGTGTCACTGTATAAAACACGCGCAGGTGTTACAAATGCAAAGCCGTCGCTTTCTTGCCACAATGGGGGTGGGGTGGGGCCCATGGGGGTCGGGGTGGGTTGGGATAGGGGAGCTAGTTAGGATGTTAATCATTAAATGGAATTAAATAATAACAGAAAACTATATAGCGTACATATTCGAGTCTGCGAAATATTGTGTTGGTCTTATTTTCGAATATATACAGCTCAGGCTGTAGTTAAAATGCTTTGTGCAAGAATTAGGGGTAGATGTCACTCAACATATCGGATTGAAATCAATTTTAAATTCAATTACAACGTGGGGTTGAAATTGTGTAAACACAAATTAATGTTTGACAAGGTAAAAGTTCAGCCATGGTTACGAATCTTTCTCCACCTCTGTGAGAGGCAGACTGCTCTGAAAGCACCGATTTCAGGAATTTTGTTTTCCAGAATTTCATCTTAAAGCCAGATGTCGATAATAATAATAATAATAATAATAATAATAATAATAATAATAATAATAGTAATAATAATACTTATTATTATTATTATACACACTTATTATTATTATATACACTTATTATTATTATTATTATTATTATTATTATTATTATTATTATTATTATATACACTTATTATTATTATCTACACTTATTATTATTATTATTATTATTATTATTATTATTATTATTATTATTATTAATGGTCCATTTACATAAGATTTCGATCATTTGGATCTACATATAGTGTATCCTGACATTTACTGTTATTAACAAGCACTGTGTAAAATAAAGTCCACAAAAACACTTGAGTACAGTATATTTACCAAACTTATGGGAGATAGGAGCTTAAACAAGTAGGCGAGTAGTCTGAAGAACACCCTCAGAGACTTCTACATATATTTGCGTTACCAGGAGATATAGTTTAACCATTATACTGTTTAATAAGTTGTTTTTTGTTGCTATTGTTTTCCTGTATGTCTGTCTGGAGGGGGAGGGGGCCTGCCCGTGATAACTAGTACCATTCTTGTTTTTGTCTGCTTCCATCAACATTAACATAATATCTATCATTACTACATGAGCAAGAACAACAACAACAACAACAACTACTACTACTACTACTACTACTACTGGGGCCCACGGTGACCGAGTGATGTAAAGCGCTCGCCTTTGCCGATCACTACCATCTCACTTCTGTTCGCGTGGGTTCGAATCTTGGGTTTGGCAAATGTGAGAAAGCTGCCAGCCTGCCAGTATCTTCCCATTGGTAGGCGATTCTTATCGGAGATTTCCACCTTGTTCTTCCTCCACCAGTATATACTGACCGTAATGTATAGCATTATACTGCGCTGAGAAATAGAGTTAAACTCCAACACAAGAACAACTGCTACTACTGTCACCACCTTAAAGCGTTGTCACTGAACTATTGTATTAGTACCACCATCACCGTAGCCTTGGTAACTAATATAGATCTGGCAGAAGTATATATAAGTGAACATAATCGGATTATACTTCTCTGCTTTGTTTTTAATGAGCTCTGAATTTGACTTCATTTTAAGGTCTTTGTGTCAAATACTAAAATATAATTAAGATAAAACATTATGTATCCACTCAAACAATGAACTCGGTATTTAGTTTAACAGATTATTGAACTTGGTGCTTCAGTGTAACGCTTTGTTAATGAACTCAGTGCTTCAGTGTAGCGGTTTATCAATGAACTCGGTACTTAAATGTAACGTCTGTTAAAAATACTACTACTGTTACTACTACTACTACTACTACTACTACTACTACTACTACAACTACTACTACTACTACTACTACTACTACTACTACTAATAACAATAATAATAATAATAATAATAATAATAATAATAATAATAATAATAATACAACTAATATTACTAATAATAATAATAATAATAATAATAATAATAATAATAATAACAATAATAATAATAATGCTGCTGCTGCTACTACTACTACTACTGCTACTACTACTACTACTACTACTACTACTACTACTACTAATAATAATAATAATAATAATAATAATAATAATAATAAGGATAATGAGGACTTTGTATAGCGCCTATCCTATAGAAGCTCTAAGCAATTTACAATATCGAGAATGCACTGCTCTGAAAGCACCGATTTTAGGAATTTTGTTTTCCAGAATTTCATCTTAAAGCCAGATGTCGATAATAATAATAATAATAATAATAATAATAATAATAATAATAATAATAATAATAATAATAATAATATTAATAATAATAATAAGTGTATATAATAATATAAGTATATATATTAATAATAATATTAATTGTATATAATAATAATAATAAGTATTATTATTATTATTATTATTATTATTATTATTATTATTATTATACATGACCAATTTACATAAGATTTCGATCATTTGGATCTACATATAGTGTATCCTAACATTTACTGTCATTAACAAGCAATCGTTAATTCAATTCAATTCATACAGCTGTCAAGCCTAGAAACGAAACACGTTGTTTTTCTTCATCCACGTGTAACAAAGTGACGGTTGTTCTTTGATGATGTTATATATTAATGTGATTCTGATATTATCTTTGCTGGGCTGATTTTCATTTGTAAACCAAAAATACGTTAACTCGTTTGACAAAACCTATCGAGAACCGACCTAAATCAAATACATTCAGCATAAAGCAAGAATTCTTTGCTCTCCCCCAGGAATTAATATGTTACCGTAAATACCCATTTAAAATTTGGTACATGGATGTTTTGGACCAAAGTTGCTCGCAGATAGATCAGGACTAGCAGAGCGGAATATAGATAATTAAACGCAGATTAGTTCCAATAATTTCAGCCAGTGAGTTTGTCCCAATTACTTGTCAGAAAAGTTTTTCAGAAATACATCGTAAAATCTTAATCTTACGCCTCGCTTAAATTTCTAGTGACTGTAGGATCTACATCAAATACTTCAGAGATATGTATACTGTTACGTGCTTAGACTCGAATAAGCAGCAACACAGAAAGAGTGAAAACTAACAAGCTTGTAAAACTTTAACAATGATTTTATTAAATACAATTATTTTCATAAAATAAATAAACTTACGGTTTTAGAGAATCAAATCCAACAAATATAGAATTCACTAAATAATCCACTAATGGAATTGCAAGTCCTGATAAATAAATGTTCTAATAGTTCCAGGTTCGAATCTTGACGATGTAATAATCCAAAATGGCTGACAATGTCACGTGATGCAGTTCTTGTTTTCAATCATCCAAATGAATATCATAAACATATGTCCTTTTTCCAGATAATTCTTCTTTTCCAACGAATTTACACAAGTCCAGAACAAGATAATTATAACTCAAATATGAATACACAACTAATAACTTTAAGCCCAGAGATTCTACTAAAATTAGCTTCTAAAACACAGCTATATATATTGTTTTTCTGAAGTAAACAAGTAATCACGCGCTTTTCTAGAAATTGATAGAAGTTCATGGAAGGTCACTGCCTTCCCTAAAAATCACATACTCTAGATTTTCTTACCCCTAAGAACTAAAAATAGAATGTTGTCCCTAAAATTAACCAATGAGTCTGTTAAAGAATTATCAAATTGTTGCTAGATGTTCTTTCCAGGTGTCGTTGTAAATGATGACGTCACAAATCTCTAGACCAGAGATAAACATTTTTATGAGACGTTGAAATGGACTTTCTTTATATTGGTAGAGTCCTTTTGGAGTCGCAATATTGAGTTTTCCTTTGCTCTTTCCATAGTGGAATCTGCCAAAATCCTTTCAGAAGGTCAGAATTTGGTGACGTACTTGGCATTCCCAATTTTATCAATAGAATAGTCATTTCTTGTTAATGGGAATGAATCTGTTTCTGTCACTCTGTTCACCTTCCTTTAATCAGTACACATACGGAGAGTTTTATCTGGTTTAGGAATAAATATGCATAGTGAACTCCAATCACTTTTACTGGGCTTGATAAAATCATTCTACAGCAAATATTGAATTTCCTTTTTCAAATATTCCTGTTTGAGTGGACTCGTCCAGCATAGATGCTGTTTGGAATTTTCAATTTCAACGTCATGAAAATTTTGTTTGTCCTGGTAAGAATATCTGGACATAAGTGCTCATATAATAATAACTTTCAGTTCATTTTTTCTTTCACTTGCAACTGTGAAAGTTTCTGGTCTAGATTTTTTTTTACAATTTCTGAATTCCAACAATTCGTAGCTCCAATATCAGTCGAATCCTGATGATATTCCTTCACTAAGAGGGACTGGTACAACTAAATTAATTACATATTTAACATGGCTATCTTTTTCAATATACTGGTACTCCTATAATTAATTTAGATCCCAGGAGCACTAATACTATAATTTAACTAATTCATTTTCTTCTTAACTTTGTAAGGGCCGTAATATCTAATTTGAAGAAAAGTAAGAAGAATGAACAACAGTAACACAACTCCATTATCAGACTCAAAAGTTCTCTCCCTTGTAGTTCTTGCAAACCATAGTTTCATTTTCAACTTGAATTGATTACTTGACTTGGTCTTAGGTAAGGGATCTACACAATCTACCATAATTCTACCAAATAATTCGTCAAAGGCAGGAATAAGTTGCAGATGAGCCTTAGGTATCTTCTGATTGGGTTTTCCTACCATTTGACAAGTATGACAAGATCTACAGTATTTGACAACATCACTTTTGATTTCTGGCCAATAGAAGTGAGTCAAGAACTTGTGATACAATTTATTAATCCCTAAATGACCAACCAAAGGAGTTTCATGGGCCAGAGTAAGTATTTCCTGTCTGTAAGGTTTTGGAACTACTATTTGATAGTTCACTGACCACTCATCACCAGCAGGTACCTCGGGAGGTCTCCATTTTCTCATAAGAATTCCATTTTTAATGAAATAACAGACAGGAACTTCAATAACTTCAGTCTCATTTATGACCCTTTGAAACAAACAGGAGATCTCAGGATCTTTTTCCTGTTCAACGACAAGTGACTGTCGTTTATCACCCTGATTAAGAGAATGAGTTATTAAAAGATGATCACTATGATCAATACCTTCTGATTGATCTAAACCAAGAGTAAACGTGATCTCATCAAAACCCTGACCTATACAAGTGCCAGTTGAAGGAATGCTGCCTTCTGTAACATTACTCTCAAAATCATCATCCTGATTAAAATAAAGAGAATGAGTTGTCAAAAGAGGATCACTATGATCAATACCTTCTGATTGATCTAAACCAAGAGTAAAAGTGACCTCATCAAAAACCTGACCTTTACAAGCGTCAGTTGAAGGTATACTGGCTTTTTCAACATAAACCTGACCCACGTAGTATCAGATAAGGGATTACTGCCCTCAACAACATAAGCCTGACCCATACATATGTCAACGAAGGGAATACTGCCCTTTTCAACTTCATTCTCAAGAGCTTTCTTTACCATAGATCCAGCAACTGTACAAGCTTGAAATATATCAGGGATTTCTTCTTCAATTGGATCAACTTTCTGATCCAAATTAGGCTTGTCAGTTACAAGTGGATTAACCACAACCTTGTCTCCAGCTAAGTCGTTGCCTAGCAATAGATCTATTCCCTCTACGGGCAAAACCGAGACTGTTCCGATTGTCACAGGTCCTGACACTAAGTCTGATGACAAATTTACACAATGGAGAGGAACATTAACAAAGCAGAACTCTAACCCCTGAATAAGAACACTTTCATTAGAAGAAGACTTCTCAGATAAAGGCAAAGTACCTGATAATAAAAGACTCTGAGAGGCTCCTGTGTCCCTTAAAATTTTAATAGGGGTGGCATTGGCCGAATCACCCAAAAGTGATACAGAACCCTTCGATATGAATGGTTCATAATTCTCCATATCACAATCAGACTGGGATTTATTAGACCCAACAAATGTATTGCTTTCAATACATGACTGTGACCTTGACCTCTTGTAAATAAGAGCATTTGGAACTGGTCTATCTTGATTCTGTTGCCTATTTTTCAATTTGTAGCAATCAGAAATAACGTGTCCTTTTTTCTTGCAAAAGTTACACGTCGGAAGAGACAAGGATCTAGAATCAAACTTCTCTGAAGTCTGATTTTTGAAAGTTGTGTTAGCTTGAGTTTTAGAAGGGCTTGAATTAGGCGGAAATTCTTTTCTGCCATTAAATTGTTGAGTAGAAGTCTTGTTAACAAAAGGAACTTTATGTGTCAAAGAATATTCATCAGCAGCTCGAGCAGCATTTTCCAAGGTTTCAATCTGATGCTCATCAAGATAAGTTTTAACATCACTATGGACACAGTTTTTGAAATCTTCAATTAATATAATTTGCTTGAGATTTTGATAATCTTGCTCGACTTTCTTGGCTAAACACCATATATCAAACAACTGCTCTTTTTGTCTAGCAAATTCGACATGAGTTTGTCCAGCTTCTTTTCTGTAATTTCTAAATTTTTGCCTATAAGCTTCAGGAACTAACTCGTAACCTCTTAAAATGCATTCTTTAACTACGTCATAATCACCACTTTGCTGAACAGACAGTGAAGTGTAAATCTCACTAGCCTTACCAGTAAGTACACATTGTAGTAACTGAGTCCAATTCTCTCTTGGCCACTTTAAATTTTCTGCAACTTTTTCAAAAAGAATGAAATATTTATCTACTTCTTTTTCTTTGAAAGGGGGCACTAATCTAATATTCCTTGCTAAATCAAAATTTTGATTTGAAGTATGACGGTGATTCTTACCTGCCAGCTCTATCTCTTTCATTCTAATTTCATATTGTAATTGTTTTTCCTTCTCCCATTCCTGTCTCTCTCTCTCTCTCCTCTTTTTAAAATTGTAATTGTCTTTCTTTATCCCTTTCTTGAAATTCCAGTTTCTTAAACTCTAATTCAGATTGTAATTGTCTTTCTTTCTCCCTTTCTTGTCTCTCTCTCTCCTCTTTTTCTCTATCAATCAGCATCTGCTCTTTTTGTAATTCAATTTGCTTCTCTTTTTCCTCTCTCTCAATTCGCATTTGATCTTTTTGTAATTCAATTTGTTTCTCTTTCTCCCTTTCTTGAAACTCCAGCTTCTTTAACTCTAATTCACTCTCTCTCTGAAATTCCAGCTTCTTCAACTCTAATTCCATCTTGAATTTTAATTCTAATTCCTTCAGTTTAATGTCAGAGTCTGGTGTAGACTTACTGACTGGAATCAAAGCACTTTGCTCCAAAACATCCTGTTCTACCAAATACTGGACCAAAATCTTTTTGATATCTTGTTTCGTTAAAGAAGCCTTGACTTCAGAAAGATCGTACTTTCTGGCAAGCTGAACCAACTCGTCTTTTTTGAAAAGATCTAATTGCTCCTGGGTAGGATTAGAAAGAAATATTTCTACCTTAGATGTCATTTTGATACAAGCGTGTTAGCCTCACTAAAGATTTAAAATTCTCAAAAACTAGGGGAAATTCAAATTTATCTCAAATCTCAATCTCAATCCCAGACGATAGCCACCAATTTCTATGTTACGTGCTTAGGCTCGAATAAGCAGCAACACAGAAAGAGTGAAAACTAACAAGCTTGTAAAACTTTAACAATGATTTTATTAAATACAATTATTTTCATAAAATAAATAAACTTACGGTTTTAGAGAATCAAATCCAACAAATATAGAATTCACTAAATAATCCACTAATGGAATTGCAAGTCCTGATAAATAAATGTTCTAATAGTTCCAGGTTCGAATCTTGACGATGTAATAATCCAAAATGGCTGACAATGTCACGTGATGCAGTTCTTGTTTTCAATCATCCAAATGAATATCATAAACATATGTCCTTTTTCCAGATAATTCTTCTTTTCCAACGAATTTACACAAGTCCAGAACAAGATAATTATAACTCAAATATGAATACACAACTAATAACTTTAAGCCCAGAGATTCTACTAAAATTAGCTTCTAAAACACAGCTATATATATTGTTTTTCTGAAGTAAACAAGTAATCACGCGCTTTTCTAGAAATTGATAGAAGTTCATGGAAGGTAAATGCCTTCCCTAAAAATCACATACTCTAGATTTTCTTACCCCTAAGAACTAAAAATAGAATGTTGTCCCTAAAATTAACCAATGAAATTGAAGACCTGTTGACAATGTTCAAAGCAAGGTCAGGAACTAGACCACTGTAAGCCAAGGTCAAAACTTGTTTACAATTAAAGTGGTTAAGCTAAACTTTCTAGAACAATTTCCCAATTAATGGATATTAATCCCTAAATGATAAATTTGGATTTAACAATTAAAGATAAATAAAATTAAATCCAATAGCCGTAACAATACATATTTAATATGATTCATGTACTACGCAATTGATGACGCAATTGATGACGCTATAAATGACGCAATTGATGACGCTATAAATGACGCAATTGATGACGCTGTAAATGACGCAATTGATGACGCTATAAAGTCAATTAGATACTTTTCTACATGAATAGACAAAGTACAACACAGCGTTGAAAAGTAAACCATTAAATTTAAAGCAAAGTGTTGAAAAGTAAACAATTCAATTTATAAAACAGCGTTGAAAAGTAAACCATTCAATCTTTAACACAGCATTGAAACGTAAACCATTAAATTTATATAGAAAAAAAAACGATAACATTTATAACAATTATAAACGCAATTGTAATCTTCTAAGACACTAATGCTTTAAATAGTAAATAATATCAAAATAGTTTCTTTTTTTTTCGAAACGTAATGGTGGATGTGTGAAATTTTTAAAGATATAACTCTGTTTAATTATACCTATCTCATCCAAACTTGTTGGTACTGTCAAGAGTATCAAATGGGATAATAACACATCTATTAATCGGGAACAGGTGGATCAGATTTTCAGCTTCGATCCCATACACTTTGTGCTGAGGTTTCAAAAATGAGAAGACTTCTGAAACAGGGGACCAGATTAGAAATCACGTTAAATATAATGGAGGAATCTAGGAATGACGATCGGAAAATCCTCTCCTCTGCCTTTTCCGTCAAATCGATCTGACTGATATCCTCGAACTATGCTCCGATGGACGAGAAATGTTGTCGTCTTGGTCAACATGACGTTTGATACGATACCCATACACCCGAGAAAAAAAAACTTCCACAGTATCAAACTTTCTGTTGTGCAATAATCAACCACTAGATGACGGACTTTAAGTGTGTGTGGCATTTCAATATGAGGCTTCAGTCAGTCTAAGTTACCAAGCCGGTATTCTTTCTATTTTATTAATTATGAGCGTCTTTATGATTATTTCAGTCTTTCTTCAATACCCACAAAGGCCATCCAGCATCCGATGTATCATTATGTTGTCCTTGGGAGAGGCAGTTAGCTCCCATGTCTAAAGGATGGTATAGCGAATGTCTTAAAAGTGCCCTTAAAACAAAACAAAAACGAAACCCCTTGCTCTCTGCACTGTCGCTTATAAGGAAACGCCTCTACTATCTGGCGATTCAATATCCAGGTTTTTATATTATCAGTCCCGGATTACCTATTAGGCAGAGTAGGCAACTGCCTATGGGCCCCGCGACTTTTATGGGCCCCATCAGGGGCCCCCATGAGACCGTGACCGTGGGTCTGGGGTCCCAAAAGTTCGACTGCCTATGGGCCTCCACGGTGCTTAATCCGGCGCTGGATATTATGCCCACGTCGACCAGCTCAACGAACATATTTGTATTATTAGTCTTATAAAATAGTTAAAACTATTGGCTCAGTAATACATTTTGTTGTGGTTACCTGCTAAAGTCAATCTAATAAATAAGTGTAGCTTGACTGCAATTTGAACAAAGTAAAATTCTTCCTAAAAATATGCTAATATATCTTTATGTGAAAGGTTAAACTGAAAACGCTCGCTGGAGCACTTCCGTAGTCAGCTCTTCAGTTTCAGAGGCAATTTTATCAGGCTGTCAAGCTCTTCAATTTTAATAGCTTGGGAAATCTTGCATGTAGTCCGCAATTCCGTAGTCTCTAAATTGAAGTGATATATTTTATTATATATAAACATTCAATTACGAAGATTGAGCAAACTTTGTTTCCACATCATTAAATCACCTGCATAATTATAGTCTGGATAGGAATCATTTTGAAATCAAATATTTATGAATGGAAAGATTCAGGTAGTTTTCGTAAGGCGTTTAACAAACTTCTATATGATCAAGACCAGGGTGATTGATGAATTTTGTTCTTTATCTAGCGTCTTCGGTTTCTTCTCTTTCAATAATTACAATTCACAAACACGCACCACCGCAACTAGTTCTGTATAATTATGTTATATTCACCTTTTTTGTTACCAAATGTTTTGATTCCCTTAGTGTTGCTGACAATTAACTTACAAACAAGATAATACAAAACTAGAAGAGCAAAAGATGAACGACGTTTCTTCTATTTGCACCACAACCTTCTATAGGTCAGAGCGACGACAGATATCCATAATTAATGCGTAATCTTGTTCAGATTTGACATTTAAATTACTACTAATTTCCAAGGAAAGGAAAGTAGAACGTTGACTATATATATATATATATATATATATATATATATATATATATATATATATATATTGCTGAGATCTTCTCTATCTGGGGGTCAGACCACTAATTATGTTACTATATATTAATAAATTACCTACATGCATTTATCCCAGCTGAACTCAGACCAAGATACCAATAACACTAGGATTCCTAGTTGTGACAGTGCCATTATAGAATATTAACAGAGACTACAATTTGTCAGGTGTTACCCTGCGGTTTTCTCTAATCACAATGAACAAATGCCAACTTCGGTCATGATTTCATTTCCGGGTCAATGAAAACATAATTTCAAACTTACTTTACATGTGTGCTTCCACTAATTGATTTTGTAACAACAATAAAAGACATCTATAAAAAAAAATCACTCGTTTCCAATCATTCCATGATAAACATCAGCCCCTATCTCGAACATTTCATAGTGGAAGTCACAACCTAGCAGCACCTCTAAATTTAGACAGATACACTTGTTTACACAACAAGCGGAAACATTTATTTCTTGTCTGATCCCATTTTCTGTAGACTACCGTTAATACAGGTATCTGCCGTTAATACAGGTAACTGCCGTTAATACAGGTAACTGCCGTTAATATCGATAACGGCAGGGCCTCTTTTGTACATCTTCATATATTTGAATTAATATACTAGTTTTTTATCGGTAGAATACAACTTATAATGTGTTGAACATGATACGAACATTTATGAAAAAAGTAAATTATCGATCGATCGATCGATCGATCGAGAGAGAGAGAGAGAGAGAGAGAGAGAGAGAGACAGAGTAATTGTTTGCTGCAGACAGTATTAATAACATCGAAAGCGACTATACATTATAAATTAAAGATTTCCACTGGTTTTTGATTTAATATCAAGATTTAAATTTTCGTTTCCTCTGCCACTCTGGTGTCTGTCGTCAGAAATGTCTTAATTTTCTTTTTTCAAGTTCGTACTGAAGGTACGTCGTTAATGGAATCATTACGACATTAACACTGCTTAATAAAGTAAGAAATTAAAAAAAAGACGGAACCATTTTCCATTTGCATATTCATGTATCTGGAACTCTTTAAAATCTGTATATGAGAATAACGGACACTGAATCCAGGGGATATCGCAATATGCAGTTCACTGCACACTGTCAGATACAAAATAAATTTATGCTGTGAGTTCCTACCTTTAAGAAACTATTTTTAGTCTTTTCTGGCACCGGAAGGGTATGACAAAATTGGAAAACACATTCTCGGGTACCGAAAGGTAGGAATAAGACTGTTGTGTTTCTAATCTTGATATAATGTTAACATTTACATTTGAGATGTGAGGCGGGTCGTACTCTAGGGGTGGGGTTCTTCCGAAATATTTAAATGAATTTTGAGGAAGTTCCCCTGACCCGTACTTAAAAAAATGTTAAATTATTGATAATAGATTTATAGCTGTGAGCCCCCAGTCAGCAATGCCGACGGTTACCTTATAAATAAACACAAAGATAAAATTCAATTAATAACAATTTAATAAAATGTGAACTTTATACGATAATTAACAATCACTCGTCTCTCCCTTGACCAAGTGACGGCCTAGTTCATCACGTGATTCCTTAGTGTGAGTATAATTTCCCCTGTCCTTGTGATCTACTCATCTAATTTTCTCTGTTACACGCTTCCTTCCGTCTTTCTCCTCCTTTCCTCCTTTGACTCTTTGTCCCTCCTGTCTTCTCCACTTCCGTTCCACGTTCCTCCTGTCTATCTACTCCAGCTTATAATTTCCTTCTCTCCTCGTAGCTCCTTCTACTTCTCCTTCCTTCCGTCTCTCAATCCGAGACTATGACAAAACTTCTCAAGTCTGTCACCCAAAACTTCCTGTGAAAAACCACAAGGCGTTAGCATAGGGGTCATAAAATCTTACCTCACACTAAATCAATAGTTAACCATCAGCCATGGCGGTACGGTTTTGGTCACGCATGCGCACACATCGAAATTACCACACGCTTCTCGCAATTTACACAATGGCGCAATAAAACGGTATCAGACAATAATTCCGCAGACATCCATACACTGCGTCATATCAGTACCTACACGCAGATATATACACAATGGCACAATATATATATATATATATATATATATATATATATATATATATATATATATATATATATATATATATATATATATATATATATATATACACACACACACACAACCACATAAAAATATATCAAATATCACCGTATTATAATATTACTACGATGAGATGTCTGTCTGGGTTTTTTTTCCACAAGCGTGCCCAAATATCCAAATATTCATATACTAATTTTACACACTGCAACCAGTCAATTTAACAATGGCGAAATCTATAATTACATAAACAAATGTGCTACTCTACCATAATATAACCACACAGTGAATCATAATATGAATTCTTACGGCGGCTAGCAAGCAATATAATTCTTTACAAATATCAACTCATCTTTTCAAAGATTCAAACATATTAACTAGCGAAATAATATGCAAACATATTAACTAACGAAATAATATGCAAACATATTAACTAACGAAATAATATGCAAACATATTAACTAACGAAATAATATGCAAACATATTAACTAACGAAATAAGAAGCAACATACTACATCACAAAAAAAGATGTAGCATAGTAACATCACGAAATAAGAGGCAACGTATTGACATCATAATTAATTATTCGTACTATGATTCTAGTAATATAAATATATATATATATAAATATATATATATATATATATATATATATATATATATATATATATATAGATCACGACAATCCTTCAGTTCAAATTGCAGTCGTATAAAACAGATCGAACACTATTTCACTGACCTTGAAACTGTATATCTCTTAGATTCCCAGAATTTAAGATTTACGCGCCAATTCAAGGCTGGCAAACGGAGTTCCTGTTCCTGTCCTTAGTGAAAATCCTTCTAGTGGATTAGAACGAACTAATTTGATTTCTATCGACATAAGATATTATTCTTGGTTTAAAACAAGGGCCCACCCATATCGCATTCTGATTGGGTGGCGCTTGGACCCTGTGCAACCGTCGAACGGTCAATTCAAATCTACTTGGCTGTCTTGGATAAACTGTAACTAACGTCCACCTACTCGCCGGCCACGCTACCTTTGATGTGGTCGTAAGCTTCACATCTACGTGACATTTTTAACCCCCCTTTCCGCGTTTCTGCTCTCTCGACCCAACTAAGACCATCTTACGTAAGGGGATTAGTTTTACCTTGGCCAATTTTACACATCAAACACGTCGGTCAGAATTACCTTGTATACATGTACAAGTGGGTCGGGATAAATCGTGACAAGATGGATTAATAAGTTGCTATAGTTTGAAGCAAAAGAAAGTTCATAAATTTTAATTGCAATGTCATTTTTCTTCTTCTTCTCCTAATCCATTACGAACTCCCTCCATGCAGGCACATTTATCATTAATGAATACAACGTTGCTAATTCATGGGCGTAGCTACTATACAAGGATAGGGCCCACGGTTATTTTTAACACTATAGACTAGACAGATGCCCATTGATATACTTTGCATTGGGGCCTGCATAGGGTCCCAAACATACTAGCTATACCACTGGGATAATTGTACATATTTCCATTATAAATGTGTTGTACCTGTGCATAATTTTCTTGAAATGACAACATATGCCATAGCCTGGTTCCCTGACCCTTCGTTATTCGTTATAACGAAGGGTCAGGGAACCAGACTACATATGCCAAAACTAGGGATTCTCGCACATGTGAATAAATACAGCGTACTCGAAAAATACGGTGAATAACTATATATACAAGATATGAGTATGATGGGCTGAATGATACCGTAGGTGTCATGTAAGAGTTACTACGGTACCAACCATGCATCTGCTGGAAACCGCGCAATGACGCAATTTTCAGTTAAGTTTAATCATGTTGTTAACGTATACTGGTGGAAACTATATGTCTTTTTAACATTATTTTGTGCAGAATTACTGCAGAATTGAAAAATATTGGACATACTTGCAATGATGCTGCATGTGCTGAATTGTAAGAAAACATTCGCACTTCACTGTGTAAAAACAAAGTCCACAAAAACACTTGAGTACAGTATATTTACCAAACTTATGGGAGAGGGGAGCTTAAACAAGTAGGCGAGTAGTCTCAGGAAACCCTCCGATACTTCTACATATATTTGCGTTACCAGGAGATATAGTTTAACCATTATACTGTTAAATAAGTTGTTTTTTGTTGCTGTTGTTTTCCTGTATGTCTGTCTGGAGGGAGGGGGAGGGGCCTGCCCGTGATAACTAGTACCATTCTTGTTTTTGTCTGCTCCCATCAACAATAACATAATATATACCATTACTATATGAGCATGAACAACAACAACAACAACAACAACAACTACTACTACTACTACTACTACTACTACTACTACTATTACTACTACTACTACTACTACTACTACTACTACTACTACTACTACTGGGGCCCATGGTGGCCGAGTGATGTAAAGCGCTCGCCTTTACCGATCACTATCATCTCACTTCTGTTCGCGTGGATTCGAATCTTGGGTTTGGCAAATGTGAGAAAGCTGCCAGCCTGCCAGTATCTTCCCATTGGTAGGCGATTCTTATCGGAGATTTCCACCTTGTTCTTCCTCCACCAGGACCGTAATGTATAGCATTATACTGCGCTGAGAAATAGAGTTAAACTCCAACACAAGAACAACTGCTACTACTGTCACCACCTTGAAGCGTTGTCACTGAACTATTGTATTAGTACCACCATCACCGTAGCCTTGGTAACTAATATAGATCTGGCAGAAGTATATATAAGTGAACATAATCGGATTATATGTCTCTGCTTTGTTTTTAATGAGCTCTGAATTTGACTTCATTTTAAGGTCTTTGTGTCAAATACTAAAATATAATTAAGATAAAACATTATGTATCCACTCAAACAATGAACTCGGTATTTAGTTTAACACATTATTGAACTTGGTGCTTCAGTGTAACGCTTTGTTAATGAACTCAGTGCTTCAGTGTAGCGGTTTATCAATGAATTCGGTACTTAAATGTAACGTCTGTTAAAAATACTACTACTACTACTACTACTACTACTACTACTACTAATAATAATAATAATAATAATAATAATAATAATAATAATTAATACTAAATAATAATAAGGATAATGAGGACTTTATATAGCGCCTAACCTATAGAAGCTCTAAGCAATTTACAATATCGACATTGACTACAACAATAAAAAAAACACCATGAAATTTGAAAATATAACAAATGCTGAAAATATTTAAGGTAGGAAACAGTTTTAGGTTTACAAGTTTGTTCTTGCAGTCGATAAAGGTGAGTTTTAAGAGTGCACTTAAAAGGTATCACTGTGTATTTGTGTCTAATTTCAATGGGCAATTCATTCCACGTTGCTCGGACATGGTATGCAAAAGAACGTTGTCCATATGACTTCGTTTTCATAGTGGGAATAATGAGTATACGATTGTCAGAAGATATTTAGGCGAACCAGGCATAACTGAGTTACAATAGTCCAGTCTTGAAAATACTAATGAACACAAAGGTGTTTTTGTGCCATCAACTGAAAGATATTTGCGAATGCGTCTCAGCTCAAGATATGCAGCCTTGCGTGTCTTCATGACATGTTGGTGCAATGTTAGAGTACTGTCTCTAGAGTAACAACTAAGTTACCTACTGACTGCGTGAATTTAATGTTGGTTTTGCTGGTATTTATTGTTTGAGGTAAAGGATGTGAATGAGAAAGAATTTATGTTGTGATCAGAATGGCCCCAGTTTTATCATCATTTATCTGCAGCTTGTTATATGTTATCCATGATTTCACATCAGAAATGCACCTCTCTACTCCATGGATGGTAGCATCCACTTCAGTTGGGTGGCTAGACTTGTATATTTGGGTGTCATCATCGTACAATTGGTGAGACAATGGGTGATGATCGATGACACTTGAGAGCGGCTTCGTGCATAGAATGAAGAGCAAAGGTCCCAGAACAGACCCATGTGGAACACCACAACATAGACAAACTTTGCTGGATTGTATTCAGTTTGCAGATACACTTTGTGTCATGTTGAGTAAGTAGGACTTGAACCACTGTAATGCTGTATTTTGAATGCCCAATACATGCTAGAGACGGTGAAGTAATATATCGTGGTCTATTGCGTCAAATACTGAAGACAAATCAAGGAGGGCGAGGACTGTAATCTTTCCCATATACAAAGCATAGAGAATGTCATTAAATACTTTCAGAAGAGTTTGTTGTATTGGTTGTTGTAGGGTTTAACGTCATTTTTCAGCACACGATAGGCTATACATGGCGGCAAGTAGCATAGTAACATGGGTGGAGGAAAAACCTAGGAAAACCCCCGGAAAGAACCACAGACCCACGAGAAGCTACTGGCAAACTTTCTCACATACCCACGTTGGCCGAATCCGAGACTCGAACCCACGCAGATAGTGGTGAGATGGCAGTGATCAGTAATAGAGAGCGCTTTAGACCACTCTATTCACGTGACTTCTACACGTCCACTCGGGGCCTCTACTTTCAGAAGAATAGTTTCCGTACTGTGACAAGGGCGATATGCAGACCGTACATTGCTAGAAAGGCTGTTTGAATTCAAATGAGATGCAAGTTGGGTTAGAACAACTTTTTCTAAGATTGTTTTTTTTTTTTTAATATGAACGGGAGATTAGAAACTGGTCGGTAGTTCTTTAAATCGTATGATCAAGTGTTGGTTTCTTCAGCAGAGGCATTACAATGGCAGTTTTAAAAAATGATGCGAAATCCGCAGATGAGATATTAATAATATCAGTTAGTGAAGGCACTTTTGGGTCTAAGCACTCAAGCAGCAGTGATGTTGGAACTGGATCAAGTTCACATGACTTTGGTGCAGCCTTCGTCACGATTCTCCGTACTAAACCCATAGAGACAGGTTTAAATGCTCCTAATGGTTGTCGCTGAAATTCTGTATCGAAACTGTATGATGACGATGAGTCGATTGAAATTGTGTTGTAAAGCGTATTTCTAATGGTTTGTACTTTGTCACGGAAGAAATTGGCAAATAGGTCCGAAAGGTCTACTGGAGAGAAGGTAGATGGAAGTGGTGTACATTTGTTCCTTGACATTAGTTTGTTAGTTATCTCGAAGAACTCTTTGCAGCTGGAACTTTCCATGATTATCGTACTGTAGTGGGATAATTTGCAAATGGACTATGTTTGTGACGTTCTTCCAGAAAGCTTCATAGATTTTGTTATGAATAAAGAGTCTGGCGGAAATCCAAAGCCCATCTGCTTTACGTCGGTCTCTTTTAGCAGAACAAAGCTGGTCCCTAACACTTCTATACCACGGAGAACACTATTGAATTGATACTTTGCACTTGGTGGCATGGACATGTTTTTCAAGCAATGAACTCAGACTCGGTAGTTCAGTCTATTACTTTATTAATGAACTCGGTCCTTCAGTCTAATACTTTCTTAATGAACTCGTTGCTTCAGTGTATATACTTTATGAATGAACTAGTTACTTCAATGCATGCCTTTATTTTATTGCAGATGGCTTGTGTTTAACAAGTGATTGGATGTCTAACCAAGTACAGAAAAGCGCCTTGGACGATAATGATTCATCATTTGGTCCAAACGATATCTAAACACTATCGTTTAGAATTTTTGACAATGAATTGACATTAACGCCCAGACATACTAACTACTACGTAAAGAAAATATTGACTATCTGTTGGCTTGCTCTGCAATTTGCTATGGTTTGCAATTTGCTATGGTTTGCAATTTGCTATGTTTGCAATTTGCTATGGTTTGCAATTTGCTATGGTTTGCAATTTGCAATTTGCTATGGTTTGCAATTTGCTATGATTTGCAATTTGCTATGGTTTGCAATTTACTATAGTTTGCAATTTGCTATGGTTTGCAGTGGTCAACTTAATGAGCTGAGTTGAATTTCTGGAGCTTTGTAGTGGTTAAAATCATGAGTGAAAGCTCAGTTTCAGACCCAAGTATGAAGTTATTTGTCATCACTAATAACTTTAGTTTGACCAAAAGCTATATGGTGTGTGCCTGTCCTCGTTTGCCGCTCCGGTGGCCTAGTGGTTTGAGCGTCCTCCGCGGAAGCGGGAGGTCATGGGTTCGATCCCTGGTCGAGTCATACCAAGACTTACAAAATGGTATATACAGCTGCCTCGCTTGATGCTCAGCAGTAAGAGGTTAGTGTTAGGACTGGTCGGCCTGGTGTCAGGATAATGTGACTGGGTGGGACATCATGCTACATGTCTGCGGCATGATGCCCAAGTGCTAGACATGACATAAACTGCCTCACTGCAGACATCGTAGCGATATGACTGAAAAATTGTTAAAGCTACGTTAAACACAATCCTAATGAAACAAACAAACAAAGTCCTCGTTTGCACTGATCCATACGCGTGTAGAATCCATTTAGGAATGCATTTAGAAAATTGAAGTCGATGGTGGACTTATGATCGTGAGCACGTCGTTTTACTCCCAAGCGGATTGTTTTGTTTCCTGTTCATTGTGCATGCATATACGCATGCTCACACATAATTTTAACGGACACCCATACGCGCTCATTTAGTATGGGCAATACACTGGATGGAAACATTTGGTTGAATACGGTAAATACACAATGGGAACACGTTATTGAACTTGCTATTAAAAGCGTTTCTTTGATGTTGTAGAGTTCAATTCGTGATGTGTCGAGAAAAGATTTTTTAGTAAACGGTAACATGAATGAAAGAAAGGAATGTTCTTTAAAAAAAAATCCATTCTCTGAGAATATTCATTGTAAGAAAATATATTCATAAAGATGCATATGTGGCCTTTATGAAATGCCCAAACGTAAACTTTTGCCCCATTGCTATGTGAAAAGCAAAGTTCAATATAAATAATTACAAGGAGAGTTTGTACCTTGTGTATACAGTTTAAAATTGAATTTAACCATGAAAGATACGGAGGTGTTGGTTGCTTAGTTAACTAGGTGGCGTCTTTGGAATGTAAGTTCTGTTATGCCTCACTCTATGATAGTAAGACAAAGTGTTTATTTTGTCCGTATTTCTGTCACGCTTTGGTTCAATTTAGTGTTCCTCTCATTTCAGGTACATTTGCTTGTTATGCATGCTCCATCAATACATTTGTAATTCACGTATTTGCTTATTTATTTATTTATTTATTTATTTATTTATTTATTTATTTATTTATTTATTTATTTATTCCGCCTTTCTTTTATCTGAATGTCAGTAATTATATCTCCCCTAAAACATTGGACGGATTTTTATCATATTAACATGCATGCACGCACGCATGCAAGCACGCACCTACCTACCTTCCTTACATCTTCCTAGCATCTTACCAACCTACTTACCTACATAAACATGTTTTATTTCTTGTATTTTATGTAAGTGTTACAGTGATCCGGGAATTAGTTGCTTTGGGTTTTGTGGATGTTAGCTTCTTTTTTTTATTAAAAAGGTATCCGCTCATGTGGCCAAGCAGTTAGAGCGTTCGCCTCGGATGCGGGTGGTCTCGGGTTCGAACCCCAGCCGAGTCGAACCAAATACTTATTTTTAAAAGAAAAGTACTAACAGCTGCCTCGCAAGGCGCTCATCTTTAAGAGGATAGTATTAGGACTGGTTGACCTAGTGTCAGGATAATATCTCTGGGTGGGACATCATGCTACATGTCTGCTGCATGATGCCCCAGTGATAAACATCGCTATAAAATGCCACGCTGCAGACCTCGTATCGATATTACTGAACAACTGTTAAAGCTACATTAATCTAAATCACACACACACACATACACACACACACACGTCACATTTCATTATTTAGTGTCAATGATTCGGTATTATTGACTAGTGTACGGGAGTGTATTGGGCGGGGTGGTGGTAGCACCTCTGGTGGGGAAATAGTCGTACCTCTTTTGGGGTAGCTCGCCCAACTTTGGTTCTCACATGCACCCAGCTCTCACATGTGGCTCCAAGAAGTTGTAACATGCGCTCCCACATCCCAGTAAACCGCTTAGACTGGCGGGCTAAACCAAGTGAGGGTAGCCAACGGGTTTTAAACCTTCGGCGGTGAAGGGCTTGCCTACCCAAGTATCTAAAGACTGGATTCGGCAGACTGTGTGACAGAAACCAATAACTAGTTCTACGGACAGAAAGGCGATTCCTATCCAGTACGATGGATATAGGTAGTCCTGGTCAACCACTACATCCGATTCCATCTCCAGCCATCTTTGGACACCCAGAATGTGGAGGCAGCCTGGTCGACCATTAGAAACCTGGTATATAACACCATCACAGAGATCTTAGGGCCTTCCCCTGGAAAGCACAAGGACTGGTTTCATGAGAATTGCGAAAACATCGAGCACTATTGAATGAAAACATCGCCTCCACAAAGCATACATAAATGATGCAAGGTCCACTTCAAAGAAAGATGCCTTCAATAACATCCGCATCACCGTTTAACAGAAAATGCGGCATATGGAGGGCTCCTGGCTGAGTAACAAAGCTGATGAGAAGATCCAAAGACACGCTGTCAAGCATGATATGAAGAGGTTTTATGATGCGTTGAATGAAGTCTATGACCCATCATCAGGATCATCTCCACTCCTCAGTGCAGATGGGAACACACTGATCACAGAACAAGATAAGACCTTCGAATGGTGGGATGAGCACTTTAATTGTGCCCTGAACCGCCCAACATCAATCAGTGATGAAGTCATTGATCTACTGCTCCAAATTGCAGTCAATGACTCGATGAATGACCCACCAACACTGTTAGAGATACAGAAAGCAATATGTCTGCTCTCTAGTGGCAAGCTGATATCGCAGACTCAATTGCAGCAGAGATCTACAAGGAAGGCGGTACAACTCTGGCTGAAAAGGCCAATCATTTGTTTCATCTCATGTGCCCAAAAGAGATCATGTCACAGGAATTCAAGGATGCTACTATTATACACCTGTATAAGCGCAATGGACATATTCAGGCTTGTGACAAATACGGAAGTTTCTCTATAATCTCCGTCGCAGGAAAGATACTCGCCAAGATTTTCCTCAACCGTCTCACATCACAGCTTGATCATGGACTACTACAAGAAAGCCAGTGTGGATTCCGCAAGAGGAAAGCCAAAAGAAGAATACTGACCATTTCTCTACCTATGCATACCTGATCAAGGCATTCTACACTGTTAAAAGAGCGGTCCTGTGGGTGATCATGGCCACGTACTGATGTCCAATGAAATTTATCACCATGCTGCAGCAATACCAATATGGTATGGAAGCTAGAGTCGGAAAAATGGTGAGACATCAGCTCCTTTACCTGTCCCAAAAGGAGTGAAGCAGTGCTGCTTGCTGGAGCCAACACTTTTCAGTTTCATGTTCGTGACCATGCTTACTGATGCCTTCAGAGATGGTGACGTGGGATACAACACCGAATTTGTAGCAACATATTCAACCTCAAGAGGCTCCAATCAAACGCTACAGCAGACATCATCAGAGACTTTCTATTAGCTGAAATATACGTCAATAAACTCTGGCTCTGAAGCTGATATGCAAAGCATCATCAACAGACGCTATGTTGCTTGCACAAATTTCAACCATACGATCAACACTACGAAGACTTAAATTATGTATCTGCCAGCCCTAGGGAAACAGTCTGCTGAGCCCAAAATCACAGTCAACGGCTACAAATTGAGTGCAGTGATTAAGTTCCCTATCTTGTTAGTACTCTTTCCCAGAATGTTGTAATAGATGACGAAGTTAATACCAGTTTTGCAAAGGCCAGCGCACTACACGCTAAGATCTGGAACAGAAGAGGCATTAGTCCTCAGACAACGATGAAGGTGCACAGAGCGATAGCACTCCCTATGTTATTATAGGCCTGTTTAACCTGGACAGTTAACCAGCGCCATGCAAAGCAGTTGAACCATTTCTACACTACCTGCCTCAGAAGACTCCTAAACATCAAATGGAAAGACAGGATCTCGGGTGCCGAGGTCCTTACCCAAGCTAACCTTCTAGTATCTACACCATTTGTATCCAATCAGTTGCGATGTAGCTTACCATATAGCTTGCATGCCAGACCACATGCTTCCAAAAACATTCTTTTATGGCGAGCTTGATCAAGGAAAACGCAAGAAAGGGCCCCAGAGAAAACGATATCGTGACATCCTGAAGACGTCACTGAAGACCTTTGGCATTAGCCATGACAAGTGGGAGCAGACTACCCAGGACAGGGTAGTGTGGAGCTCTTCCGTCACTAAATATTCTGAAGATTGCGAGACCAACAGATCAGCCGCAGAAGAACAACAAAGACAGACCAGGATATCCAGAGCTTGTATCCCCACGTCTAGCGTTGCTACAATCCCATCACCACAGTGCCTCAGAACATTCAGGACGCACATCGGCCTCTTTGGCCACCTACGCACCCACAGACTATTTGTTCCCGATAAAACACTGGATGACTAAAGTGGTCCTCGTCGATTTTATGGACGAACTACATTAGTGACAAGATGTTAAGTGATAATTATCGTATAATGGTACTGAAACAGAATATCATATAACATCATCATCTAAAATCTTCTGTGTAGAAGTCACGTGGATATATATATATATATATATATATATATATATATATATATATATATATATATATATATATATATATATATATATATATGTATATATATATATATATAATTTTGAATTCAAGGAGTTGATTTAATTATGTTGATGAAGATTACTGTTGAAAATGACATGCTTTAGCTGTTATATGATGTTAAAGATGACTACCATTACGACAGTGGGGCCCCAAGTGGTCGAAAGCGCTCTCCGTTTCGGATCACTGCCATCTCACCTCCGTCTGCGTGGGTTCGAGTCTGAGATTGAGCCAATGTGGGTATGTGAGAAAGCTTGCCAGTAGCTTCTCGTGGGTCGGTGATTCTTTTTGGGGGATTTCCCGGGTTCTTCCTCTACCATTAATACTGACTGCCATGTATAGTTTATCGTGTGCTGAAATATGGCGTTAAACCCTACAACAACAACAATATCGACAATGACAACTACAATGACGAAGACGTCAATAAAGGAGAACGAAAATAGATTCACATGCTATGTCGAGATATGTTGTGCATCAGGTGCAGCATTGCGATAAAAACATCGGTAAAAACGATTTTGATTGGTTGTTTGCTACATCCATTTCACACCTAATATTAGTGCAAATGTGTTCCCATAAATACCGCATTAACGTCCTGCCAGATTAAACATTCATCTGAAATTCTTTTCCATTAAATGAAAACAAGATCTCGGATGTACTCTTTGTGAATGGACCAATTAGAGGTAATTCTCCTTCTGCACGTGCATATCAGTTTGTTCCCATTGACAGCACGTGTTATAAGATAACCAACAATAATAATGCAAGTGCAAAATTACGAGAATGTGATTAAAAAGAGAATAACAGATGCTCGGATGGTTCTTACATGTTAAATAGATTGATTAAAGTGGAACCGCAAACATGTCACGTCTGATTGTGTTGATTCAAGCTATCGATTATTATATATATATATATATATATATATATATATATATATATATATATATATATATATATATATATATATATATATATATATATGTGTGTGTGTGTGTGTGTGTGTGTGTGTGTGTGTGTGTGTTTATACATTAGAGATGAATTACGTTGACCTTTCCTGCAATTTCTCTCTCTCTCTCTCTCTCTCTCTCTCTCTCTCTCTCACACACACACACACACACATTTAAAAGTCTTGCAACTATTGACCTAGCTTCATTTGAAACCACCTACTTGTCCTTTTTTCCCTATATCCTCCTTACTTGATCCCGTGCAGCTGTCTCGGATTCAGATGACTTTGGAAGTTTGCTAGCGATATCCGAGAAGTTTCATCTCCGTCACGTGGCATGGACCCGTATAAATTAGAAATACGGAATTAATATCAGGTTGATTGTTAAAGCTTTACATCTGGATTAATTTGTATATTTTCTGGAGGAAAGGGATAAAAAGTAAGTGTTTTAATTGTTGAAAGACACCGTTAATTTTGGAGACCATGATGGTTAAGTGGATGATGGCACTGTGCAAAGAAAGCAGAGAAAATATAGAAAAAGAAAAAAATTATCTGGGCTAAAATACTCAAATATTTTCTACTTTTTTAACAAAAGGAAAATAATGTTTTAAGTGCGTTTTTTAATCATCTTAAATTACCTTTCAATTCATTAAGAAGCTTTCCATGCAGCTCTAAAGCATTATTTGGCCTTTCCCTTTAAAATTGCTTTTTGCTTTATTCTTACATTATTCTGCATATACTGCATAGACCCAGATCTACCATCGCATAATGCTTAGGCAGATAAGTAAGTGTATATGCAGTTTGTTAGGAGTAACATGCAATATAGACGGCTGGCTAGGGTCGAAATGTTTGCAGTTGCTGGTATCACACGTATCGTATATCATGTTCGTAAATGTGACCGTTATTTTTATTTTGAAAGAAAAATGGACGCCAAATCCTACCCGTATCATATCCTGATCTAAATGTATGTCGATTGAAGTGGAAAGTTTGGACAGAGTAATTAAATCGAGGTAGTGCTTCTAATCTTTATCTCGCTCACTTTGTGTGGGACATGTTGTAATGTGTTTGTGTATCAGTGTTAACCACTTAATGGGTCTACGTTGCATTATACATAATGTGTCTATGTGAGAATACTTTGGATATCGTAAACGACGTCTATTTACATAACAGTTTATGATAAGATCATATTTGCTTACATAGGCTGTGCATGACAGTTTAAGGAAGAAGTCGACATTTTTGTCACCTTACAGGGTAAAAAGGTAGCATAATTATGTTTGTTTTTAATTGAAGTAGTAAGTGCTCGAACATTTAACAACAAACCCAAGTCTTTATTCATAACGGAAACAAATCCAAGTCTTTCTTCATAACGGAAACAAATCCAAGACTTTCTTCATAACGGACACAAATTTTAGTCTTTCTTCATAACGGAAACAAATCCAAGACTTTCTTCATAACGGACACAAATTTTAGTCTTTCTTCATAACCTAAACAAATCCAAGACTTTCTTCATAACGGAAACAAATCCAAGTCTTTCTTCATAACGGAAACAAATCCAAGACTTTCTTCATAACGGACACAAATTTTAGTCTTTCTTCATAACGGAAACAAATCCAAGACTTTCTTCATAACGGACACAAATTTTAGTCTTTCTTCATAACCTAAACAAATCCAAGACTTTCTTCATAACGGAAACAAATCCAAGTCTTTCTTCATAACGGAAACAAATCCAAGACTTTCTTCATAACGGACACAAATTTTAGTCTTTCTTCATAACCTAAACAAATCCAATACTTTCTTCATAACGGAAACAAATCCATGTCTTTCTTCATACCGGAAACAAATCCAAGTCTTTCTTTATAACAAAAACAAATCCAAGTCTTTCTTTATAACAAAAACAAATCCAAGTCTCTCTTTATAACGGAAACAAATCCACGTCTTTCTTGATATCGGAAACAATTTTCTTTATAACGGAAACAATCCAAGTCTTTGTTCCTAACATGCAGTGGAACCACCGTGAGTGCAAATATTTGGAATGTTAAACGAGGCATAATTATTCTAACATTCTGTGTGATATGGCCGAGGATGTTGCCTTTTTATGAAATGGCCGTAGATGTTGCCTTTTTATGAATTGGCCGTAGATGTTGCCTTTTTATGAATTTCCCGAGGATGATGTTGCCCTTTAATGGCAAAGCTCTCAAACGGTATTATGCAAACACTTGCATATATTATTTGTCATGGAGTTACATGTTATAAGGGTTAGTTTTGTTCCAAAGCGAATGGTAATTATACTATGTATTTATAAGTATCACATTACGTTTCACATTATGTCTATAATTTAACTAAAACACTTTTAAAGTTTCCTAATGAAAAGAAAAATGTCTGAAGTCAATAAAATCTTGGATATTTTGGAAGTAAAGAAAACTCATTTAATTACAATAAATTTAATAAGTAAACTCAATAATTGAATCTGTTGGAAAGAAATGGCAATTACATGAAATGTACAAACCTTTGCATTCCAGTCTCAGATATGTATAATCAATAATGAGCATTATATATCGTTTCCGATACTTAAGATGAAATTTAATATAGAAAAATATTTGTGTCTACTTGTCATACAATGACTAAGAATTTATTATAGACAAATATTTGTGTCTACTTGTCATACAATGGCTAAGGTTTTGGCTAATAAGGCGATAGTATTTTTATGCTAAAAGTAATAAGATACAAAAGTTGCGTTTTTTACGTTCTACGAAATTTGGCTTCTTGTGCAAAGATAGCGGGGAAAAAAATCACCCTTTAAAATATATTATTATGATAACGACCAGTATCTTGTACATGAAACACATATATAACTCTTAAGGTGTCCTCAAAAATCAGGTTTTTTAAAAAATAAAGATCAAACCTGTTTAACCTAAAGCATGTTTTGAAGACATCCTCAACGACCGGCACTGCACGAGATAGAACACATATTTTCGTAATGAAAACACTTTTGGCAAGTACGCTTTACAACTGTTATGCAAGATTAGCTCCCACACACGCTTTATGCACACACACAGACACACACATACATACATTAAATATATATATATATATATATATATATACCATGAATGTAATATATGTTGATCATTTTCAACTCTTACACGTATATATACGCCAGTAACTCCCCCACCCAAGCATCATGGACTGTCTAATAGTAACTGGATCAATCCAGTATCTTCCCAACACAAGCATCATGGACTCTCTAATAGTAACTGGATCAATCCAGTATCTTCCCAACACAAGCATCATGGACTGTTTAATAGTAACTGGATCAATCCAGTATCTTCCCAACACAAGCATCATGGACTGTCTAATAGTAACTGGATCAATCCAGTATCTTCCCAACACAAGCATCATGGACTGTCTAATAGTTACTGGATCAATCCAGTATCTTCCCAACACAAGCATCATGGACTGTCTAATAGTAACTGGATCAATCCAGTATCTTCCCAACACAAGCATCATGGACTGTCTAATAGTAACTGGATCAATCCAGTATCTTCCCAACACAAGCATCATGGACTGTCTAATAGTAACTGGATCAATCCAGTATCTTCCCAACACAAGCATCATGGACTGTCTAATAGTTACTGGATCAATCCAGTATCTTCCCAACACAAGCATCATGGACTGTCTATTTTGAGAAATCCTTATTCAACTTAATTCAGATTTTAAAAAATTATTTTTTGAGACATTCTAACAAAATAAATAAGAAAGTTAAGGCGACGACATAATATATGTATTGCCTATACTCTTAAGTTTCACATCTAGCATAAACACTCGAATTATCTGAATAATTTGCAACGACATGTCAATCCATTAAAAAAATGAAAAAAATGATAGGTCGTCATTTGATTACAGTTATCTTAATGTTAGTTTTTTTAAAAAAATAAGTATGTTACAAACTTTGTACTTAGCTCATAACGGTAAATTGTCCTTTAAAACACAATGCTATTCTCTAAGTACCCTTGACAGTACCTTATGCCACGACATCAATACAATGTGGGACGTAATTTTATATAGTACATTGTTGTTCGTCCGTCGATTCGACGAGGACTTCTCAAGTCATCCGAGGGTTCGAGGGGCTGCTTTTGTTCTGTGCGTGCGCAGGTGGCTGATGAGGCCAACCCTTGCACGGATTGTTCGTTTCCATAAGGGACAGGTGATGAGTGGGACATCTCCTGGAGATTTGATGGCATGTGCTTTTCTGCCTTACCTCTTCAGCTCTGCAGCTGCTGTCCTGCTAAATTAGCACAACTTGGACCCTTTGTGCACAGAGGAACGCCAAGTGACTAAATTACTTGCTGTTTGCTCCCCAGGAATCAGGGTTTATGTTGAACGCTTTCAATGCAGCTTTCAGATTGTCTTTGAAGCATTCTTTCTGACCTCCGTGAGATCGATGCCCTTGCTGTAGCTCTCCATAGAAGAGTCTCTAAGGCAGCCGGTGGTCTGGCATGCGTACATGTCCCACCCAGCGTAGATGGCACTGTATCAGGATGGTTAGGATGCTGGGGAGGGCTGCACGGGCGAGTACCTCAGTGTATGGAACCATGTCCTACCACTTGATGCTGAGGATTTTCCTGATACATGTGGTGTGAATGGGGTCCAGCTTCCTGGCATGGTGTTGGTACACCGTCTATGTTTTCCATGCGTAAAGTAGTGTGTTGAGCACAGCTGCCCTGTATACCTTTAGTTTGGTCTGGATGCTGATGCGTCTTCTATTCCAGACGTTGGCATACATTCTACCGAAAGTTGCGCTGTCTATGGCAATGCGAATGTTCACCTCATCGTTAATAGAGATGCTTCGTGACAGTGAGTTTTGCGAAGGTAGGTGAAGCGGTTCACTACGTTGCGTTTTTGGCCATTGATTGCGATGCTGGGCTTAACATAGGGCTTTCCGGGGGCTGCCTGATGCAGGACCTCAGTCTTCTTGGTACTGATGTTGAGAACAAAGCATGTGCAGGAGCTGGAGAACGTATCAGTACTGCATTGCAAGGACGGCTTCTGAGCCAGCGTTGAGGGCGCAGTCATCAGCAAATAAGAGATCCCTGAGTGTCTGTCATGACCTTGGTTTTCGCTTGAAGCCTCCTTGGATTAAATAGGTTTCCAACTGTACAGCACCTGATGCCGACTTCAACCTCTCCGACTCTGAAAGCATTAGTTAGCATGGCAAAGAATAATAGACTGAACAGTGTCGGTGCCCAAACACAACCCTGCTTGACGCCATTGGTTACTGGTAGATACTCAGATGTATCTCCATTGTCCTGGACTCGTGTCTCCATGCATTCGTCGAAATGCTGCACCATGGATATAAATTTTCTTGGGCATCCATACTTTGGTTATTACCTTCCACAAGCCTTCTCTCCTGAAAGTATCAAAGGCCTTTGTCAAGTCAACCTTGATGGAGTAAAGGTCGGTGTTTTGCTCTTGACATTTCTCTTGTAGCTGCCTCGCACTAAACACCATGTCGATGGTTCCACGTTCGTTTCGGAATCTACGCAGTTGAGTATGGATATACCAGGTGGTTGTCGCAGGCCTGGCTATTCCTTTTGCACTGATACATGTGTATTATGGAAGCGTTTTGAATTCCTGAGGGATCGTCTCTTGCTATAACATCAGTAAAACAGTCGGTGTAGCCTTTGCATCAGGAATGTGCCCCCTTGCATGTAGACTTCAGTTGGGATGGAGTCTGAACCAGGTGCTTTGCTAATGGAGAGCAGACGTATTGTTTTCTTTGTCTCCATCAAAGTGGGTGGGGTCATCCAGTGCTTCGTTGATGGGTAATTGTAGAAGACGGCTGATGTCTTCATCATTGGTGGATGAAGGGCGATTCAGGACGCTGTCTTCTCTTTGTTAGTAATTAGTGCGTTGCCGTCTGCGCTGAGAAGGATGGGATGATCCAGAGGATGTAGGTCCATACACATCTTTCAGGTCATTGTGCAAGTTCCTCATGTCATGCTGGTCTGTCTCGTATCTTCTGACGAAGCTTCTGATGAACAGTTCTGTGTATGTTGTTGTACGCATCTTTTCTATAGGTGGTTTTGGGGTTGTTGAGGAAGGATTGAAAGAGGGGTGTTTCGCATAAAGCAAGTGCTTGATATCGTCGCATTTCTAATCATACCAGTCTTAATACTTTCTAGTTGAGGGTCCAAGGATTTATGAAGCTGTGCTGTATTCCAGCTCTCTGAATGCCATCCGGTCGGTCTCCAAATTCTGATTGTCAACAGGGATTGATTTCAGACGTTCTTCCAGGGCATCCACAAAAGACTGTTTGGTACTGGTGCATTTCAGCTTCGTGATGTTCAGTCGTTTAGGACCCTTCTTTCCCTGAGGGCGTCTTTAGGACTTAATGTGAATGTTGAGCTTGGTGATGATGAAACGGTGGTCTGTGAAGCAGTCAGCGGTTAGCTCCTCACAAGTACTTTGTCACACTCATCTCTTGCTAGTCCATTTTCCTGACAATGACGTAGTTGATGAGGTGCCAGTGCTTAGCGGGTTGGTGCATCCATGACGTCCGGTGTTGTGTAGGGAGGCGGAAGACTGTATTGGTGATCAGCACTTCATGCATGGAGTCAGTCTAGACCAAAAGGAGATCGTTGCTGTTACAGTGACCCAATCCGTGCTAACCTGCACCCCATACCATGCAACGTGATTACAGCCGACTCTTGCATTGACATCGCCAAGAATGACGAGCTTATCTTGCATTTGAACGTCAGCAATGACGGAGTGAAGCTCCATATAGAACTTGATCTTCACTTCATCTGGGTTGGTTATAGCGGGAGCATAGCGACTGATGATAGTATGGTATTTTCTTCCAGGCAAGAGGGCGGTCATGGTTATGATTTGCCAATCAGTGCTATCTTCACTGCAAAGCCGACACCAGCCTCACGGCGCACTTCACTGCCTCAGCCGCTCCAAATAAAAGAAAGAAAGTGTATCCGGAGCCTCTTTCACAGAGTTCGCCTTCTCCTGTAAGCCGGGTCTCGCTCAAGTCAGCAATATCCATTTTGTATCTGGCGAGTTTCTTTCCTGTTATGGCAGTTCTCCTCTGGGGTCTCTCTACATTGTCCCTGTCCAGTAACTGACGCACATTCCATATGACAAGTCTGAGAGGAACAATCCGCATTTTCTTTTTTGTATTTTGACCGCTGAAGTATGGTCTCCGCCAGCTGCGGTATGCTGTCTAGAGACGTTTAAAGCAGGGAATGTTTATTACACTTTTTCTAGCCCCTTCCTCATGCCAGGGCGGTGAGCAGTACATTCCTGAAGAGGCTGCTCAGTCACTGAGGTGGTTGCTGGACTCCACTCTGGTCCATGTCAGTGGTGAACGACCCTAATGACTTGAGCAGACTGTGTGCTGGATTGCAAATACTGCTGCCAGTGTACTTAACCTGCCGCTTCGTCGCTAACCCGTCGCCAAAGAACTTTAGTGGGTGATGTTATGGGATGGTGGATGACAAGAATGACTTGCACGGTGAGGTTGTTTTAAGTGAGGAGGAGTTGCGCAGTGCGTCGACCTCACTCGCTCGCCCAAAACCATCTGGGTCCATCAGCACGACAACGTCGAGACGGCCGAAGGCAGAGTTAGGAGCAGTGAATGACCAGGACGGAGCCACAGGTGAGAGCTGAGTGCCATATCATGACCAAAGGTGGGCTACACCCGACGGAGTACGACTGCGTTGCCAGCCAGAAGTGTTATCCCCTCCCCTCCCCATACATCTCCAACATTATGATGACCGTAAATCCCCGGATCTAAACGTACCCTTGTATTCAGATAATTGTTTGCACACAGCTAACTGTGTACGATCCCATTCTGTGTCAGTACATTCCGGTGAATAAATTGTCTACAATTGATATGACAAGTCTTCCGACTGGGTTTCCTAATTTAACTGGGTATCATGATGAAAATCCATTACAATGAAAGTAATCATGAAATACTTTTTTTAATTAAGTATATATGTATATATATATATATATATATATATATATATATATATATATATATATATATATATATATATATATATATATATATATATATATATATATATATATATAAATATATATATATATATATATATATATATATATATATATATATATATATATATATATATATATATATATATATATTTATATATGTTTCTGCTCGTTTGTACACTTTGTCTGTGCTCTTTGCGAAAAAAATGTAAAAATGACCATTTATGAAATTCTTTACTTTTCATTTGGATTTCTTCTCTGGATAAGAATGCGCGGTTTATTGGAATTTGTGCTAAATAAAGATTTGTTCAACTAAGTTCAATAAAATGTAAACTAAATTACAGTTATGAAGCACGAGACAAAAAAGATTAAAACCCCAAATAAAACAACTGACTAAATTATATTCTTATCTCAACATTATGATATGCATATTTAACTTAAAATGTAGCAGTCCACCTTATCAAATCAAATTATTTGCCACAGTTGAACAGAGGCTGCCTTCGGTTACATTCACTTTTATATCGATATTTTGTTTTCTCTTTAAGGAGTCTATTACCTCTAGATTCAATACAGCAATGCAATGCAGATTTCAGGGAACCTGTCCGATTCTTGGTGCGTGACTCTGGTCAACATATAGTATGTATCAGGGTTGAGCTGTGCACTGTACTTAACGTGTAAAGAACAGGTAAGACCCATCCCCTCTCCCAAAACAATTGTATGGAGGAGGACAAGAAGGGAAATAATAATATGTAATAACTCTCTCTCTCTCTCTCTCTCTCTCTCTCTCTCTCTCTCTCTCTCTCTCTCTCTCTCTCTCTCTCTCTCACACACACACACACACACACACACACACACACACACACACACACACACACACACACATTACGTTGCATCTGTATGTCTGCCACCTAATAACAATATAGATCGAGTAAGTAACTTGGTCCCACAATAATACTTGCTAATGTTTCCTTACAACTCCACTTTTTTCATCCTTAAATAACTGGTACTCGGTCAGAAGTTTGCGTATTTTAGTGTAATTCCATCATTCTTGCGCATGCAAACTAGAAATAATAATAATAATAATAATAATAATAATAATAATAATAATAATAATAATAATAATAATGATGATGATGATGATGATGATGATAACAATAATAGTAGTAGTAGTAGTAGTAGTAGAAGTAGTAGTAGTAGTAGTAGTAGTAGTAGTAGTAGTAGTATATGCTATTTATATCAATATAAATATAACCACAGCTTTGTCATACGGTTATTTGTATGTTTTCAAATGATTAATCCAGGCCATTAAATTATGACAATAATATCAATGGCGTAAATCATTTTTGAAGTTAGTGGATCTATTTCCCAAAGGAGTACAATATTCAAATTGTTCATTAACGGATCCCAGTATAATTAGCATATTAATTAATTAATTAGCACATGTATTGCAGTTTTGTTGTGAATTCGACACTTCGAGCTTTTGCTATTGAAAAAAACAGTTGTATAATAAACTTTAATAGATAAATATTCGTCTGTCCTCGTATGAACCCAATTTCTCTTTATTAAAAAAAAACCCTAAGAATTAGTGCAGCTCTATCATATTATCAAAGCGAAAGTTTTATGAAGTGGCCCAATGCTATTAGAAATAATTAGTGCAAATTAAGGAACACAAAGCACGCAAACACTTAGAATTGAGAACCTTAGCATTCAGTACTAAGTTAAACTTCCTATCACAAGTCGTACTGTTGAAAAATGATCGGGTGAAATATGAAACACCATTCAGAAATCACACCACACACACACACACACACACACACACACACACACACACGCACACACACACACACACTGTACTCATTCGATTTTGATATAATCAGTTGCTGAGAGAGAGAGAGAGAGAGAGAGAGAGAGAGAGAGAGAGAGAGAGAAGACACACACACACACACACACTCCGTTTGTAGCAATATATTAAATGAAAGACATTAACTTTCTGACTGTTTATTTTCCATGGACTCTCCTGTATAGTATTCATACCTTTATTTAGATATAAATCAAATAGAATATACAATAAAATATTAAAAAATAAGGTATCGATTAAAGAAGAAAATGAAACAGCTTATGAATTTAAAACAGTTTTCAATGTTACCTATATAATAGCAAAGTAAAAAGTAGAGGGCATTGAGAAACACGTGAGTTTTTTTCGTATAAATAATGAGCCGAGGAATGTCAAGCTACATCATCATTATTTTTTTTAATTGCTTTAATGGAATTGGATACGTGTGAGCAAATAGACCAACATAGAGGGCGCTTTTAGGGATAGTAATCATATGGGTTAATCAAGCAAAACAAAGGCAAAAAACAAACATCATCCGAAAATTTGCTGACAATGAATTAATTTGGTGAGAGTATGAAATTGATATCCTCGGCAATAGGGACATTTTGGCTTTGAAAGTAATTGATTCTTCTACAAGTGTAATTTTATTGAAATTGGAAGAAGAAAAAACACGATTAGGTAATTTACAGCGTAATTTTACCAATTAAATGTTTCCGAATCAAGAAGTCATTTGAATGAGATAAACAGTGAACAAACCCAGGATTACTCCCGCAGATAATTGCCTAGGCCAATCTTGTTGGTCAGAAGAAAAAAAAGGAAAAATCAATAACTCGACTTAACTGCAATTTGTAGCGATGTTGTAGGAAACTAACATGTTATATGTGTTTATGATTCCAGTGTAATATCGTCAAGGCATACATTGATATACCGCTAAAATAGACTCATTCGTCAGAACACAAACGAAAGCTTTCAAAGTTTTCGTTAATGGTGAGTTCCTAAAACTATCCTTCCATACATTTATTTATTAATTTTGTATAATTATCCTTTAGATAATCTATGTAATCCATAAATTAATTCATAGTTAAGGTACTTTATTATTGAATAAACAAGGTTATGACGGCACCCTTGATATAAATGTAGACGAGACACCATTCTATTGTGGGGAAAAAATGAGTGAAAATAATGTGGTTTTGCGGGCGGGGGTGCCCTCTCTTCTCCCACCCCCCACCCCCCCAACACATATGCGTATAACTGAAAATTTTACCCATTCCCACTCCTCTAACACAAATTTACATATAATTGTCAACTGAAGACTGTAGCATCCCCACTCCAACAATAAACATATTTATTTAATTGTGAAATGAAAACTGTACAATCCCCACTCCCTCAACACGCATATACATATAATTGTTAACTTAAAAATGTACCCCTCCCACTCTCACTCCTTCAACACACTTGTACACATAAGTGTGAACTTAAAACTGAACCCCTCCCCCTCCTCCAACACTTTATATCCATAATTGTGAAATTAAAACTGTGCCCCTCCCTCCTCCAACACCTGTATCCACATGAATCGACTACTTGCTTTAGATTATTTTAAACTAATACTCGTCTTGTCTCTTTATCTTGTATTGCATCAATGTATGCAGAACGAATGAATGAATGAATGAATGAATGAATGAATGAATGAGAAGGATAAAGTTTTGGTTTGATTATTTGTTTGATTAGGATTTTTAACGTAGCTTTAACAATTTTTCAGTCATATCGCTACGATGTCTGCAGTGAGGCAGTTTATAGTGATGTCTAGCACTGAGAAAAGTTTTGGATTTCCAGCTATTTATGTTCCATTTGTCCTCCATTTTTGTCCTATGTGAGACACTACTCATCTTTAGATGAAATACAACTATTTACATAACGTGGCTTCTGACCTCCATCTCCACATAGAACTCAACTCGAAAGCTGCGATCCAACCAACCGAGTCAATGGACAGTTTTCCTGCTTTGTTTAAAAGATTGTTTGTTGGAGTAGAATGCACTTTTGAGCTGACTAATTAGTGCAAAGAAGATGATGACTCACGAACAAATGTCAGACTCTCTTCACATATCATCACCAGCTGTCTGCAACAATTAACATCAGCTCTTTATCTTGCCGGTTGATGGTAGTTAATATTTAATACTTTACCGCCTTGAGAAAAGGCAATCTCTCTCTCTCTCTCTCTCTCTCTCTCTCTCTCTCTCTCTCTCTCTCTCTCTCTCTCTCTCTCTCGTCAATGCTATTTCCATCCCTATTTCTGAGCGTCACTTTGTTTATTTTCTTTGTCACCGGTTCTAATTCCATTCCTTTTGTTCTTCAGTCCGCCGTTCCACCCTTCTTTCTCTCATTGCATACTTTCATAGATATTTTTTTTTATCCTCATGTTAAAATCTCATTATTTAAATTAATACGGCATGCAATAAAGTTAGATGTCTATTGGTTGGATCTCTCATATCAGTTAGTTATTGAATAGTCCTGTACAAACAATATAATTATTGTGTTGCCATCTGGAATAAATATCATATATTTTAATAAAAGAAACAATAGAATCACATGTTCTTTCATCAAATCTATTTTTTTTAAAATTAATTATACTTGTTTATCATTGTAAATGACGTTCACATCGACATGGACTTTGTACTGTGTTGACCACAAAAACTATAAACTTAAATATCGATGTCTACAGCAAACAATAAGTCAGCTGAACAAAGTCTTTGTTTTGCATGAAATTTGCTGCTGATGATTCATAGGCCATAAGCGTTGTTATTTTTACGTCTCTAAGCCAGGCGGCGTATCAGCCATTATGTTACAATCTTATTTTAACACTCCATTTTATGTGGAAAACATATTACCTCCAATTTTTTCTTTCCACCACTGAAGAATATCGCAGCAGTCTTTTATTTTTGATCCAACACAATCCATCCTAATTTTGATCTTTATCAGGCAAACTATGTCGAGTTTGTAGACTGTACTTCTGGCAAGCTGAAATGTGATCCACTCACATACTGACATGAGCTGATGTTGCCAGGCGACAAGACTTGAAATGTGACCCACTCACAAAGTGAAATTAGCTGTTGTTGCCAAGAGAAAAGACTAGCAGTGTTTCCTCTTGATTGAATAGGCCGTGCTACCAAATTTTGTATACATTCAATACCAATGTAGAATTCTTGAAGCATCAATCTACCGGTATAATTACATGGGGCGCCAAAGATAGGCATGTTTGATAGCAGTTGGAATGAACGAAAGACATTGGATCATTAACAATTTATTTTGGCATAGTAGCTTTCTTTGTATTTAACTCTTTTTCAGTTCAGACCCTTAAAAAAATAAAGTACTGATTTTAAAACGCGTGTGAAAAGGTTGGCCTTTCATTATATTATTATAAGGAAAATGCATGAATTTCTATACATCCCAAACTCCAAACCATTGTATAATGGCTTTTAAAGCTCGGGGGTGTCGATTTTTTTTAAAAACCTTTTTTTTAAATTGGATATTGTGAAACCGTCTCATTCCGTAAACATTAAGACGACTTGATGATTGTGTGAATATCTTTTTGGGGGTATTTAAGACCATTTTCAATTCACGATACATGGTGGCCAGTTGATATAGTGGAGGAAGAACCCGTAAAACCAGGTAGAAAAACCACCATCCCACATGACGCTACTGTCAAGGTTTCTCATATACCCACACTGGCGAAACCCAAGATCCGAACTCACGCGGACAGAGGTGTGAGATGGCAGTGATCGGTAAAGGCGCGCGCCTCAGACCACTCCGTTTGCATTGAAAGTAAAGCCAGACGTGTAATGTGGAATAAGTATGTCATGCGAGCATGTAAATAATTGGTTATATGCCAACACTAGCAGCAAATAGAGTCCAAACACTCACGGGAAAAATGTAGAGTCACAACACTCACCGGAAGTAGTCCCAACACTGACTGCAAGAAGGCAAAGTCCCAACACTCATGGGAAGTAGGAGAGTCCTAACCCTCATTGGAAGTAATAAGCATAGCTGCCAACTGTTCCGTTTTTTCCGTATTTGTTCCGTATTTTGGACCTGAATACGGGTGTACGTTTTTTTCGGAAAAAATACGTTTTTTAATTTAAAAAAATAATAAAAAAATTTCTTTGGAATTGTCAGTTTAGAATGCGTTCCCGTTTCTATTTTGACAGAATGTAGCACATGTATATGCGAATAAAGTTCTACGATACGATTGGTTCATTCGAAATCGAGGCTACCAGGCCTGTCGTTATCCGCCATATTGGATTTCGCAATAGTTACCGCTGTAGCTGTATCTAGTCTATGTAATACTCAGCTTCTAATCATGCTAAATTGGAAGGCAGAATATTCAGAATTTTCTCCAGAAGAAATAGGAGACAACTGGAAGGATATTTGTGCCATCGTGTACAGATTTGTGAAACCATATAGTACAGGAGAAAAACTGACGTTTTGTAAATTGTGTAACGTGATTTCGATATTTGGCACGGAGGTGCCCATTAAATGCAAGAGCACGAAAAAGTTAATAAACATCAGCTTCCTGCTTCATCACGTACAACTGAGCCTGAACTTACGACGTAGATAAATGACAGAAAAAACCTTAATGCACATCGATCGAAATTTGATTTTTAAATTTCTTTTAGAAATGAACCTTTTTCAGTTACTAGTATTGTTGGCGATTTATTTTGCAGAAGTTTTTCAGACATTAAAATTGCAAAAGATAATTTGTATGCTTGAACGAAAACATGATTTAAATAAGAAAATAACAGAATTGAGATAATAAATGAAAATTGGTACATTGGAATCGATGATTAAAAAAAATAACGCGTGGAAAGGGCTTCTATAAATAGCTTGTGTTTGAGTGTGTTGCACTCTTGCACCTTTTGAATGGGCACCTATATGGAACGCGTGCAACTCCAGAAGGTACAAGGGTGCAACACGTGCATCTTTGACATTAAATAATTATATTAGGCACTGACCAACTTTACTGATGGTTGTATATGTTGTAAATAGATACATATGCATTGAAATTTAAAAATCAGTATTTGTTCCTGAAAATCAGTATTTTTGTCACAAGTAAACAGTATTTTTGCACTCGGGGGTTGGCAGCTATGAATTAGACTTGCATGACACACGGCAATTATTAACGCTATCAATCTACAATTAAGAAACGATGGCATAGTGCACAATCAACTAACAGGCAGCATCTGCACGTCGTTTTAGGTTCAGAGGGTATGCATATTGTCTTGTACGGTAAATTCTTTGTTGACTTTATGACTACCGTTTGAATTAGGACCGTTTTTAGTATTGATATATTCCAAAATTGTTTTATATTCAGGTCACATGCGTAATATGATATATACATTGATGTGTTAACTACCATCTTTTGACGTCTAGTCGTAGTTATTAATGATTTATTCATGAACTTTCGTGTTCAAGGGCTGTATTAAAGAAGGGCAAATGGTATAGTTGCTACAGGGCATTAACGGCCTTAAGCGAGGTGCGAAAAGTACGACAGCATTGGGCCCGCAATCTGGAGAGGAGGAGATTTAGTGTTTAACACAGATTATAATTAAAGAAGATTGTTTCAAAATAAATTTGAGTTTTGAAAACAAATGTGCAGTTTTCTACGAATTTTTCACAAAATTTGATCAGTGATTTAAATATTATTTCGGGACCCAATATCCTCAATTAGTACCCGGCCCGCACACCCCTAATACCGCCACTCTCCAGGGCGTCCGTAACGTAGTGAAATTCTTGTTGTTTATCTGCTTGTTTCTGCAGGTGTAGTTCTTTATAAAATTTTCCCTAGGGCCACCTACAATCTTTACCTGGTCTTGATCGAGTTAATTAATTAACTAATTAATATTAATTAATTAAAAGCACCCCTGCCCGCCAATCTGTTTTAATAATGAGGGATACAAAGTCTATCACTATCAAAACATATTTTGGGGGGGGTTGATTAATTTAGAATGTACCCGAAAACATCAGTATTATCTTGTTTCTTTAAGAGATAATTTCTTGATTACTTCTATTCGGCAATACCCCAGCGACCTCTTAATCTTTCTCTTTCGGGAACGACACATTCTGCGTAGCTCCACTCGCATTTCAACAGGGTGAATCACACATACTGCTTTCCTGTCGGTTCTATTACAAGCATTAGATCAGAAAGGTTGATATTATTATTATTATTATTATTATTATTATTATTATTGTATGCCTATCTAAAATGTACTGGATGAGCGAATTTTTTTTTTTATATAAGCCCCTTCTCTTGATGTTTTATTTCAGCACTGATGGACACAGCGAAATGCGTTTGTACTTAACACTCATCCAGATTTGGCAAATACTCCACAAACGGAACCAGCACTAACTGACAAAGCAAAATGCATTTGTACTCAACACGCATCCAGATTGAGCATACGCAACACAAACGGAACGATAACGGAAAAGCTAAACTGTTTATTAACATACTCTTCACTAATTCATATGTTTGTCGCTTGAATTGAAATAATATGACTTATTTCTGACTCAACTAAAAGTCTAAAATCAAGCTGCCCTCACAGTTACGAATGACCCTACATAGCGGAACTTTGCTTACAATTTCTGGATATCATTACTGATAACTATAATGCTAACCCCACCTCTGGAAAATGTATTGTCTTTTCACTAGTGAAAATATGTGGCACGAAAACTTGGTATAAGATAATATCAGGTCGAAAGGAAAACTACAACGGTTTTTTATGACGTTATTTCACGTTTCCGTGCATGTAAATCGTATGTAATTAATGTCAACATAGATTGTTTTAGGACATTGGCATCGTGAATTAAATATGTTGCTTACTGACATATTTGTAACAGTCAGATAATATCTTTCGTAGGGTTTGGGTGTGAAAGAGAACCCCCAATGGACTGATGTACACGTTTGTAGAGAAAATGATGACGAAGATAAGTTTGAGTACCACCACGACGAAGGTCAATTTAAAACTAAAACCATCACTAAGATTAGACTGAGTATCATGACGAAGATAATCTGAGCACCTTGAAGAATATAAATTTGAGTACCATGACAAAGGTATTACTGAGAACCACGACGAAGATTATTCTGAAGACCGAGTCGAAGACACGGCTGCGCACTATGACGAAGGTAACACGGAGGACCAAGACGAAGATTAGTCTGGGGACCGAGACGTAGACACAACTGAGCACTATGAAGAAGTTAATACGGAGGACCAAGACGAAGATTAGTCTGGGGACCGAGACGAAGATACGACTGAGCACTATGACGAAGGTAATACGGAGGACCAAGACGAAGATTAGTCTGGGGACCGAGACGAAGACACGACTGAGCACTATGCCGAAGGTAATACGGAGGACCAAGACGAAGATTAGTCTGGGGACCGAGACGAAGATACGACTGAGCACTATGACGAAGGTAATACGGAGGACCAAGACGAAGATTAGTCTGGGGACCGAGACGAAGACACGACTGAGCACTATGACGAAGGTAATACGGAGGACCAAGACGAAGATTAGTCTGGGGACCGAGACGAAGACACGACTGAGCACTATGCCGAAGGTAATACGGAGGACCAAGACGAAGATTAGTCTGGGGACCGAGACGAAGACACGACTGAGCACTATGCCGAAGGTAATACGGAGGACCAAGACGAAGATTAGCCTGGGGACCGAGACGAAGATACGACTGAGCACTATGACGAAGGTAATACGGAGGACCAAGACGAAGATTAGTCTGGGGACCGAGACGAAGACACGACTAAGCACTATGACGAAGGTAATTACGGAGGACCAAGACGAAATTAAGTTTGAGCACGATGACGAATATATGTCTGAGGACCATGACGAAGAGACTAAAAACTTGCAAAGAGAAGGACAGCAAAAAGGTGCTGAATAATGGTGCATGGTGTAATAGCACTAATTATGACGAGAACGACAACGATAATTAAAACAATGACTAACATGACTATGATAAAGGCGATATTTCCTCTGCTTGCTTGAACTTAAGCATAGTATCCGGTAATGTGGCCCTTCTCACAAAGCTTAACTACAGAATCTTGTTTTTGGTCCCTCCGATATAAGACTTAACGTGACGACAGTAAACCTTACTCTAATATATCCTGATCAAACAAAATACTGGATTTGCCATTTTCCAGACAGAATATTGTGAAGTACACGTTTTTTCTCGACGAATAAAAACGGACCAAGTTCTTATGACATATTCCAGAGTGAACAAAATATGTCCAATCAAATGTTTCAAATCATGTCTGAAGTCTATAATTAAACCTTTTCACAAGTTGGTGAAACTTTGGCATTATTGTGAAACCAACTGACTTGAGCTTACATGGTAAAATCTAGAGTTGAACGAAGCTTAAATTGTGAGAAGTTAGGGTTGATTTTGCTTTCAAGACGAACATTTTCTCATTTCAGAACTTTTATTTAAGAGAGGAGTGGTGCCCTTTATCCCTTACCTGGTTGACCGTACCTTTCTTGTCACAAGTCCAGTAATCTATCCACTGAGCCACCTAAGAATAAAACTGGGAACGAGAGCTGGTCAATCTGCTTGCGATATTGATTACTAAGACAATGCCATTGGAAATGATTGGGTGGTTTAAGATTGTAATACTTACGTTTATCACGATGCAACAACAGTAATTACTTTTTAAATCTTGTCTCGCCTCAGTTAATAATGAAAATAATGACCACGAATGTACGGTTGTACAGTTTCTCCTTTGAAGAAGTTAGTTTTATTTTTTATGATGTTAATGGATGAAAATGGCATTAATTGGAAAGATTACAAAGATCTAAACGCATAAATAATATATGGCCTCACGATGAATGAGTTTAGAGAAGGATTTATAGTTCACTCCAGGAGGAGGTATACGTCATAAATATCTCTTGACATATTAGTATGGGAGAAAAAAAGCACCTTGTACATTGTATCGGTGTAAATCGCTGGGAACTGTTGACACTAGTGGATCTATCCATTATGTTGTGCTAAATAAAGTAGAGAATGCAGTAAAGAAGCGAGGGAATGCATGTTACTCAGATGTCGATAGACGATGGCGAGCGCAAAAAGAGACTGCGCACAAATGTAATGGAACATGGTAGTAACGCGTTAAAATAGCACTTCACCTCAGGATAGATCATACATCGTAATTTCTGTAAAGTGTGTGATACGTATATCGAACACTCTGATAGTTGTTTCACCCTTTCGATCTTTAACTTTTGTACATGTGTAGCAACTCTATTTCTGGCATGTGGAAATTTTCGGTTAATTCAGACCTTACCCAAGGATCTGTGTCAAAATTACGCACCTCAGAAATGCACGAATTACTTACATATACAGAATAGGAAGGGACACGAATATCTTCAAAAATACAAGCATCTATATTCTAGGATTATGGAGTTGAAGAGTCAATCACTTCATCAAACTAGTGAACAACAATGTCTGATTCCTTAAATCGGAAATAACAAATATGATAAAATTGTAGATGCAAATTAAGTTTATTGCCTGGCTTTTGTTGTGTTGCAGCCATATTATTTCAAAGCAGACTTCGATAAAGTTTACGGATGTAATTTTCTGTAATTTCCTACACTTTATGTAGCTTACGAATCCATGTTCCACAAGACCGCTGTCTACCATCGTTGAGCGGGAAATGACATATGCTCTATACACAGTGGCAAAGATATATATATAATCAGTGAGATTCGTTTATTTAAATAATTTGAGGATTCATTCGAAGCTCAGAAGGGTTTCTGCAAGATGGGTCTCGCTTTTGCTGACAGCTAATGGCTAGATTGGAAAAGAGTGACCAGGTACATTTGAATGAAATTGTCGAATGTGAAGACAAATTGATTAACTATTTTTTTGGAGAAAAATAATGTTGTTCGGCTTGGGAAAAGTGGAAAGCACTAACTAAAAGTAGACTGCCAACATAGTTTTAAAAGCAAAAAAGTCAGGCCGTCCAGATACCTATTAATATGTCTGTTATTGTCACTGAAATTTTTACGCCTTCAAAGGGTTGCCAAAAATTGTGTCGAACCACCGTTCCGCAAACTTTTATCCAATATATCCACCTGCTCCGTGACAGACTTCCAGGAAAAGAACAGTATCCACACTTTGTCACATTCTCAATCCAGTCCTCAAAGATTCACAGAGGAACAGACGCTTTTAAGACAGCCACGGTGTTTGTCAAAGCTGTTATAAGACAGCCACGGTGTTTGTCAAAGCTGTTCTAAGACAGCCACGGTGTTTGTCAAAGCTGTTCTAAGAAAGTACCAGTTTAGTAAGTCGTTTTGGAATGCTATATTTTCCAGCGGTTTTAAAGGCATGTCAATCATGGCGGATGCAATTCATTGTAGAGAAGGTGATGTTGGTATCAGGGTGTATGTATCAAACCGAAAGACTTTTTAGAAAGCGAAAATATTAACACAGAAATTATGAATCAGAGGCCAGTCTTTGAATATATGGATACATTTGGATTAATGTTACAATTATTTAACAGAATGTTTTTCTTCATTTATAATGTAATAGGCATTTAATTATATGAATGAGTACTACATGATAGTTTTTAGCGCAGTGTTCTTTTTTTTCTTCTTCATTATAAAATCGTAATGTCTTCCATGCCGATGAACAGGGTACTCTATTTGTATCTGAAGCGTTCCGAGTGATTTCAATATCTTGTGTTGCCCTGGTGATGCCACTGTTTTAAAACGTCTTGTTTAGCCCTTGTGTTGCCATTGTTTTCCAACATCTTGTTTTGCCCTGGTGTTGCCACTGTTTTCCAACGTCTTGTTTTGCCCTGGTGTTGCCACTGTTTTAAAACGTCTTGTTTTGCCCTTGTGTTGCCACTGTTATTATTTTTTTCTTCTTCATTATAAAATCTTAATGTCTTCCATGCCGATGTATCTGAAGCTTTCCGAGTGATTTCAATATCTTGTTTTGCCCTGGTGATGCTACTGTTTCAAAACGTCTTGTTTTGCCCTGGTGTTGCCACTGTTTTAAAACGTTTTGTGTTGCCCTTGTGTCGGCAACATATCAATTTACTTAATTAAAATGAAAATTGCGTGGATAGCATTGGAGGTCAACTGGGAAGAAAACGTCACATCGATTCACTGTTTTGAAAATGCATGAAACTGCAGAAGGAATGCAGTCCAGTGTCATGCTTCACTTCATTTGACAAATGGATTATCGAATTCTGGATTAGTATTTTAGCTTTGGGCGTTTGTAATGCTGATGTTTTTCCACATTCATGAATTATCAAAAACCCACTTGTTTTAAATAGTTTACGTCAATACATTTTTTGTGTATTTTATTGGGGGGGGGGGGGAATGCAGAGAACAGGGGCGACCAGTATACCTGCAATTAAAATATTGATAAACATGATCCGTGTGACCTTCAAAGCAGTACAGAAAACAGGCATACCGGTTCATCAAGCATAAGTCATAAAATTTTAGTTATGTCGACCCATGTGCTATTTAACGGGTAGTGTGATAAATACATTAAGGTATTCGTGCTCGACTGGTTTACCTCTTTACTATAGTACGGTAGGCTGATACCCTAACACTAGTTCTTTCCAGACGTTATTAGTTCGGCAGCTTCATTGGATACAATATGCTGACTACAAATTAACAGACTTCGGAGAATACACGATGCATTCAATTAAATATAGTTAAAACATCATTAACAGATGGAATAGTGTATTGTACAAGGTATTATAGAATAGAGTTTAAAACAGATAGAGTAGTGTCCTGTACTGGGCACGACTAGAATATAGTTAAAACATCATTAACAGACGAAACAGGTCATTTGTACATGGTGCGATGGGAATTGTAAAACATCATTAACAAATGGAATAGTTTATTCTACATGGTACGATAAGAATAGAGTTTAAACGTCATTAACAGATGGAATAATGCATTGTATATCGTATTAAGTTTGTTTTATTGATAATCAAGGATAATGGAGACACGGATACGTTTGCGGAGGCTCTCCGTCGTTCTTACCGAACAGGCTCCTTTCATAAATTGAAGTGTTTCTCATGACCTTTATGCCCTGATCTGTATTCATCAGAATGTACGGTACCATTCATACGCTTTGACAACACTTGAGTATCCGGTTGATTCGATGCATACGTATGCTCAATCGTAGAAATAACTAACTGTACATTGTACACGTGTACTACATAGTTGTTTCTCGTTCTCTGGTCCGGAACAAGCTTGGTGCATTCTATACAGGGTCGAACAAAGTCTAAAATGATTTTGTATTAATATAGATTCATCCACGATTTTGGTACGGTCATAGCTTTTTGTGATAGTGGGTAGTCGTTGTAAGATGGTGGATGGTTCCTGGATACCCCGGTGAGCGTCATAAAAACCCGATGTCGCTGTATTTTGTCATTTATATACCAATGCGTATACTTCGTTGAACAAAAATATGCTGATCAACATCAGTGAGAAGTTCCAAATAATCCCTTGGTTTTCAAGAGTATTGCAACCCAATCCATTCCTGGTGACAAAAATAGTTTGCTTGATCGAGATTTACACAAGTATGAATGTATCAAGAAACGCGTCTAAAACATCCGCGATGCAGATCATGATAATCACATAGAGTTTGACAATGAAACGCACACATACATTTATTGCATGCATTTTTTCTCTGGTGCCAAGGTTTTCACGCGTCAGTGCTGAATAGGTTCCATATATTCACAATGATATACTCACATTGATATACTCACATTGATATATATACTCACATTGATATATACTAACATTGATATACATGTACTCACATCGATATACTCACAACGATATACTTACATTGATATAAATCAATCAATCAATCAATCAATCAATCAATCAATCAATCAATCAATCAATCAATCAATCAATCCTCTGCGCCGTCTGGTGCTTGAGGCAACAGCAAGGGAGCACCATTTCAGTCTGTCGGCAGCTGTTGCTGGGGCGGTCTGCATGGTGAGGCCTCTGGTCTTAAGGTCTCTCTCCACGGTTCGTCGCCAGGTCTCTTTGGGTCTACCACGGTTCCTTTTCCCCTGTGGGGTCCATCTCAGTGCCACCCTTGGTAGTGAGTCAGGAGGCATTCTGCAGACATGGCCGAGCCATCTCCATCGCCGAGTTGCAATGATCTCACATTGCTATACTCATATCGATATACTCACATAGATATACTCCTGTGATCAGCAATCGGGCGAACATTTCTTCATTACCGTCTGGCCCAAGCGACTAACTAAATTTGTAATCGAATGATTCTTCCTTAAATCATCATCATATTGGAGCGTAGTCTTAAATGGATTAGTATTGTTCGCTGCATGGTTACTCACAAGTTTCTGCAGTGATGATTTTAACAATTACAGCGAGCACCTGTTTAAAACATTCATTGTCAACATTTCGGCTTATATTACCGACCGTAACGGAACATAGTTTGGCATTGGAATGTAACTCGATCAGTTAATTGGGAAATATACAGTTGATCTTGCATGTACCTGTCAAGAGTCCATCCTAATCCAATCCTGATGTATTTGCCATTACAATCAGTCGTTGCTTATCAGGGGGAAGTTGTTGTATAACTGGTTATGCTTCATTGTGAGACCAGTAACTATAGCATGCTGACTTTATTCTGAGTAGATTCGTTATTGTGAAATAATTTTGACATATCCCCTGAATCTATGATGTTTATTAAGCCTAAGCCGACACTTTACCGCGTTATACTGTATTGGATGATAATTGACAAAATAGCATTAATTAATAATTCATGATGCTGAACTAAATGAGACAGGTTAGTGTCTCGTAATGAGATATTTCAGCCGGCTGCATCCTTCGAAATTCGATAGCATGCAATTTTCCTGTGGAAATTAAGGTTTCTTCAAGCTGACATTGAGTGAATTTACTTTTCACACTTAATAATGAAAACATCACACCAGTTCGAAACTAAGCAACAGTTATGTGCTCAAGTGCAAGAATTTTAAACGTACTGAAGCCCTCGTTTTTAAATCTAATTTTGTTTTACGTTTATGGTACACGTGGAGTATTGATTGTATGGGTTCTCTATCTTAACTTCCAAATAACCCTTCGCAAAAATGTCCCCATTTGTCATGGGTTTGTATTATTTCTTCAAAAATGTCTTCATTTGTCAGGGGTTTGTATTATTTCTTCAAAAATGTCTCCATTTGTCAGGGGTTTGTATTATTTCTTCAAAAATGTCCCCATTTGTCAGGGATTTGTATTATTTCTTCAAAAATGTCCCCATTTGTCAGGGGTTTGTATTATTTCTTCACATTTTTGGCTATTACACTTTAATTCATTTTTATGTCTCCGTCAAAGTGCAATTAGTGTTTTTATATTTTATGTTGAAAACATTTCTTCAAATAATTTATCCTTAGTGATCTTTGTTACTGTTACTATATTCTTTCAATGTCATCACTAAAGAATTGAATACTCCTTTCATTATCTGTATTCTAACAATCTCTGAAATAGTAAATATAAATATATACACAGATCATATGAAATGTATCCAGACAAATGAAATGTATCCAGACAAAGATGAGCAGAGTATTGTATAGTTACAGTCAATAACTCTATTCCTTCAGTAGTATTTTAGTCACACCGAAAAGGGAATCTACAAATATGTAGTCACAATCCACAATAATATGGTGGCCCGACGGCCAGTAGATTGTGCTTTGAAAAAACCTTTAAGTGATCAAACTGTAAAGTCATTTACTCTTGCAGTCTTTTGCTATGAAAATATTGTTTATGGTTACTGAAAGTATCCTTCTATTTGGAAATGAGTATTCACATTAAAAATGTAAATGTCGGCAACATTGACACCGTAAGTACAGCGGTGGCAGTTTTGATTGTGTCGCCGTTGCTGTTGTTATAATTGGATTTTAAACATAAGTAACAGTTACATAGTTCTTATCTAGCAGATTTTGTGGTTTTTAGCGAGTTTTGTTAAATATCAAAGTCTTAAATATATGATTCCCATCCTTGTACATACGGTGTGACTGTTGTCGACATTTACATTTCTAATGGGAATACTCATTTGCAAACAGAAGGATAATTTCAGCAACCATAAACAATATTTGCGTAGCAAAAGACTGCAAGAGTAAATGACTTTACCCTTTGAGCACGTAAAATCTTTTTCAAACTTCCCCCCGTACAGCATCCACTACGTTTGTGATAAGTGAGGTAAAGCGTTGACCTAGCTTAACTACCGAAAAGTTAAAGCCGAATTATGAGAGAATGAAAGCCATGAACACATACTGCATTGAAACATTGGCATACGAAGGATTTAATGATATATTTAAGATGATATACAGTAAACTTTGATATTTAATAAAACTCGCTAAAAACCACTTAGATTAGCCAAATAAGAGTCTCAGCTGTTACAAGCAATGAAAGCTAATTAGATTAGAGATCACTATAACTTACTGGTTCATATGGAGGTCCCGTTCATTTAAAGTGCAATATTAAGCACGGATATACGAAATATTTTTTATGCTTACCTATTTATAAAAATACTGGTGAAAATTTGCCATAATCAAGAAGAAGCGATCATTTCGTCGCTGACCAGTTTTGAAAAATATGAATAGAAGTTCAAATCAAAAGGACAGTGTAATGCATAGCGATCTATGATTTATGGGACACTAATTGAAACAGTTGGTGAAGAAATCTAATCGCCGATAAATCATGAAACATGTGATAAAATTATTTGAGTAAGTATCTCTAATCTAAAAAGTATTTTGACTTAGCAGAGAGAGTTGATGATTGACTTATACCACCATTAAGTATTCGTCACCCACAAGATGACTATCTATATCTTAAAGACTCGAACCATTTCAACCACTTAACCGTCGGGATATTACTGACATCTACGTAAAGATGAGTATAGTGTCACTATGTAGAATTTTCCTGACTACTACGTAAAGATGGATATAGTGTCACTATGTGGGATCTTCCTGACTACTACGTAAAGATGGGTATAGTGTCACTAAGTGGGAATTCTCTGACTACTACGTAAAGATGGGTATAGTGTCACTATGTGGGATCTACCTCACTGCTACGTAAAGATGGGTATAGTGTCACTATATGGGATCTACCTCACTGCTACGTAAAGATGGGTATAGTGTCACTATGTGGGATCTTCCTGACTACTACGTAAAGATGGGTATAGTGTCACTATGTGGGATCTTCCTGACTACTACGTAAAGATGGGTATAGTGTCACTATGTGGGATCTTCCTGACTACTACGTAAAGATGGGTATAGTGTCACTATGTGGGATCTTCCTGACTACTACGTAAAGATGGGTATAGTGTCACTATGTGGGATCTACCTCACTACTACGTAAAGATGGGTATAGTGTCACTATGTGGGATCTTCCTGACTACTACGTAAAGATGGGTATAGTGTCACTATGTGGGATCTTCCTGACTACTACGTAAAGATGGGTATAGTGTCACTAAGTGGGATCTTCCTGACTACTACGTAAAGATGGGTATAGTGTCACTATGTGGGATCTACCTCACTGTTACGTAAAGATGGGTATAGTGTCACTATGTGGGATCTTCCTGACTACTACGTAAAGATGGGTATAGTGTCACTATGTGGGATCTACCTCACTGCTACGTAAAGATGGGTATAGTGTCACTATGTGGGATCTTCCTGACTACTACGTAAAGATGGGTATAGTGTCACTATGTGGGATCTACCTCACTGCTACGTAAAGATGGGTATAGTGTCACTATGTGTGATCTTCCTGACTACAACGTAAAGATGGGTATAGTGTCACTATGTGGGATCTACCTCACTGCTACGTAAAGATGGGTATAGTGTCACTATGTGGGACCTACCTGACTACTACGTAAAGATGGGTATAGTGTCACTATGTGGGATCTTCCTGACTAATACGTAAAGATCGGTATTTCATACAAACTATAACAGTGTACAGGTTTAGTAAATAATCCATCTGTAATAAGTTAGCAAAATAGAATTAGGACTTTTAACTGCGTTTTTTCGTATTAGAAAACGGATTAACGGATTAACGTATGGAAAGTCCATGTTACCACGCAGATATACACCAACTGATCATCCATATTATGTTTATAAAGAAGATAAATCAATAAATAAAGCACATTATGATACGTTTAGGTCATGTATCACGTATCTATAATAAAATAACTAATGTCGCTATAAATGTACCTTTCAAAAACTTTGAATAGGCAAGTAGAAGACAAGTTACGTCATACAAGGCAATTTGATTTATGGAATGATTCAAGTACTTTTGGTACTGAAAGATAATTTGAAAGCATCCATGTATTACCATGACAACTTAGCTTCTGAGAAAATCGTACCACAAGGTGAAGAATTATAACCTTTGTAGAATAAAGTGATAGACGATGGTAAAGGCATGTTACCTTGATTGGCCATTCTATTGTGTACATTGAGAATAAGAATTATATATTCAATACGGTAACCTTAAACTACATGTAAAACAAGGTTGGAAATTGATACATAAAGATTCTAACCAGGAACCATACCTGAGTCCCTAAACTGAACTAAATTGTAAAATGATACTCCATTAAGAAAGAAGTTTTTTTAATGAGTTTATGAACCATAAGAAAAATGTAATGTATTCTGGATTTGATTATCTTATCGTGTCAATCATGGATTCTGTATTCTAAATTAGATTGTCAAATCGTGTCAGTAGTGAATATATGTATTCTGGAGTTGATTATCTAACCGTGTCAATAGTGGATTCTGTATTCTGGAGTTGATTATCTAACGGTGTCAATAGTGAATTCTGGATTCTGGAGATGACTGTGCCTAAATTTTTTACAAACTGATAATATCTACGAGGATATGAAACAAGACATCAATCGGCGTGATGTATAATTACACAGAAAATAATTTTGGTGGAATATAATTTGTAAACAAGAAAGTACCTGGAACCTGTATGGACAAAATAAATTGCATCCTATCCAGGACAAAACTGAGGTAAGAAGCATACTTTACGCATCACGACAAAAACAAAATACGAAAGAAACAATGAATAACAGAGGAGTACACGAAGCTTCACACATATTCAAACAGAACCGCTCCGGTTGCCTAGTGGTTAAACCATCCGCTGCGGAAGCGGGAAGCTGTGGGTTCGATTCCCTGCCGAGTTATACCAAAGACTTACAATAATGGTTCTAACAGTTGCCTCGCTTGGCGCTCAGCATTAAGATGTTAGTGTTAGGACTGGTCAGCCTAGTGTCAGGGTAATGTGACTGGGTGGGGCATCATGTTACATATCTGCGGCATGATGTCTCAGCACCAGACGTCACTATAAACTGAATGACTGCAGACATCGTAGCGATATGACTGAAAAATTGTTAAAGCTACCTTAAAATCCTAATCAAACACAACAAACAAAATATTCAAACAGTCTGTTCGAACGCATGGCTTATTCTGAAAGTATGAATTTAATGTATTCATACAAGTATGAATTATTCAGGATGACGGTGAATCGGATTGCGTTATCTGCCTATGATGACATGCGTTATTGGATAGATAAAATCAAAACCTGTCCGTTTGGCATTTCGAATGTCTGTTTCTCCTTCACCGTTATGCAGGCTTCTATTTATAGAACGCAGATTTAAGTAGTGGAAGAACAATCAAGACTTAATCCATTTTATCAGTATTACTGAATTTGTTATGTTTAAGGTAAGTATTTCATCGTGTTTTAATAACATGTGATAAACAATTAATCTCTGAAAAAGTGACAACACATACGCTTAAAACTAAGGAAATGATCAGCCAATCATGTTGTTGTTGTTATAGGGTTTAACGCCATTTTTCACCACACGATAGGCTGGCTATATATGGCGGCCAGTGTTATTGGAGGAAGAACCCGGAAAACCGCCCGGAAAGAGCCACCGACAAACGAGAAGCTACTGGCAAGCTTTCTCACATAACTACATTAGCCGAATCTTAGACTCGAACCCACGCAGACAGAGGTGAGATGGTGATACGTAACGGAAAGCGCTTTAGACCACTCGGCCCTCGCCAATCATGTTTTTGTAATCCTAATCCTAATTGGCTATATAACTCCCGCTAGAAGTAATTTTTTTATATATTTGATGTTTGCAATTTAAAACACAATACAAATTCTAATAAATAATGTACGGGCGGTGCAGAATGTATTATTGGTAGGGTTGCTAGGTTTTCGTCTGCCATGTATAAATAGGATTTGTGAAAGGTGGATTGACAAAACAAATTATATCATTAAACTATATCACACATTTGCAACTTTATTTGCTCCACAACTTAACCAATACTATATATTGGAACTATTATCTTCTTTTCAGCTGATATAGGCGTATTTTGTTCGATCTTTGACAGCTTTTCCATCTTTAATTACGCATCTTTAGATCTCTTGTGTCATTGTAAACGCTTGCCAAGTTGTCTGCCAAGATCTTTCTTCTTTTTCAAAGTCTTTTTTTTTCGACTTAACTTCCATTTAATCTGTTACCATCTATTTATCGCCTTCCATTTACTTTGTAAATAATAAGAGATGAAAACAAATGCAAATTGAACTCTAGTGAAAAGTTAGTTATCATCATAGTACAACTTATCAAATTCATCTTACAAATTATCTAACACATCATACAAATTATCTAACACATCTTACAAATTATCTAACATCATCTTACAAATTATCTCACATCATCTTAAAAAAATTCTCACATCATCTTACAAATTATTTAAAATCATCTTACAAATTATCTGTCATCTTACAAATTATCTCGCATCATCTTACAAATTATCTAGCATCATCTTACAAATTATCTAACATCATGTTACAAACCAACGAACATCACAAGTCTACTCTTGATACATTGTAACAAAATAAGTTTACGTTAAGACAACTAGTATGTAAATTCAATACATTTAAAATGATGTTACATGTCAAATGGATTAATGAGTTGAGCGTGGCTGTTGAAAACCTTGTCGAAACGAATATCAAATAAAAAATACACAACAGAATAAGTACTATGTAAATTCAATACATTTAAAATGATGTTACATGTCAAAGGGATTAATGAGTTGAGCGTGGCTGTTGAAAACCTTGTCGAAGTGAATATCAAATAAAAAATACACAACAGTATAAGTACTATGTTGAAAACAGCGAGAACTGAAATGAATATGTCCGAAACAAATTCCACAATGATATTAAGTCTGGTGCAAGGTTAACAAAGCTTGCTGTTTCATCAGTGAAATCGTGTAGTAAATCTTACAAAGCCCCAAGGTATTGATACTGTTGATGATGATACCCGATTATTGCATAACTTCCTTTGGTCCCTCTGATGCAGAACAGCGGGGAAGTTGCTTCCACTTGACTAATACCAGATACAGTAAAGGTTGCAAAAACAGAAGTTAGAATTAGATGGCATCAAAGAAAAGAAAGAAAAAAAATCAGGAAAACACGAAAGGAAACTTGAAGATTTCAAAGTAGCTAATTTCATTTTATTACATACCTCTGTAATCTTTCATGGCTGATCTGTCGTTCGATACAGATGTTAAATTTGCAATCCGCATCGCACATCTAAAATTTCCGTATTTGAAACCCAGCATGGAACTACTTTTATAACTTGAAATATTAAATAATAGTCAATTTACAAAATAATCGGAATGATTTATTATTATACATTTTATTAGAATTTCCAAAACACGAAATGATGCTTGTAAGATTCTGACCGATGAATTAAAGTTAATTCTTCATGCAACTAGTGGCTTTTATACTGAATCAACATTGCCACCAACCCCTCTTTTTCACATTCATTTTTAACAGAAAAGGGGTATTTTTAATATTTTCCTGGGACAAGAAATTTAAAAGAATCAGTATGTGCCTTATACATGAAAAAAGTTCACTAGTACTGTAACAAATTAGCAAACTTTTCATCACCCCTCAACCATCTAGATTTTAGATATTTACCTCTGTAGCAGACACATGTAAATACGCAAGCCAAGTCCGCGGATAATTTGAAGCCCAAATTACGCATTTGATCTCTTGTGCTAGTCTAACTGTGACAGGCAGTCACCAACAAGTCAACCAGTTTCCAAGCCTAACTCAAAGTAAAACTAAACCACATTACAGATTTAGCTTAGGTGTGAACTGAAAAATGCTAGGATGGGGATAATTAGGCCCATGCCTTCTACCTTAAATATTAGGGAGGTGTCAAAATGCGAAACTATCCAGTGAGACCTCAGATGAATGAAGCTGGTGTCAATGTGAGAGAGAGAGAGGGGGGGGGGGACAGACTACTTTACCGCTTAAAATTTTTATTGAAATAGTTTAAAATCCAGGAAAAGAAAGACACAGAAGCATGTCAAGAATAAAGGAATGGTTAGAAATGACCTACGTTTGCAACACCTTTATCCCATCTTTAATTCCCAAGAGACACTACACTATGTAAATAATGTTTATAAAAAAAAACGTACATAAAATCCATTTCCGCTTCAGAGATTCAAAAATATTGTCTGCGGAATTATATTTTTAACGAGCACGTTTAAGTGGAGAGTCAATATATTCGTACTCAGTAACAAATACATTCTTTCCGCCAGCTCGGAAGAAAACATATATGTAGTCTTGTCTTTACAAATAAGGTCTTGAAACATATTACCAATTATCTTCATCTTTAATTAATTATTTTCACTGCGTTTGTGCAGTTTACACTGTCTTACGTTACAGGTCTTTAACAGTTTACACTGTCTTACGTTACAGGTCTTTAACAGCCTTGCAATAACCAAGCAGTAGATAGCTATAGATGATATTCGAGTTACGCTTGTGATAGGAACTAATGTGTACATTAACTGGTAGTTGGCGCATATTTAATATTTATGAAAATTGCAACATAATTAACGTAAGACGTATGTAGAACGTAGGTTGGAATTATGAGAAGTCTAGTAGCGTTTATGATGACTATACTTTGGATATTAGAACGTTTAGAATTATATGGGCTTTAATTCAAGTTTCTCGAGAATTTAAGTGTTTTTTGAATTTATCTAAAATTGCTGATGTTTGCTTTTTCTGTTACATAGTAAAAGACAAGAGTCGTAACAGATATGATGAATATTTAGGCTAGCAGGTGATTGAAGCAGAAATAAAGATAGACTTAAAAGTATACGTTTTTAAGCCGTATGTCTTCCAACCGCGATCCCCCAATTAAAAATTATTTATTTAATCAATATGTTTTGGCTGAAAAACGGAATGGTTATTTAAGAATAGTGTTTCACTATCCTACCAAATCCAACAAATAGACAATGAGAATCTCGTTAAGATCAAGTGTCTGACATAACGGCTATCTGACATATACCTATATGAGGCCAGGTACTAATGATTCGCCAGTCTAATTGCAGCGTTAACATTTATCAAAGTGAAAACTTCATTCGGAACACACTCCATACCACCGATTGAATGGTTTATTTGATATGTTACTAAAATAATAGTGTACAGAGAATTCCAAATGTAGGGAGAACACGAACCATTATCGTTTCCCACAGTCGATCCCTATTTGAATCAAATTTAACCCAATGTAATTTCGCAAGACAACCAGAATTATACTCACTTTGGAAAATCAATGACAATAAAGTGAATTTTACAGAAACATAAGAAGTATTCATTAATAATACATCTACTGGACGAGGCAACATTTCGTGTTCGCTGTGAAGAAATAAATTACCTCTAAATAACTAAAGTATAAAGCTTTCAGACCTCAGTGGTTCTTGTTATTAGAATCAGCATTATTCATGTTACGGAAGTAAATTCTACTGAAGTCACAGCAGTGAAGTCTGTAACGTTTCCCTCTTAGAAAGAGGGGTAGTTAATTGGATTTAGCATCGTTATCTAGGGAATGACATCCCTCGATAGTGTGACCCGGTGAGTGAAAAGAAAAAATGCAATACGAGCCCCCTTATACAAGAAAAAATAAATTAATAGTGCTAATTTTAATTCAGTTTGAATGATATCAACAGGATTTAATATCAGTGTCTAATTTGGATATTTCATCATCAAAAGAGCGCAATGTCCTCAACTGATTGCATCATCTTTCCTCGACCGTGTTCCAGTGTTTCCTGTTTCCTCGAGTCTTCCTATTCCGACTGCCTCATCCTTCTCGTACTTCACTCGTCACTTCTCCTTTTCTCTGGACTTCGTCTTCGGACTCCGAGTCTCGCTCTCTTTCTCGGAAAACTGTTTTCTTAAGAACAAATTTATTCATAAATCGCTATATCTACCACTTTCCAGATGTACATAAAATTCTTTCACATACGTTCCTCAGAAAACACTAGCTATCCAGACATTGCGTAAAGCCTACCTACGGTAGTACCTTACCATTGCTTCACAGAGCCGGAGCGTTTTTGGTCTGCTAGGAGTCCTTGATTACTATTTTCATTTTAATTAAAAAATATTTATGATGAAGCTCGTGATCAGTGTATATATCATGGTTTCATAATCTGGTTCCAGCTGATTTTTACTCATTAGTTATTAAATACATTCCAATATAATTGTACCAATTAAGTTATAAATTCAATTTATCGATGTAGAATTTAAATCTTCTTGTAACACGTTGCATTTTGGACATTGTTACCATCTTTTCATCATTGCATATATATATTGCATAATATATAATCAATCGATGTAATCTACGTTCTTTAAGTAGTGTTGATAAAGTGCAGGTTCCAGATCAAATTTAACAAGTTTACTTCGAGATTAAATCATTCAGTAATGTATAATAGCTAAGATTGCATCTCTCAGTAGTGTACGATAACTTAGATTGTATCTCTCAGTACTTATGATTTTGAGGCTGCATATCTCAGTACCGTACGATTTCGAAACTGTATCTCTCTGTACTATATGATTTCGAGAATACATCTCTCAATACTTATGATTCAGAGATTGCATCTGTCATTACTGTACGATTTCGAGATTGAACCTCTCAGTACTGTACGATCTCGAGATTGCTTCTCTCAGTACTGTACGATTTCGAGATTACTTCTCTCAGTACTGTACGATTTCGAGATTACTTCTCTCAGTACTGTACTAAGATTGAATCTCTCATACGGTATGATTTTGAGGTGCGCGGAAAAAAAAGTCACAGGAAAAAAAGTCACGGAAAAAAGTCACAATTTCGGCTAGGAAAAAAAGTCACAGGAAAAAAAGTCACACTCTGCGGAAAAAAAGTCACAGTTTTGGGTAGGAAAACAGTCACAGTTTTGGGTAGGACTAAATTATATTTCAGAGTAAATATATAAATTTTCATTTTTAAATTCACATAATAATGCATGATAATAGATTTTTGGTCATCGCACGGTAACAAAAGTATTGGAATCAATCAGTTAATGACAATACATGACATATACATACTAAGAACAGTCTAAAATTAACGTGGTATTACATTATTATTATTATTATTATTATTATTATTATTATTATTATTATTATTATTATTATTATTATAATCCAGGAAAAAAGCCAAATGAAAAAAGTTGCGGAAAAATGTCGCAAGAAAAAAAGTCACAAGAATTAAGAGTTATAGAAAAAAATCACAGGTTAAAAACGGGAATATAACACAAATTTTGGTACAGTACATACTATATTACTATAGAGAAAACTTTACATAAAAATCAAATAGATACATATCCAAAAAAATGTCAACCTAATGTGAACAAATAAGGAAATAAACATTGCATTTGCTTCATTGAATACAATATGGAATAGATGAATATAGGTCTGAAGCCAAGTAAGACACTAATTTGTTACATTGGCAGAACAAAAGATTTTTATGATGTAATGTCCCTTTGTAGCCTGGGATTGTTAAACAATTCAACATACTGGTTTCAGCCAAACGTTTAATGTTATTATAAGCTAGATAATTGTTCTATTGGATTTAGTTTTCATTACAAGTTGAAATTTGTCGGAGTGTATATATTTGAATTTTATTTAAAATTATCTCCATCGTAATATATTATTTATGGTTTCTAAATTTGTGTGATATTCTCACTTATTTTTATCCTGTGACTTTTTTTCCTAGGGCTCTTTTTCATTGTGACTTTTTTTCCTGTGACTTTTTTTCTGTGACTTTTTTTCCTGTGACTTTTTTTCTGTGACTTTTTTTCCTGTGACTTTTTTTCCTGGATTCGATTTTGAGACGGCCTCTCTCAGTATTGTATGATTTCGAGATTGCATCTCGCAGTACTGTTAGATAAGTAACATTGCATCTCACAACACGGTACGATAACTAAGACTGCATCTGTCAGTACTGTACGATGACTAAAATTGCATATTTCCTTACTGTAAGATAGCTAAGTTATCATTTCTCAGTTCTGAACGATAACTTAGATTGAAGCTCTCATTACTGCACGATTTCGAGACTGCATCGTTTAGTACTGTACGATTGCTACATTGCATCTCTCAGTACTGTATGATATTTAAGATTGCATTTCTGCGTACTGTACGATAACTAAAATTAAATCTCTCAGCAATGTACGACAACTAAGATTTAATATATCAATTAAAATACTGTACTATTCACATTAAAAATGAACACATCCACGCTTCAACTGCGCATTTGTGAAAGAAAGAGGGAGGAAGAATGTGTACAATAAACAATTTGGTATATATGTGTACAAGAAACAATTTGGTATATATGTCAGATAAAGAGAAGGAGAGAGGGACACGATTTGAATTATAATGCATTAGATTTAGTTCATATGCTGAGCTCTCTCGTAACGAGTGTCAGAATACGTCCATATGCTTACTTCAATATTAATTGTGGATTTGTTCCATTCCCCATAATTGATTTGTTCCATTCCCCATAATTGATTTGTTACATTCCCCATAATTGATTTTTTTCCATCCCGCATAATTGATTAGTTACATTCCCCATAATTGATTTGTTCCATTCCCCATAATTTATTTGTTACATTCCCCATAATTGATTTGTTCCATTCCCCATAATTGATTTGTTACATTTCTCATAATTGATTTGTTACAATCCTGGTTATTCATATGTTACAATCTTGATTACTGATTTGTTCAAATCCATATATTTTGTTTATTTGTTACAGTCCTGATTATTGATTTGTAACAATGCCGATTATTCGTTTGTTCCAATTATGATTATTGATTTGTTACAATCCTGATCGTTGATTTGTTACAATCCTGATCGTTGATTTGTTACGATCCTGTTTATTGATTTGTTACAGCCCTGAGTATTGATTATTACAATCCTGATCATTGATTTGTTATTATCCTGAGTAATGATTTTCTACAATACCTATTATTGAGTTGTTACAATCCATATTATTTTCTTTTACAATCCTGTGTATTAATTTGTTACAATCCATATTATTGATTTGTTACAACCCTGTATGTTGATTTGTTACAATTAATATTATTGATTTGTTACAATCTTAATTATTCATTTGTCGCAAACCCATATTATTCATTTATTACAGTCCTGAGTATTGATTTGTTACAATATGGATTGTTGATCTGTTACAGGATTGATCGTTGATTTGTTACATTTTTTATCTTAAGTATTCGGGCAAACTACCTTCATCTAGAATATAGATAATTTTTACATAGCATAAATATATGAATTTAAACTATATAATTTACTCAGAAATAGTTTACTATGGGTAAGGTCTCTCGAGTCATACGGCCCATTATTGTAAAGCATACGGTAATTAATTATATTTTGTTCGACTTTTGCATCAACCCGTTCATTTCGCCTAAACAAAATAAAACGTTTACTGATAAAAAAAAAAAATTGTTAAGTTTTATCTTTTGCACGGGTTAGCTGGTCTTATGCGTTAGGAAACGTTAAAATTGATTAATAACACAGGGGGGTCGTGCATCTGGCGATAGAATATAAATAGAAGTGTTTTTCATACAGCAATTGTGTTTTTTTTCCACATAGTACCGGATTTTGTTGTGAACGAAATATGCACAAGGATTCATAAATATGTTCATATCCTATGGGGTTTAAACTTATGTCCTGCAGGTTCAGCATTCTACTATAGGAATTAAGGATCATGATTATATCGTGTTATTATCGTTTCAATCAGCCCTCTTTGTACAGTGCTCTGTAGAAAACAACAAAATTATACATTTTTAGGTTAAGAGAAACTAACATTTTATAATTCTATGTGTTTTTATTTCAAATATGTTGAGGAGATTTATTCCTCTCAGTTGAATGTCGCTGTTTTGTACTTGAGAATTCCTTAAATATTAAAAGCAAATTTATTTTGTTATATAGTAATACGATATTTATCATGTTATATAGTAATACGATATTTATCATGTTGAAAATATAAAATTAAATCGTTCGCGATTATTATTGTTTCAAATTATTGTCACTTGTGGAAATGTGTTTATCCTTGACAGTTTCATTTCTCTATCTTCGGGTCTTACTCCCAAACCAACACGTTTGATTTGGATCAGTGCACAGTTTGATGCCTGATTGTATCAGTATCCGTAAGAACATAAAACACCGAGGGGGCCCGAAGGCATGGATGCAAATATGTTCTCCAAACACGGCAGAAATCAAGCATGACGTCTAATCTTTTCTGCGCCTGTTTCAAGGGAATATTAAGTGAAGGCAATCCATTACAGGAGCATGTCTGATTGCGTCAGAGGAGTAGGCAATCCACTTGATTACTTTTACATATGACACGACGACTAAATCAAAACTGAAACCATGGAAATGAATTTTTGAAGTCTATTTGATCGACCCAAATATTATGACAGTTGTGCTGAAAGGCATTTTCATATCACATGGAAGTCTTGCACTTATTGTGACTATATAATTGTAAATTACTGGACACGGTCGCCATCTTAAAACGGTTCGGTTCTCAGATCAGTTCTGTGTGTAAGCTTAAAATTCGTACAGTACGGTTGTACCAGTCAGGATTCTCTACGCGCAATAAAGCTAGATTTACAAATCCTACTGTATGAACAGTTTCCTATATTTTCCTTGGCTGAGCAAATCAGGCTGTAAATTTCAAATTTTTAATAGTTTTTAAACTACCTCATTGTAGCAAGTTATATTTAGGGGTTAATGAATAACCAGTCTGAAGAGTGTTGTAGTCAACAGCCAAGGTTTGTAAGGATGGTCTTATCCAAAACTATAAACATAAGGTTTTAACCAGAAGGTTTATGTCACGCAGTAATATCACTGTATGCACGATACAATTTGGTTTAAGCAAGCAAGATTGACAAATCCAGTTTTACAGCAGCGCTTCTTGTTTTTTCACGCTGACCTCTAGAACATTGCCGGGGGTCAAGGCGGTCCACTTGATAATCTTCGAAATGTAATTGCTACCGTTATTTCACTGTTGTGAAACAATTCGCAAAAGATAAAAGTTTTAGATATTCAAAATCCTTAATAATAATCAACATTGTTTTCGAATAAAATCACACATTAAAATTGTATTTTCCATTTAAATGCAATGGATAAGTCTGCTTTAGGCTTTTTTATAGGATAGTTCAGGTCTCGATTTTTCCGCAACCTTTCTGTCGACGACCGTGCGTGCCACAGTTTTAGAACCTCTGCTTTACCGTATTAACTTCTGTTTTTGAACCTAACGAACGCTTATGAGTTTTACACTACAAAACGTTTTGTAAATGTGCGGTAAATTATACTGAGCAAACAACATAAAAAAACCCACTTTGAAGCCGAAGAGCCATAGTCTGTTCTTTGTTAAGAATTATCTGGCTTGTTTGCTTTTCGGGTGCTTTGATTTACAATATACCGAAAAATGCTTTATCATTCATTGATTAGCTCGTCATTTACGCACCTCTGGGATTGGAGAATGCTTGAAGACTTGTCAGAGTAGACTTGACACTTTTACCTTACTGTGTAATATGCACTCTTTTTATTCACCAACAGGTCATGTAGACCAACAATTTAGATCCCTGATCAACGTAAAAACAGCAATCTGCTGTGGAGACGAGTTTTCTCATCTAGTTAGTATTCCCATTTCGACCAGGAAGGCAAGCACGTTCAATTTTTCCGTACCTCAATAAGACTGAACTTTCCTACTGCCAATGCATAAAAGGATAGAGAGTGGCCGATTGTCCCTATTGGGGTGCAGCGGTTCAACCTCCATCCTGAAAATGCCGGTACCTAGTTACAGCTACGTCAACTGTAGCAGATGCCCGAATAAGTACAGCAGGTGCCCAGTGGCGTAGCGACGGAGGGGGGGGGGGGGTAGCAGGTTGGGCATTCGCCCCGGGTGCAGGTGGCTAGGGGGCGCCAAATGGGACCCAAATCGACCCAAAGTATCAACATAACTATGGAACAGGGGCAGCAGGGGGCGTAAATTTGGGAGTTTTGCCCTGGGCGCCAAATATCCTCGCTATTCCACTGCAGGTGCCGGCCCCCAGTTACGTATTAGTGGACTACAACAGGTTCCGGTATCGAGTAGCATGTAAGTAGACTACAGCCGATGACGGTAAAAAGTTAGGTCAGCTACGCCAGATAATGGTGCCCTGTTGAAACTTGGTTGGCTACGGCAGATGCTGGTAACCAATTACTGCAAAGTTGACTACAGCTGGTGTTAATAACAATTTACTGCTAAGTCTCTACGTTCTGCAGTTTAAGAGTTTAAAGTCTCAACACTGTATACGAGGTACGGAGTGGCATTACACACGCACGCACGTTAAAATTGGCTACTGGGATAGCCGATAAACAGTGTTTGATTAAAAATAGACGATCTGTCAAATGGCATCGTCGTATACTTTTTAAAATTTTAAAATTCCCGACTTACATTTAGAACATTTGTATCTGCTTCAAAACGTTCCGGGACAAATTGCGAATGGAAAATATACGGCCAACACATGTCACATGCAGTACATCCAACCCAGACACGTACTGGTACCAGGAGGTCAGATATGAATTCAAACAGGTCTTTAAAGAGCGAACTTAACTCAAATCAAATTACGGATGTATTTTTTTTAATGTCCAGTTTGTGTAGGCTTGATATACTTATATTGAGATTTCCTATGTAAATGCATATTACGAGTGTTACATTCGGGTTCAAAGTACACACAAACACCAAGTAAGTGTTCTACAGTTTGATGTAAAATTAATCTAAACTCATCACATAGAAAAACCAGTGTTGCTTACAGTACCAAGCCCAACTAAAAACTGCCTGCTCAACCACTCTGCTCATGTTTTGGTAAGGGTTAGATATAGGTGACCTTAATTAAATTAGCATTTGTGCCTTATCCAGGCTCAGCTAGCCATGGGAAGATAAACAACAGCACTGAACCTGTTGACATTCTCTGGTATCAAATATCCAGAATGCTGCGATAAATGTTCTGGTGCCACTACTAACAATTAGAATCTGCTAGAATCTGATACAAGCACTAAGGGTGAAATCATTCTTATACCAACGCAATTAATTTTCTAGTTTAAATACATAGTTTGCGAATCTGTGTGATGTTAACCAAGAAGACTAAACACCTGTTTAAGGTAGGCATTATTACATAATTAAAATTGATATATTTCCAATGCTTAGTATGTTAACCAATTAAGCAAGCACACACAAAAGCAAATAAAGACATTAAATGGGTCATTTTAACAATATATGTTTAATCATCTAAGGCGATTTTATAAAGTCGATATCATATTAACACTTTTCTCCAGGCAATAATAATAATAATAATAATAATAATAATAATAATAATAATAATAATAATAATAAATATAAATATAAATAATAATAATAATATATTAATAATAATAATAATAATATAATACAATAATAATATAATAATAATAAAAATAATAACAATAATGTTAAAAATAATAATAATAATAATAATAATAATAATAATATAATAATAATAGTAATAATAATAATAATAATAATAATAATAATAATAATAATAATAATAATAATAATAATGAGGACTTTGTATAGCGTCTAATCTCTAGAAGCTATAAGCTCTTTACAACATCTACAATGATTGATACATGCGGTACATTTGATTATTGCAGTTTTGAAAATAAAATGACTCGTCTGAAGGTGAAGATAGTTTAGTTTTCATATTAAGATAAGAAACAAAAACGACGGATGACCAGATGATTTTATCTTTGCGATAAACCTACAGTTAGCACGACCATATTAACATCCAGTCTCTCTTGATGCCAACATTTCCCCAAAATTTCGATAATGCCATGCATTATTATGATCGCGTCAAACTTTCTTTTCATATTATCATGTATATTTAATTTTTATTATTTTTTGTCTTTTCGTAACCATTGGTTGTTATGTATGTCTACATTTTGTACTTGGCCCTGTCCAAAGTCAAGTTCATGGTCTACTCCCAGACACATTAATTTTCTAAACCATACATATCTAATATTTCTCTATGAGCGTGAATTAAGAATTCAGGTCATTGCTAATGTAAATATGTTTACCCGAGTTTGAGATGAAAAATAGTCTTGACTCGGACCTTATTGTCCTTTAAGGGTGTAAAATTTCATTAAGTGACAGAGTATTTTTAGACAATGGAAATTGTCACCTAAGTCAATCAGAGGGGTATATAAAAATCTTGTCTATCAAAACATTACTCCTTTTTTCCTTAACATCAAGAGCAGGTTGATTCTTATTGTTGCATTTAGTTTTGATCTGCATGGCGGAAGTTATTCAAAGTATTATTCTCTGGAATTACAAAGTGCTCGGTAATATTCCTGTCTTGGAACATTATTTTGGAACTATAGCGAATTTCAGACAAGAATATTTTTATTTGTATTATTGTGATAGATTCAAAGACTCTTGGAACTTCACCGCACACCATGTCACCGGCACATAAGCACGTTCAAGACTACATGTACATCAATACGTTCAATATTTCATACATTTGGACTTGTGACATAACTTTTAGGACTATTTGGGATTTAGTTCCAAGTACTGTAAACAATAATGAAACTTTTACTTCGTATTTTGGGGAAAATTAATTATTTGTTGAATTGTACAAAACTTGTTTGTTCTCGTTCTTTTCTGTAAACTTAGTTTAAAACAATAGATTCATAACAATACGAAAGAACAGTTCTGTCTTTTGTTAGTGTTCAGCATCTCTAATCGGTTGAATTCTGCGTCAAAAATCATGTTTCCCTTGAGCTTTTCAATGTATTTTTTAATAAATAATTCACAGTTGATGTTTTTTTTTTTTATTCTTGCTGAGTTATACATACTTCTACAACTCAAGGTAAAGATTTGTAGATTTGTTTTTTTTTTTTATCGTATACTTGTACGCTTTGGGCATACTATAATTATCTATATTCTATGATTCTTATCTGATACGAAGATAGAGTAAAATTATTTGCCCGAGGATTTGGGACCATTAAAATGATAGAATTATCTCCCTCATAACGACTCCATTCTTGTTTCCACTACACAGAATTTTATGCATCTTTCGTCTGATGAAACTGGCTGATTTATGTGTTCAAACAAGAAGCTGAAAAATACATTTTGCATGAATTATAAGGCAATTCAACAACCTGATCTATTCATTTCCAAGACGTTTCCGGTTGTACTAAGTCCCGTCTGTTATTTGTTAGTAATTCCCATGTCAGGAAACCATTTCCTTCTACAAGCGTCTGCAGCAGCTGTACCTACAGTATACATCAATATGTAGGTATTTGTATATCATGCAGGGTCCTTTGGCATTGAACGTTTAGACATTATTTGCTGTTACCAATTACCTTTTTACTTTAGAATGGGAACTGCGAATGTGTATCCATGATGAAACATTACACGAGTGTTCCTGTTTCATTTGATTTCCTTTGTTCACTGATTTGTTTTTGTTTTTGGTGTGTATGGTACATACGCAGGTATCTGTTACCTCCAACGATTCAGTTCTAATCTACAGGTGCATCGAAATAGATAGATCAACCAAACCAAACCAGACCAATTTTTCTTCGTACGGATACCGAAGCTTGATGCGGATTTTTTTAAATATAATGACTAGCTATAAAATTTAAAATAAAACCAGTTATGACTGCCAATGCTAAAAACAAAGATGCCTCAAATGACTTCTAAAAATCAATGGAATTTGAATAAATTATACAAAGTTTCTACAAATGATGACAGTGTGTCTACAACTGTATGTTTGCCGTTGCTAAAAATATGAAATTGGGTTAACAATTATTACTTCCTGGTCATTAGCGTCGTGAAAAGCCAATGGCAAAAATCCACTTTTGCTGTCTTTTTATCCGTGGCTACCTGCGGTCAGATTCCTCGTTTCTGAAAAGTACGATAAAACAAAAATACATTATCAAGGAGCCAGTGAAACAGGATATTGCAAATCAACGGAAGTGATCTCCAACATGTTGATAAAGGACTGTGTTAAGCGAAAATCTGATTGGCTCACTCAGTCAGCATGAACGATTATGGCGCGTCAACCTTCCGAGAAAATATTATTTGGGCTTGCACTGACTGGTTAAACAGGTTTTTGCATATACATTTGTATACAAGAGTATCTAATCGTAGGCAGCCACTGGTGAGCAGAGAACACGACGAATTTTAGCCCGTGGCTTGCGCGGATGGGTTAGTAACCAAAAATGTAGTTCCTGTATTTTTTACATTATATTTCTTCTCTTGTGTAGGGGATGATGCATGGATTATGTTTTGGCATTCTTGGTATTGATTTTAAGGACGTTATTTATTCTTTAGAATAATAGTATTATGGTGTGATTGTCTGTGTATAATTTGGCTCCAGGGCACAGTCAGTAATGAGACACAAATGTTGCCCCAGAACTGAGATCTGTGACCCATGTCTCCCTCTTTTGTTTACACTTCAGCCTCTATGATAAATTATAAGACCTTCACTGCAATTTCGTTAAGGAGGGTAGGTACAGTTGATTAAAATGATTGTTTAGATTTGGACTTAATGGAAAGTTGAGTAGTAGAATACATGTCCAGAATATATAGGGAAAATAAATGTGTAATGCGTCCTGTATTATAAGAGGGAATATATGGCCATTGATTCTCTCATATTAGGCACACTACTGAAGCAACAAACGTGAAGACCTGAAACTTAAAGATGTATACATTTCAACGTTTAAAAAATTAACATTTTCCAATGTGATTTTTATCAAATTTAAAAATGTTATAATTTTACATTTTGAATATAACAATTACAATGAAAGATGTTAAATTTTGTAAACATTGAAAACTACATCTTTCTATTATTTTATAATGCGTCACTTTTCGCAGCAGCCTCACCTTCAATATTTCCACTTTTCATAGCCTCATTTTCAATATTTCCACTTTTCATAGCCTCATTTTCAATATTTCCACTTTTCATAGCCTCATTTTCAATATTTCCACTTTTCATAGCCTCATATTTAACATTTCCAATTTTCATTGCCTCACTTTTAATATTTCCACTTTTCATAGCCTCACCTTCAATAATTCCACTTTTCATAGCCTTACCTTCAATATTCCTTATCTTCAATATTTGCACTTTTCATAGCCTCATTTTCAATATTTCCACTTTTCATAGCCTCATATTCAATATTTCCACTTTTCATAGCCTCATTTTCAATATTTCCACTTGTCATAGCCTAATCTTTAACATTTCCAATTTTCATTGCCTCATTTTTAATATTTCAACATTTCATAGCCTCATTTTCAATATTTCTACTTTTTTTAGCATCATCGTCGATATTTCTACTTTTCATTGCATCATTTTCAATATGTCATGTCTCTTTCTTACTGTAACGTATTTCTGTGTTTCTTTGGAAGGGTACATTTTCCCAATTTTATGGTGAAATTCTTCATTTATACATTTTTAGAATTTTACATTTGGCAGCATAAGGTCATTATTGTGCTGATGTGCCGTTAAGCTCGATACTTATATACCTATTTTATGAAAGGACTGAGAAAAGACTATAGGAAAAACACACATTATGTCTGCTAAGGGATTTCAAACTGGGAACCGCGGTACCTCACTTGATATTTAGTCTGACTCGTAATCCAAGGGTTCGATACTCAATTAAACCAGTCTGTTGTCTCACAGTAACCTTTAAGGGGCCCCGAGTGGCAGAGTGGTCTAAAGCGCTCTCCGTTACGGATCACTGCCATCTCACCTGTCTATGTGGGTTCTAGTCTAAGATTCTGCTAATGTAGTTGTGCCAGAAAGCTTGCCAGTAGCTTCTCGTGGGTCGGTGGTTCTTTTCTGGGGTTTTCCCGGGTTCTTCCTCCACCATTAATACTGGCCGCCATATATAGCCTATCATGTGCTGAAAAATGGCGTTAAACTCTACTACAGCAACAACACAGTAACCTTTTGGAAATGTACTTGGCTCTCATTTCCTAAGCATTATATTGATAATTATGTAGTTAAAGTAGCAAGGAAACAAACTAATACCGAATCCTATTTATTTGACAAAGAAAGCTAAGTGTAACATAAAACGCATGTCATTTTTTATGTAGATGGTGTTGCAAGAGATGATATGACTTGAACCATTTTATTCAAACATTGTTTAATGACATACTTAAATATACAATAGAAGTATTCAGAAAGATCAGATGTATTACCTTTGTACAAGCTGATAATAAATACACTGGTATGTGTTCAACATGAAACAAATGTGCATTCTTGTTTAGAGTTATCTGAAATCATATTTCATATATAAAATATCATTTACTGGAGGATGTAGGATCCAGTTGTGCATACAGCTAGCTGATCTGTCCAATACAAGAACTTTCTAAGCTTCTGTTCTGAACTAACTTACGTACGGTAAGTGAAATATGTGACCCTGGCACGCTATTTTATTTACAACACAACCTCTCTGAAAAATGCCTGATATCTTGAGAAGTTCATTGTAAAACATATCCAATTAATATAAGATTCATTTACATTCGGCCATAGTGGACAGTACAGTACTTAAATATATAAAATATAGATGTAAAATTATTGTGAAATGATTAAAGTATTGGCATCAGCGTCTTTTAATATAGCATAACTTAATTCGAATTAACAATTACTAGTCTTCTTTCATTCATTTATCTCGAAATCAGCATTGCAGACCTTCCCGAACAGGACAGTCGGGGAGAAAATCAGCATTGCAGACTTTCCTAAACAGGACAGTTCGGGAGAATACTATCTGCCACGATCACCGGTCTCAGACCCATTTGAAACTTATTCTGTATTGGTTTGAAAAGATGCAGTTCTACGTGATTCCGGTTGTACTGTAAATATGCATATTTACACCTGTATCCATAACAACATAAATGCTGTAAACAATTGTACTTTTAATCACTAAACACGCGATGTTGTTTATCAGATCATTGGTTAATGGGACTGATATTAGTACCGACCATAAAGAAACATGCAAATTCTTTTTCGAAACTCAATTTATTAGATGAATTTTTTTTTTCGTTGTGTGCGTTATATATATATATATATATATATATATATATATATATATATATATATATATATATATATATATATATATATATATATATATATAGATAGATAGATAGATAGATAGATAGATAGATAGATAGATAGATAGATAGATAGATAGATTGCACAAAAAATTCCGTGAATCTGAATGAAGCATGTTATTTTGCCCGACTTGTCGTAGCCTTGAATTACAAGTCAGCCGAACATGGCAATGTCGCAAATTGAATACAGATAAAGTAAGTACATTAGTGATTTTAACGAGCGTCAATATTTACACACGACAGAGGAGCGTCGATCATTTGAGTTCGGGACCAGATCAAACGAACAACAATGATAAGAAATATATGTACTCTGACTACCTACCGTACGCGCAAGTCTAGTATAGAAACTGTTGAATGCCTGCTGTTATACACTGACAGATACGCGTTGTTTTACGCGTTGTTAGTTGTGTTAAGACAAGATGTGTTCCAAAGGCGTTGGGGAGGGGGGGGGGGGGGGCTGGAGTTTGGGAGGGTTGACTAGGTTGATGAATCGAGGATTGCATCTATTTTTGTTCTTTACTTGAATGTACCCTTTGTTTCACCACATTCACGCTTTAATATAAAGAACCCCCATAAAGCAATGTGACTAGAAGATTTATCAATCTAACCTAAGCTGGACTGAATATATATATATATATATATATATATATATATATATATATATATATATATATATATATATATATATATATATATATATATATATATATATATATATATATATATATATATATATATATATATATCTTCAAATAAAATGTTGCCTTGTCACCATGTCAGGAACTGCGAACTGCATGTGTGTTTGCATATATATATATATATATATATATATATATATATATATATATATATATATATATATATATATATATATGTATGTATGTATGTATTTATGTATGTATGTATGTATGTATGTATGTATGTATGTATGTATGTATGTATGTATGTATGTATGTATGTGTCATCTTAACAGCTTGAAGTGAGTGAAGTACCAGACAGTTAAAATCTCGTTTTGAATTGAATTGAATTGCATTACATTCGTGGGGTGTTCAGGAAATAGGAATACATTTCAGGGACAAAATATGCCAATTGGTATCAAATTTCGACTCAATTACACACTTATATTGCGAAAATAATATAGATTTGATCAGTCACGACACATAGCGGGGTTTCCTCCATTTGATTACATTAGATAGCACGTTTATCATGAATGGAAGAAGACAGTGACAGGGAGAGTTCTATTGTAGACCATGGTTTTCTTTTATTTAGACGGGCGTTAACTTACTCCGGTTTTGAGAAGTGACAATTGTTGTTATAATGAATATGATGTATTGAGCTGCAGGGAAGAAGATTATCTTGTATATTGATATACCCGCTGTTTGTAATATCTCTTTTCTATAGGACAGGTGTAACGATTACAAGATACCTCTAAAATGATGAGAGCGAATTCTATTTGGAAGTTTCTGCTTCACGCAAGTTATTTATTCTGACTTGTTCAGCGTTTAATAGGAAATCATTTAGGTTAATAGTTTTTACAACGGTCTAATAATGTCAGTGATTAGTTTATTTACATTAAATATTTTTTGACCTGTCAGCTATACTTTTCAAAATCTGCATCTGCAGTTCACAAAACTTACATGGAAATAAAAACCATTGTACATCCAAATAAGAGGTAGCATTTCCAATAACTTGTAAACCATGGTCCTTTAAAGTTTGTAATAATTATTTAATAAAAATTGTTAAGTAAACGTACCTACACGTGTTGTTAAGTTTGTGTATTTGTAATCTCTTAGTTGTAAATGTATGTATGTGGATCACCGCCATAACTATTTGTATCTACTTTATGTTGACATATCCAATGCATGTTCTAATTTGCATTAGGATATACTTGTATATTCTTTTCACCTACGACGAGCTTTCTGCATTGCATCTTCACGACTGCCAATATATATTTTGTCTGAACTTCCTAAGAAGTTTAATAATGGAATATCACAATTTCATATCTTGAAATACTATGTGAACTATTTCTTTTTAAATTATTATGTTCTTTTTTTAATGCTTAATACATAAGTATTATTTGAATTTCATTCCTCGAACACAAGATTTTCTATTGCAATAGTACAATACGTTTGATGCAGTGGCATCTCAATCTCCTTAGCAACACCTGCAATTGATGGGAAGGGGGGAGGCGCAAGTCCAGTGAAGTCCCAAAATTCCTATGAACAACCTTTTTATTGGAGGATCCATAATTTCTAGCTACGCTATTGATTCCATGACATGTTATAACCATAACGATAAAAAACGGTGTGAGACTTTAGCATAATGCAAAATGGAATAATCAGTGGCATGTATTTCCATACTGGAATATTTACAATAATATCTCATTAGGACACCAGATAAAGTGGTTACTTTTCTCAACGAAAGCGATACCTACACCATACGATGTGAAATGATAATAACACCATAAGCTGTGAAACGATAATACCCAAAATAGTTTACAAATTTCTTTAGCCGTTGATATTGTCAGTTATTTTCGTGACTGCGCGTTGTATCATTTCCGAAATATCTGCAAGGCGCCAAAAAAAACAAACAACAGAGATGCTTGACACATAATATAAAACGTTTAATAAAATTATGGACAGCTCGTGAGGTTAATTTCTTTAATTAATAAAAATGATCAAAATCAATGGGATACCAATGTACTACATGCTGATCTACTGTGACAAGCATGTATCCGATTGATAAACAAGTTTATTTAAGATTATAAGCTGCAAAAGTAACATAACCAAAAATAACACAACAACATAATAACAACAACAACAGTAACTGGAATATGCGCTTGCCCGGGTCTTTTGATATTCTTAAATTTTTGCGACTGTATGTATTATCATTTTCACCTCATTTGTCGTTGTTATAGTGGTGACAGTAAAACAAATATAAAAGCGTACCCCACATGCCGAAATCGGATGTTTGTGCATTAACAACGTTGAACTAAAGGCTTATGTGATTAAATAGGATAAAGGAATATGCTATCTTACGGTAAAAATCTCAAATATATATATATAGTTTGAAAAACATAATTCTTAGTCACATGTTTGATGCATTTCCTTCTGGACCAAAGTTTCTTGATTGTGCACGCACCCCGCGTCGGCCATATTAACGATTCTAAACATAAATGACACATCCATTGATCCCGGATTCGACCCACATGCCTTGATTAACTTGCCGTGTTACGGCTTATAACAGATTTAAAAACAAACCTATTATTGTTATGGCAGTCGCAGTCCGACTATATTGACAAATGACTTTTACTTTCCTTTAAAATTTCCTCATATTTATTTATTTACTGACCAACAAACTAGAATCGGAGAAATGTGTATGTATGTATACATACATACATACATACATACATACATACATACATACATACATACATACATATATAGTCAGGAGACTACATGCAACCCTCATTATGTCAAATTGTCCGTCTGTCTTTTGATCTCCTGCTTACAACACCATACAACACCAGCAGAAAATTGTTGTCAGTATGGTAAATATATATGTAAGAGTATAACCGTGATTTCTCCACATGAGTTCTGAGATGGTGAAGGGTCTGATGTACAAAGGTCTATATGACAATGACGGTTCTTGGTTTTCTTTAAACCAGTCTTTATGTACATTTAGTTCTTTCAGGAAGACTAACAGAGTTTTAAATTAGAACCTAAAAGCAAAACAAAACCAGGGAAAGAGGGTGAGTGGGTCTGGGATCATGGTCAAACCGCGTAGCAGCCGCCCAAGCAACTGCCGCAACTACTGTGACGGGGATGGAAGGAGGCCAGGCCCAGCGGATGACACAGTTTCCATTATTTATTCCTTATAGGGAGGGTTCTCGTAATTAATTTTTGCGGGGGGGGGGGGTGTCAACATTTCTTGTTACTCTTACAAATCAGGTTTTAAATAAGGCACTATTATAACAATAACTTGTAGGGATTTGAGAAAGTGAGTTACCACGGTTATTCGGGTTATTTCTCTACCAACGCAAATATTCAAATTTATTTAAACGGAGCAGAGGGTATTTGTTTTCAATAAACGTTTCTCAGTTTTTGAAAAAAGCTACGATTATAAAAATGATTTTTGTTTTTCAGATATTTTGACAAATCAGTTTACCATTTCAATATAACAAATGCCTAACATAACTCCCAATCTCTTTCACACACACACACACACACACACACACACACACACACACACACACACACACACACAAGGAGAAACAGGGCAGGTTTTTGATTATTGAAGAGACAAAGGTCAGTTATGAAAACTGAGTATATTTATTGGAATGTTTATGACAATTAATTTGGTTATACTTTAACATATACAGTTCTGCGACCCTCAACTAAACAATAAAAACCGCTCCGGTTGGCCTAAAGCTTAGAGCGTCTGCCTCGGATGCGGGAGGTCATGGGTTCGATCCCCAGCCGAGTCATACCAAACAAATGATAATGATACTAACAGCTGCCTCGCTTGGCTCTCAGCATTAAGAGGTTAGTGTTCAGAATGGCTGGCCTGGTGTCAGGATAATGTGACTGGGTGGGACATCATGCTACATGTCGGCGGCATGAAGCCCTAGTGTTAGGCATCACTATAAACTTGCCACACTGCAAACATCGTAGTGATGACTAAAAAATTGTCTTAGTCAGTTTAGATTTTGTTTTTAAAAAAACTGGTCTCCTTTACACTTTAGTTTAGATATGTACTACATATTTCTATTTCAACTAGACGCACTAAATAATTATATTTCACTGAGATGTTGGATTCAAGTTTTGAGAAGTTTTGTGTGTGCGTGTGTGTATAAAGGGGGGTGGGAAAGGATGGGAGATTTGGATTTTTAACGTAGTTTGAACAATTTTTCAGTCATATCGCTACGATGTCTGCAGAGTGGCAATTTACAGTGATGTCAAGCACTGGATCATCATGTAGCATGATGTCCCACCCAGTCAGATTACCCTGACACCAGACCTAATAGTCCTAACACTAACTTCTTAATGGTGAGCATCAAGCGAGACAGCTGTTTTCTACCATTTTTAGAAGTCTTTGGTATGACTCGGCCGGGCCTCGAATGGAGCATGCTCTAGATACTAGGCCACCGGAACGGTCTGAGACGATGTTGTTCCACACGTTTTCTAATTAACTTTACATATTAACACACACGTTATCTAGTGAACTAAAAACATCAAATTATGCATATAGCAAACATGGATTCAAATATTATGATAGAAAAACACGTTGTTTCTGCGATGACCCAGGCTGAATTTGAACTATCATCTCCTCAGATGCCACATCGGGCTAACACCGTTCGTTCCAATCGCTTTAACTTAAGTCGGCTAGAAAGATAAACTGCTGAACCATGAACTCTAGCGTGTTTGGGTAGTAAAACAACTGTAACTGCTATGTATGCGTACACAACGCGTACACATGGACCTGGTTAAACAATCTAATTATTTTCCATTAAGAACGACTATATGAAATTGTATGATAAGCAAAATTTTGTACCTGAATCTAATCTACACCATGAATCATCACAATGCATCATAAAAAGTGAGAACGCTTTTCGTCGTATACAATAGATGTATACATAATTCGAACACAACCAAGAAAACTAAGTCTGTTACCTGAAATAAATTATATTAAATCTGGCAGCATTTTATCAAGCGTCTATATAACATAACCATATACATTGCCTGATCAAATGTCCATGAACAGTGGAACTCTTTTCTCGTGGCGGAAGCTATAGAAGGAAAACATGAAGTTGGCGAGTTCTTACTGCCGGCACATTGCACGTGTGCCGGTAAATCGGTTGCCCATGTGAATGAGCCTAACTATGCCACAAGCATAATATAGAACGAAGATATACGCTAATTGTAATGTGATGTACACTTCAACGGTACCCGTACAATATTTGCAATAAATTGCAACACAGAGGAATCTCTCTCTCTCTCTCTCTCTCTCTCTCTCTCTCTCTCTCTCTCTCTCTCTCTCTCTCTCTCTCTCTCTCTCTCTCTCTCTCTCTCTCTCTCTCTCTTTTAAGTGCTGAACTTTTCGTGTCAAAGAACCAAAGATTATTTAATAAATTAATAATGAGTTTTAAAGGAAAACAGTCGGTTTGTGAACATTTGGTTTGTTTGATTTTAAATGTGAAGAAAAAACTCGATACTTTTAGATGCTTTTAACACCCTCGTAAGAGACAATTTCTTTTTTTCTTCTGTTACCGACAACATTCCTGCTGCATAGAAAGTCGTCATGATTTGGTAGCTATTTACCTGTCATATTGCTTAGACAATAACGGTTCTTAATTTTAATGATAACTTGGATATTCATTGACTTTGTATTAAAAGTACGCGTCCTGTCTCAGAATATGTTGACTAAATTTTAGTTACATAAAAAATCAATAATCGCCATCCGGTTATAGTGCAAATCATTAAAGTAGTCGAGCATGTAATATAGTTAACAGTGTTAGAAAATGTGTTTTCGTATATCTCAGTCATGTTTAATTCGTTTATGTTATTTACTATATAGTTTATCGTCGCTGTCTTATATGAAACAGTCCAAAAATAAACATTATTACAAAAACGAATTTGTAGACCAATATTTTGACGACAGACCGTCGCCGCGAGACCGGATATGACCTAATGACGAAGGAGTTATCCCCATCATGGCGACTCTCGTATCCCAGACATTTGCGTAAAGGTTAGTGAGTGTTTTATAACAGCTGAACAGTTTTGCATATACTTTTGATATATATCGTTCCATTAAATTTGTTTATTCATCTAAATAACTTCTTATATTTAAGTTCTTTTTTATTTAAAGAGTAAATGTCTCGCTAAAGGTAAACATTTCAAAATAGAAGGAATTTTAATAAGGTCAAAATTTGGCATCAGTGTTAAAGAAAGTCTGCTAATGCATTACTATAAATAACACTGAAGAACCTGGCAGAATCTTAAGTGTTATTTTTTCCCCCACAAACTAATTAAATACCCCTGTGTCATAATTGTTTCGCATATTTTTAATATATCGCATGCTACTTGCTTATAAAGTTATCCACAAGTTGGTATGATACTCTTTTAATTCATTACGGACTTTCTTGGTAATATAAGCCACTGATTTTAATGTACACTTAAATCGAAATGCCACGATGTATGTGGGGGTGTGGGTGGGGTGGGACGCTTATTCTCTTGGGTGATTTAGTAGGGAGTGAAAGGGAGAACATTGCTGAATTTAATTTTTTTTTTAAAATGTTGTCTATGTTTTCAATTTCCCTCATAACCAATTTGCGACTTGATCATCAATTTAAAAACTTGATTTTAAAAATATAAAAGATAAAATTAACAATAATTTTTTTTTAAATTGCATTCGTCTGTGCTGGTACTTTTGAAGGATGATGAGGGTGAAAAATCGTTTCTTCACCTCTAAAGAAGGTATTCATTGCAGAAATTAATACCCCGGAACAATAAAACATTGATACTATCTTGCTATGAAAGCGAATATTATAATTATTTATCAAATTACAAAGACATGGTAGGTCTAGCGTCCTTGGGTTCATGTGGATCGTATCGTTTCCGCAGATCAGTGCTCATTGTCATGAATCCGTGGTATTCTGGACCAAAGGTCAGTATTTTCCGTCATGTGCGTCATCTGATGTCGTAATTAATCCATTACACGGTTTTTATTTGGAATCCTCGGTCTTCCCAAACTATTAGTGTATCTATCGAGAAATGAATATAGCGGTGCTCGGCATAGAGCCATGGCAGCTGACAGGATTTTTGGGCCCTAGAAAATTTCTTTAGTAGGCCTCTATTAATGAAAAATTGTGGCTGCGTTTGTTCCCCGGAATTTTATCTAGCTGTCCTACCCTGTTCACGGCCCTGCCCAGATCACCTGGAAGTATTACATGTTAATCTAATAAATTTCAAAATCAACTATTTTTCTTTATATATCTTCACTAGTAATAACTCGTTCAACGGATGAATTTATTTTGTTGAAATCAATTTATTATGAAAGAATTTAGATAATTATCTGATGTAAGTCTAAACTTTGAAAGGTCAATACAGGTTATTTCATTCATTAAAATTAATTTCATTTAGCTTCTTTTGATGATGTATGTCAGTCTAGTTTCTAGACTAGGGAATCATTTGGTTTGGTGCTAGTCGTGTTGGTGGTTGTTGTTGTTATTTCAATTAACAATTGCTATTATTTTCATTGTTCGGAAAATAGGAATAGTATACTATTTGAAATGTTTCTGGAGCACGAAGGAAGAGTTTTGAAGGGTGTGTAACCAATATTTTGACATCTTCGAATATTAGGCACATACATACATACATACATACATACATACATACATACATACATACATGCCTGCATGCAGGCATGCATGCACGCACGCACGCACGCACGCACGCACGCACACACACACACACACACACACACACACACACACATATATATATATATATATATATATATATATATATATATATATATATATATATATATATATATATATATATATATATATATATGCACACAGAAAAGTGTTCTAAACACGCGAAAAAACGTACACTGTTAATACTTTAAATTATGACGCTTCATAATAGTTGACATCACATAATCATAGACATTAAGCCGGCCATAACCAGTCAAAATTATAAGAATCATTCCGGGAGAATTGTTGTTATACACGTCCTTTTCATGCTTGAAGTTTGTTTTGAATTTACCTTGTCAACAATCTAATAGTATTTCTGAATTAAAACTGTACTTATCTGAATGCTAGAGCGAGGAACACTGCGTCTACTGGTAATCAGCATTCCAAAATTAAAATGTGTCTTAGTCGGTCTATTGACTGGTTCTTGAAATCTTTTAGACGTGGTTTATAAGACTCCCCGCTGCGACGCTGATTCAGCCAGTGCCAATGCAAGGCTGCACAACCAGGACAAGATTTTGTCTTGACTGGAATAATATTATTCCCCTGGAAGCCATTGTTGTAAGCCTTATGTGAGTCATAGTTTCGTCGCTTGCATGTTATTATGTTAGAAAATCAAGGATGCCGAGGCTGAGACATAACAAGTGAAGGAAAGCGAACCGGGTACTGAATCAATTGAAAAGCTAGTTAGAACACCAGTTTGCTCTCTCTCTCTCTCTCTCTCTCTCTCTCTCTCTCTCTCTCTCTCTCTCTCTCTCTCTCTCTCTCTCTCTCTCTCTCTCTAAAAGAATGGAGGCGAGTAAACCAAAGATAATATAAAATAATGTTAACGTTTCTCATTATCATGAATTGAGAAAGTAAACAAGCGCCAATGATTTATATTGGTAAAGAAGTGCGGACGTAATTGATAATGGAAAACATTAATTTCTATAGAAAAAATTGCAAATTGGGGATCAGGAAAATTAAGGAACTTTGTGTCCAGTATTGAAGACAATATAAGATTTATTAGGCATTTTTGTGTCCAGTGATGAAGACAATATATAATTTATTAGGCATTATGTGTCCAGTGTTGAAGACAATATAAGATTTATTAGGCATTATGTGTCCAGTGATGAAGACAATATAAGATTTATTAGGCATTGTGTGTCCAGTGATGAAGACAATATAAGATTTATTAGGCATTGTGTGTCCAGCGATGAAGACAATATAAGATTTATTAGGCATTTTTTGTGTCCAGTGATGAAGACAATATAAGATTTATTAGGCATTATGTGTCCAGTGTTGAAGACAATATAAGATTTATTAGGCATTATGTGTCCAGTGATGAAGACAATATAAGATTTATTAGGCATTATGTGTCCAGTGATGAAGACAATATATAATTTATTAGGCATTATGTGTCCAGTGATGAAGACAATATAAGATTTATTAGGCATTATGTGTCCAGTGTTGAAGACAATATAAGATTTATTAGGCATTATGTGTCCAGTGATGAAGACAGTATAAGATTTATTAGGCATTATGTGTCCAGTTTTGAAGACAATATAAGATTTATTAGGCATTATGTGTCCAATGATGAAGACAATATAAGATTTATTAGGCATTGTGTGTCCAGTGTTGAAGACAGTATACGATTTATTAGGCATTGTGTGTCCAGTGTTGAAGACAATATAAGATTTGTAATGGTCGTTCGGTTATCAAGGGTTATAAGTACAATATCGCACAAGACCTGGTCAGAGGTATTGCGCGACTTGGAAAAAAAAACAACACTCGAAACCGTCTCCAGCTAATTCTCGTTATCTAAAGGAATGACCTCTACGGTGTAATTTGCCCGGTCATAGAGTGGATATGGTAATCTGAGATAGTATCTTGAACAAGACAACATACGAGCCCCCGTAAAGATAAAATGAGAATTTAATTAAAATAAAATTAAGAGAAGAATGATACAATAAATTACAATTTTCTTTCCTTCTGACTATTCTTCGTTCAGAAGCACTCCAAAAAACCGAAGCTTTAAAATAGCAGATACGTTAATTAAAATTCAAACACTAATAAAATAGATGAATTTAACCGTTAATAACTGATAGTAAATTTCATCAGGAAATCGAGTGTTCATTAACATTGGACTGTTGGGTGATTCACAATGACCTTGTTCGTCGACTGGTTTTTTCCTTCTGCGTGCGTCACGACTTTAGCTTGCCCTTTGATTGAAGGGGAATTCCACAACTCTGACTTCTGACTTCTTTTCCCTCCTTTTCTTGACTTCTTTTCCCTCCTTTTCTTGACTTCTCGCTAATTCTCACTCTTTCCAAACAAACTGTTTTCCTTTGAAAAGAAAAGGGTAAAACGCCCTAAGTATCTTGTTATGCTTTAAGAGTTGAGATTGTCCGTCCGTCTTTCTGGTTCGAACAATCAGATCTTACTATCAGTGTTAACTTTTATACGGCTAACAAATACTACATAAGTCTTCAGATCAATAGAGCTATACTGCTAATTATCAACATCAGAATTTGGGAAAGTCACATATATTCCCGTAAATCATTACGTAAAGTGAGGCAATATATCATAGCACACAATCCATATTCACTAATATGATAAATTCAAATTAATGTAACACATTCCAATCACAAATGGACACGGCGGGTTTCCACACCACCCATTAACCTACCGAAGTATATAATTTGAAAATTCTAACTCACGATTCAGAAGTACATTATTAAATCATTGTAATACCGACTATCCATACAAAAATATAAACACATCATGCATCTATAACGAAGAAACATGATATCAAAGTACGTTATTAAATCAATGTAATACCGAACTATTCGTATCATAGTATCAATACATCATGCATCTATAACAAAGAAAACATCACATAAAATACATCATGATAAATGTGAATTTGAGTTAAATACCTTGTGTTTTTTTGGCGTCTTACAATCGTTCCACATTCAGTTTAACCCCTGGAACCACAATTTTTACAAACGTCTTTCTTGCAAAGAACGATCGGAGTCCTGGTAACGATTCTCTCTTGCAGAGAAATTTTCAGACTAATTCAACTCATCAGCTCAGAGAATATATATTTCCCCGATTCTAGGGTTCGACACACACCCCTCCTTCTACATTTGACCAATTGGAATAAACGCTATTCCTACGGACATTTTGAAAACCCGTCTATCAAGATGCCAAAAATGCCACTTGGGTCGAAATATCACCCTACCATTTCTTTCAAATCACTTTGACATCTATACGTGAGAAATTCTCTCTCATAAGCGTGTCAAACACCAAGTTCGGTTCTACTATCAATATTCTAACAGCCTGACCCAGTTAAGTAAACATTTTTTCGTCCAAACTCCTACTCCAAGACAGCTAATTGTCGGCTAAACTAAGAATTAATTAATTAATTTCACTGGCGAAAAATTTGGCACTTGACAAGATTTATTAGGCAATATGTGTCCAGTGATGAAGACAATATAAGATTTATTAGGCATTATGTGTCCAGTGTTGAAGACAATATACGATTTATTAGGCATTATGTGTCCAGTATTGAAGACAATATAAGATTTATTAGGCATTATGTGTTCAGTGTTGAAGACAATATAAGATTTGTTAGGCATTATGTGTTCAGTGTTGAAGACAATATAAGATTTGTTAGGCATTATGTGTTCAGTGTTGAAGACAATATAAGATTTGTTAGGCATTATGTGTCCAGTGTTGAAGACAATATAAGATTTGTTAGGCATTATGTGTCCAGTGTTGAAGACAATATAAGATTTATTAGGCATTGTGTGTCCAGTGATGAAGACACCATAAGCCAAGTTTGTTTGAAAAGTTATTTTTGGGTAAGCAGGATCAGGATTCAGTTCGATTTCAGTTGTATATTTATGAATAAAAAGCTGGACAAAACTATGTATTGTTGATTGTGATTTGGATAAATTCTTATGAAAAGTGGAGAAATTATTATATACAATGGCAATTTTTTTTAAAAGTCACATTGTGGATGTCTTTGCCGGACATCAAGATATATAGATTATTTAGAGCAATGCGTCTTCCCACTGACACAATACGTTAGCCGATCCACACTGAATGTTTGATTCGTACCCGCAGCAATTAGGTCATGTGACTCCGGCACACTAATTACTGAACCAATCCGACTCTCCACAGAAACAGGTTTATAGAGCACTGCATATGTTGGCAATATAGGATGAAATTAGACCAGGTTAGCTAAATATAGGATGAAATTAGACCAGGTTAGCTAAATATAGGATGAAATTAGACCAGGTTAGCTAAATATAGGATGAAATTAGACTAGGTTAGCTAAATATAGGATGAAATTAGACCAGGTTAGATAAATATAGGATGAAATTAGACCAGGTTAGCTAAATATAGGATGAAATTAGACCAGGTTAGCTAACTATAAGATGAAATTAGACCAGGTTAGCTAACTATAAGATGAAATTAGACCAGATTAGCTAAATATAAGATGAAATTAGACGATGTTAGATAAATATAGGATGAAATTAGACCAGGTTAGCCAATATAAGATGAAATTAGACCAGGTTAGCTAAATATAGGATGAAATTAGACCAGGTTAGCTAAATATAGGATGAAATTAGACCAGGTTAGCTAAATATAGGATGAAATTAGACCAGGTTAGCTAAATATAAGATGAAATTAGACCAGGTTAGCTAAATATAGGATGAAATTAGACCAGGTTCGCTAAATATAAGATGAAATTAGACCAGGTTAGATAAATATAGGATGCAATTAGACTAGGTGAGCTAAATATGGAATGAAATTAAGAACAGGTTAAAGACATTGAAAGGAACACTAATAACGTTTCCTGTTTGTATCTTGTTTTATGATGTTCACATTGTTCCATTCGAAATTATAACAGTCAAAGATTTCCCCTTTGTAAATATGAGGCTCGTAGGAGGTTATAATACGTATAAACAGTTTGTTGGTTATATTTAGTACTTCGGATTACATCCAAAACATTAACTACTAATTATGGGGCCTTCTAAGCTATTTTTAAAATGGAATTTACACACATTATTTTCTGTCCAGCAATATTTCATTCAAATAAAAGTATAATGATTACTGTGGAAGGAATATCAAAATTATTATATTCTTAGAGGTATTAATAATAATGATTACTGTGAAAGGAGTATCCATAATATTTGTTACTTAGATGTATTATTAACAATGGTTACTGTGGCATGGTTACCCAACCTGTTTTGTTCTCAGAGGTAGAAAATGAGTAACAGTTTGTCAGAAGCCAAAAAATGCTTCTTTTAACAAACAACAAAAACCTGAAACTAATTAGCTTCAGTGTTGATTCGGTTTACATTGTTCACAATTGTGTATAGCTTGACTTGAAAAGCACAGATTATAATAGATTGCATGAAACGGATAACAGTATTGACAATCACACATGATAATAGATTGCATGAAACGGATAACAGCATGCATGAAACGGATAACAGTATTGAAAAGCACACATGATAATAGGTTGGATGAAACGGATAACAGTATTAAAACACACATGATAATAGATTGCATGAAACGGATAACAGCATGCATGAAACGGATAACAGTATTGAAAAGCACACATGATAATAGGTTGGATGAAACGGATAACAGTATTAAAACACACATGATAATAGATTGCATGAAACGGATAACAGTATTGAAAAACACGTTATAGTAGATTGCATGAAAAGGATAACAGTATTGCTCCTTTTTAACAAGGAGAGCACATCCAACAAAAAGATGACGTAATGCGGATAATCTGTATACTATTTTGTATCTGATGCAAAAGTAAATATACAGAACAACAAAATAAAACCTATACAGTTTTATCGAAGAGAATGTTTGCTAGTAGAGTTCATCAAAACAGAATTTTTTATATATAAGAAATTCGTGGTTTTGACTGCCATCATTTATCTTATAAGTATATACAGTATGTATTAGAACAGGTTTCTCGTAATAAATGCTTAAAATTGTATACCAATATTCATAGCCTTGTTTCGAATAGGCGATTGTGAAAATTTTAATTATGCAAAAACAGACAGCAACCAACGTCACGTAACTAGCATACAATGGTTTGAGTAATCCGTGTGGGTGATAATGCAAAAATAAAATACTCTAATATTAAATATTTTCGTTAAATGTTGAGATTCATAGCGAAAGTTAACTCTAACGGTAAAATTATATGAATACTATGTTTAATGAAAACATTGTCGTACCATTGGATCTGAGTGGTGAAATTGTTGAAAATTTACAAAACAAGATAAATAAACCCTTAATGTGATTCTATTACTAGTCGGTTTTGGTTACCCAATTGTCGCTGATTCATAAAAGGGAAGTGTACGTAAGCTATCCAATAGACGTCATCATCATTTCATATCGTATACATCGTTATTATCTCAACAACCTGATGCAACGATGTTTTAAACGTAATATTTGTATCTATCGTTTAAATTTATTTTCCAACCAAATATATTGTGATAAATCACTGGTGTTAATTTCGATAAATAATTCCCCTGCCACGTCGATAACAAGATAACTGAAATTCTTTGATGCCTATATGGTCGAGTTATATCCGCCTCCCATTAAAGACGATTCATGAAAAAATCCAGCATGGCGACAATTTCCTTTTTTTTTTTGTTGGGGAGGGAGATTTTAATTATATTTTTATTTTGGTGATGTTGTTTGAGAGGTCAACGCCATTTCTCAGTGCAAGATAGGCTACACATGATGGCCGGTATAACTGATGTAGGAAGAATGCGAGAAAACCCCGATTAGAACCACTGACCTACGGGAAGATACTGGCAGCTTTCTCGTATACCCAAATTGTATACCTATATTGACCTTGCCCGAAAATCGAACCCACTCGCGCCAGTGATCGGTAAAGGCGAGAGTTTTATACCATTCGCGCCAGTGATCGGTAAAGGCGAGAGTTTTATACCATTCGCGCCAGTGATCGGTAAAAGCGAGAGTTTTATACCACTCGCGCCAGTGATCGGTAAAGGCGAGTGTTTTATACCACTCGGCCACCCGTGGCTCCGGAGAATTGTGTTAACGTTTTGACGTTTTCGGTGTCAATGTTCAGAAAACAACACAGCATACATGTTAAATTCTGTGTGGAGTCCAGTAGGAAATATACCACCTCAATCTGTCATATGGTATATCCTGGTAGCCAATACGTTTGAGCATAAAATAAAATAGAAAATGGGCACGTTATGAGTGAACAACATAGATATTTTATCTCGTGGGTGTAAAATATATTCTCACTCGTGGTTTAGGCACTCGTAAAAATACTGAGTTTTTCTCAAACATGAAATATATCCCTTACTCACTAGTTTCAAGCAAATATTCTATATTGAATCTTTATCGTCCCAACAACATATACAAATATAGTTTAGACGTAATATTTCAATTAGATTTAATTAAATTAATCTATTGGCAAAATATGGCTTGGTTAACTTAATGTTTGTACATGGCTAACTTTACGTTCTTCTTGGTTTTACCTACATATACAGTACCAATACATTCCTTTTCAACTTTGATAGTTCTAAAAGCATAGAGCTTATATTGAAGGCAACATAATAAATCTAGTATATATATATATATATATATATATATATATATATATATATATATATATATATATATATATATATATATATACATATATTAATTGTTACTTATGTTATTAAGGTATATATGTTATGTTATGCCATTAGAAAGAAAGGTAAATGTTTATACAAAAATGCATTACGAATATATGCCATTAACAGTTTAATTTTATCATCATGAGGGTTTTAAAGATTCTTATATGTAATATTGTATAAACCCCACTTGTCAAAGGGTAAGTGTTATGTCCCACTTTGTCAAGGAGTATTGTACAACATATAATAATAATAACTATAACCCACTCCCCGTTGATACTCGTTATATAAGAGATGACCGCCCACGATATAATTGCCCGGTTCGAGTATGAGAATAAATATAGCAAACTGAGCAGGTATATTGAACAAACAACTCCGAGACCCCGTAAAGATAAATAAACAATTTAATCAAATACATACACAATTATGAAACTTCCTTTCATTAGGAATACAAGCGGTTTAGAAATACAACTTTCACCGAATTACAATAAGATTTGAAATAGATTTAAACAAGTTAGCCGTTCTATTACTGATAGGTTAAATCATCATAGGATCGAGTGGTACAATCGAAGTCACTGCTTTGTTCGATTTTCATAACCTGTTTTTTCTCGATCCACGTTCACTGTTCCATCCAATGTCGTTTCAAGAACTCGCTGTCTTGTCCAATTTCTAGATACTCTGCACTCGTGGATGTTTCGCTTGATTCCGGACTTGTCCTCTGTCTCATGCGTACACGGCAATTTCCGTTTCTCTCAATTTCTTTTCCCAAAGTTTACGTCGCTAGTCCCGTAACTTCATGATCTTCCCAAAAGAAGCTATTTTCTTCCTTTCAAATACAATTAAAACAACCTAAGTCTCTCGTTACAATGGTTACAGTTGAGACTGTCCATTATTCCTGGTTCGAGCAATCAGATATTTCTTTCAGTGATACCAACTTTACGGCTAGTAATTAACTACACATGTCCTCAAATGAATGTAGATAAACACATTGTTAATTCGTTTTGCCTTGACCTAATACATTAATGTACTACACAGCGAGGCGTTGAATTATGGCTCTGCCTTAATTTTCCACAGTATCAAAATCGTATACTCCGTCGCTAAATCATCTATGAAATCAAAATTCGGTGAATTCACGTGTATTCTTGTAACCCCTTACTAACGTAATACATTAAATTCTTAGAACACAATCATTATTCAAACAATATGATAAATTCAAGAATTAACGTAACACTCCCTATCCATAACTCAGCATAGTGTTTTACGACATAAATTAACACTACGTCATTCTTAACTAAGAATTCAGGTAAGAATTCCAATTCATAATTCAAAAGCACATTATTATACAAATGTATCAAATGAATTCATGCAAGAACTTCCGATTCATAATACAAACACATTATTATAATCAAATTAAATCAATTATACAAATGTATCAAACGAAATCATGCAGAACTGTAAACTTAGCAAACATCGTATAAATTGCATCAACAATATACATGGAATTGTGACAGTACCTTTGTGTATTTTGGTGTGTCACTCAACCGTTGTTTGGCGGTTTTCGACCGCGCTTCTTTACGAATGTATTTCTCTCAAATAACATCCGGAGTCTTAGCGAATTCTATCTTTAGTTCTCTCACAGGAAAAAAATCAGACTAACTTTTAATTTAGCTAGTGCGGTATTATGTTCTAAAGATCTTCAGGTGAAAACACACCCCTTATTTAACCGTGACCAATCAGAATCAAATGTATTTTCTTCCGCTTTCCTCTAAAAGTCGCTTACGTCATGGTCAATATGACTTGATTGGCTTTTAAGTAACAGAATCTCTTCATTTTCTCAATTCTGACACTTTCAGTGCGAAATGAAACTTTTAAATGTCGCTAGCGGTCAGTCGGCTGCTGAACAAACATGGTTTAATTAGTACAACAGTCACATCCTACTATACAGATCCCTCTCTTTGGCACGACGTGTCTCATTAATCTAACTAATGGCTATCTGGTCCCACCTAATGGTTTATTAATAGATCGACTGAAATTTGGCACTTCACATTATAATTGAGGTTATTTTAATATATGATAGTTTTCCTTGATATATTTGTTTCCCTCTGTATACATTTTGCACAAAATACCTTTCTCAAATTGTTCTTCTGTTTCTCGAACACAACATCAAAGTCGATAGTTGTCTTTTTAATATCATTTCAAGGATACATTAAATGCCAATAACTCTTGGCCTGTAGAAAGACGTTGGAGAATAAAAGAAGATAGATGCCGACCGAAAATAAATTTCTGGTTTCGGCCGAAAACGAAACCAGACAGAAAGTTACAAACTGACTTTCGGCCGAAACCGTAGCCGAAACCGAAAGTTTAACTATACCTCCGGCCAAAACCGAAACCGAAACCGAAAGATAAACCGAAGTTGCCGAACACAAGATTTATTAAATAGGCCTGGGTCATGATGCAATGCTACACTAATTGAATAGAATCCTAGAAGTAATCATTCAGAGCCTACAGTAAGAGGACTTCGCTAAATGTCAAATTGCCTCGCGCCGACTGACCGGCCGACAAGCAGAGTAATGGATGCAGCACTAGCGTTGCATTCTGAAAGTTAAAATCGATCTTCGGTTGATGACCGAAAGTCAATATCGGTTTCGGCCGAAACCGAAAGCAAACCGAAAGCTAACTGTTTGGCTTCGGCTGAAACATAAACCATGCCGAAAAAGGCCATTTGCCAACTTTCAGCGCCGAAACCGAAACCAAAACAAAAATTTCGGTCGGCCTCTAGAGGAAGATATAGAGTGGGTGTGGTATTAGTGACCGGGAATATATAGTTTGTCTGATATTGAAATGTATTCCAAGCTGACGCTCAACGTCAATTCAACTCTTGACAGAAAATCTATGCTTTGAAACAAAACAAACTTACACAAGTGGAGGGAACTGGTCAGATGTTCAACAGCACAGTGCCTCAATGAACACACTAGGTCAAGAGACTGATGATGATGATAATGTATCTTATGCTATTTGGGTTGCATATCATATTTTTCAGTAGATACGTTTCCTATAACGTCATGTCATCTTACATTTAGTTATATCCATTAAAATAATTCACTTTAAAGTCGTCTTCTTCTATTAAATGTATGTAAGAAATCCATTCCATAAAATTATTGAAAGCAGATCGTGTTTGACAACATGCTTATAAAAAATGCATAGCAGTAAATTATGCGCGTTTAACCATAACACCATGTCCCAAGTTTCTAATGTGCAAGTGTTACGTGCTTAGGCTCGAATAAACAGTAACATAGAAAGAGTGAAAATAACAAGTTTGTAAAACTTAATAAACAATTTATTAAGTACAAATATTGTTCAGAAAAGAAAAATAAACTTACGGTTTTAAGAATCAATTCCAAACTTAATACAAAATAATTCAAAATATTATCCACTAGAGAAATGGCAAAAGTCCTGGTAATAAAATGTCCAAATAGTTCTAAGTTCGAATTCCAGCGAAGTATCCAAGATGGAAGACGATGTAACTTGATTTAGTCAGTTCTTGTTAATAAAATCTCTATGAGATCAACTCTTTCCCAGATAAATAATAAAATAATTCCTCATGATCCAAACGAGTTGACACAATTTGCAGTACAAGGTAATTTATAATGACTCAAAAAAACACACACACACAACTTAGTATTCTAAAAGCCCAAACTTCTACTGAATAACTCGCTCCAAAACATAATTTATATAGCTGTTTTTACGTAAGCAAGAAAGGGGTCACGACCTTCTAGAATCTCTCAGAACAATTTTACGTTCAAGAAATCACGTAAACAGCGTATGACCCAACTAAATTAGAAAGATGTTTATACTTTACTCCATTTTGTCCTTGGAACCAACCAATCATTTTAAAAGCTTGTTTACAACTCTGAAACCAGGTCAGAAATGAGGTCAACACCTGGTGTTTATCCTGTAAGGTACAGGTCACCACCCCCACCCCTTCAATGAACGAATCTTAAAACTTAAAATGCCAACTTTAAATCTAACAAACAAAAATATAAAATAAATATAAATGACTTATATCAAACATACGTAACACAAGAAATTCCCATTCTAATAATTATAATATTGCGGGATGTTCACCAAAATTATGGTGGATGACTTTTTTCTCTAATGATTTTAAATCTAGCGGGAACTAAAACGTACTAATTGTATGCCACATCGATGAGGTTCGGTTCGTTACCTAATGCAAGCTCAAGATGGCGCATTCATTGAACCTCAATAGGAAACAAAAAAAAAAACTTTTCAAGTGAAACTGAGACGTTCCAATATAATGGTGGTGGGCTGGAAATGAAACGTTCCATTTCGATGGTGGTGAGCTGAGTGGTTCTTTTGTTGGATAGAGTTACAGCTTCTGGTAAAAAAAAAAGTGGACGAACAAATATTGGCTGACGGATTGTATACTGCGACGAACGAAGGACACTGGCCAAATCTGATATCAAATTTTCCTGACTCTGTAGAGATGTATGCACTGCTAGATCATTATCTTCTTCCATAATTGGGTTCTAATTGGAAATTTGATCTCACCGATACTATAAGATTTGTTTTAGATTAAAATCATGTCTCTACGAGTACAAGGTATCACCTACTACACTACATTTTAGAACTTGAATGAGATACAGACTAGGACTTCAATACCAGCTGTTATATCTCCTTACACAGTGAATGCATATCAATCTACCTATCTAGTAACCATTTTAACTACCCTTGCCCTTTCAGTTGTGTACGATCCGCTTGAAATTTATACAATTATGTAGGATTATGTTCCAATTAAAAATTAACTATAATGACTCTACTTAGTTCTAAAAAAAAGTTCGCCAATTTAGTGACAACATTTTAATGATTTGAAAATGCATACTTGAGCAAATCTGGTATCATTTTTTAAACTCATGAAATGGCTATTATATGTATGTATGTATGTATGTATGTATGTATGTATGTATGTATGTATGTATGTATGTATGTATGTATGTATGTATGTATGTATGTATGTATGTATGTATGTATGTATGTATGTATGTATGTATGTATTGTTACGGCTATTGGATTTAATTTATTTATTTTTTTAAATGTTAAATCCAAATTTGTTATTTTGCCTTTAAAATGAATTGATTGGGAGATTTTTTCTAGAATGTTCAGGCTGACTTAGATTCTCTAATTGTAAACAAGTTTTGACCTTGGCTTGTTTGACCTAAATCCTGACCTTACTTTAGACATTGTCAACAAGCCTCTAAAATTATTGGTCAATTTCAAGGACAACACTTTTATTGAGGGTGGGAAGTGAATGATTTCCTTCTAGAATATTTCATTATTATGTGACCTGAAGAAGGTAGCTTCTTTTCCATGACCTTCCAGACTCACATGATTCCTCTTGTTTACGAAGGAATTACAATATATATAGCTGTGTTTTAGAAGCTGACAGTAGTAGAATCTCTGGGCTTAAAGATTAGTTGTGTATATTTATTTGAGTTATAATTATTCTGGATTTTGTGTCAATACATTGAAGAAAGAGGATTTATTATCTATTTGGAAGAGAAAACATGTGCTCATAATTTCATTTGGATGATTTAAAAACAAGAACTGTATCACGTGACATTGTCAGCCATTTTGGATTATTACCTCGTCAAGATTCTAACCTGGAACTATTAGAACATTTATTTATCAGGACTTGCAATTCTATTAGTGGATTATTTTGTGAATTCTATATTTGTTGGATTTGATTCTCTAAAACTGTAAGTTCAATTGTTTTATTTAAATAATTGTACTTAATAAAATCTTTGTTAAAGTTATACAAGCTTGTTAGTGTTCACTCTTTCTGTGTTGCTGCTTATTCGAGCCTAAGCACGTAACAGTATGTATGTATGTATGTATGTATGTATGTATGTATGTATGTATGTATGTATGTATGTATGTATGTATGTATGTATGTGATTAAAAACAAAACAAAATCATGCATACGCGTGCGCGCGCGCACACATACACAAACACACACAACAAAATGAAAACAACACTCAGGACTCAGAATGTATGCCTGCTGCATCCTGGTGTGAATATAAATATTGTACGACTAGAAGACTTGACATTTATTAAGAACTGTACGGACTTACGGTGACAACGATATGATAATGATAGTGGGCTCGAGACAATAATGGTTTTGACACGGTTAGTAATGTTTTATACTTCAAAGAAAATTTTCCAAGGAAAACATTCCTGATGTCGCATTAACGTCAAAGTGTTTCTACGCCTATTGTGATTGTTACTGAAAGAAGCTTTTCTTACGTCAAAATAGTGTAAGTGATGACTATACCTGAAGTTGATGTTAATTTACTTTCTCTTGACCTTAATTCTCAATTATATGTTCATTAATTACACACTTTAGATCTAAATTAATTATCGTACTCTTAAAGAAAGGTGCTGAACATGTGTTAAATATTGCAGACGTCCCTGTATGCGTGACAATCATATTTCAATGCTGTCAGACGACAAACAAGAGCTCGCTTTGTTATTCCCCAAACAAAGAAACTCATTTAAATTTCAAATACAACCTCTAACCTAGACGTGATATAAACATCTTTGAAGAGATAAGAAGAAAAAACATTGAATTTCAATTTTAACAATGAAGAAATTTGGATTCTATCTCTGGATTTTTTTCTTTCGAATTACCCCCATTATGTGCTATTGAAGGATACAAACTTCTTGTGTAATTAGGATCAGATTTGAAAATGTCTGGACTCGAGAATGCTACTAACACAGGTGACACCTCATCCATGCCACACCAGTCCATTCACCTAACTGCTAACTCACTGAATATACACTAGCTTTATATTTCTATATCCAGATGTAGCGTTAGCGCCGGACGTAAGGACATAGACCACAATTAATTTTACTATATGTTCTCTACATATATTTCTCAGTACTGACCTTTCCACAGTGTGACAATCAATACAAATCATATGTTAATCTAAAATACCTCCAAAGATGACTTCACGGTGAAAATCTTGTCAGGGGTTGATCGGCATTTTTTTGAGCTGCAGCACTGTAAACATAGCAGCATGTAAACAGAACACATATTTCACTTCCGAATCATCACCAAGGCCTTATTACTCCATTTGCACTGTCGCCAAATTACACACTGACAACCACTCTCTCTGCTCATATTCTCAAGAATAAACAATTACCTTTAAATCCCTACCAAATATGGATCAATATAACTCTTCTATCACCACCAAAATGAGAGAGGAAAAAAGGTTCTAAAAATAGACTGGAACTACATTCGTAGGTACTGAACTGGAAGTATTAATTGTGGTGCGATTCCGTAAGGCCGATCATGACAGCGTGGAGCCTATCATCGGTATCTTGATTGGTATACTACTGCAAACACTGAAAAGCGCAGGGCCCCCTCACGAGAGGGGCCTGGGAGGGTCGCCTCACTTGCCACCCCCAAACGCTGTTCCTGGTTATGTCATTACAAAAAACACTACGTTTCAGCTGTAATTTGTGTTTTTCATCATTCAAAATCTATTATTGTAAAATACACAGGCACAACCACGTGTTCGTTGGGATACTTCTTGCTTCATGGAAAAAAATTAAAAACAAAACGAAACAAAAGCTTAACTTTTCGAGGAATATTTGATAATTGTGACATTTTGGGCTGTTTAATAATTTTGTGGAAAATATCAAAGATGTCCTAACCAACAAACTCGTCTCTTTAATTCGCATATCTTGTGCTTTTGAAGATAAAAGAAGTTATCGTAAAGAAGATTTCAAGATTCTCATTCTTTGCCTTCAATTGCTACTACCACTACCACCAACACAGTTACCACTAATGCTGCAAGTATGTTTTTCTCGTGTATGTCGATCCTTTGGCAAGGACAATGCCCTCCATCACACGTGGTTATGTGCCAGTCATTAGCTATACTGCTGAGAAATAACAGCCGTCGCGGCTATCCGCCCGCCATATGGTTTTTGTTAGCCCTGATTTTAATTAACCTTCTATTTGTATGAATCTGCCATTTTCAAAATTGGGTTTCAGCAAGTATTGTGGGTAACACTTTGCAAATATGTTATATCTGTTTTAGTACACTCCATATATAATGATTTTTTTTTCTCCAAAGAATATCAAAATGCCAGTCATGATGCTTTCAGAAAATGATTCCCATCCAAATATATCTGACTTAAACAGTAATTTCTGCGTCAAGCGTCGTACGCTATACATTATGCTTAAAACTGACATTTAAGTTCACGTACAGGTTTAAAATATACGGACTCTCGTGTGTCTGTTATTGTTTGCATTTATATTTTTTTTAATTTCGCGATGTATATTTTTCTTCTCAAACTGGAAGGGCATTCTAATTTGAATTTCCTGAAATTAACTGCACCCTTGGTGACTTGGGTAATCAAAGACGACAGAGACCATTTAATTTTGGATTCAGTCAGGTTTTCGTTTGTCCGTGTGTTTTTTTGTTTTTGTTTTTTTTTCTTCCACCTTTACGTATGGCAAGAAAAGGTGAAAAGTCAACAATATCTTTTGTTAAAGTCTTTGCTTAAAGATCTAAAATTGAAGAAAGAAAAATATATAATTGCTTTTTTTGAATTACTTGAAAAATGAGGCTAAATGTATTCAAGCTTTCCTGTAATGAAGTGATTGATTTCAAGGTTTGCTGGGAGAGACGTTTCGAGGTAAGCGATAGTGTCATCTGAGGAACGAGGGTCAGATCGTATTGTGGAAGAATCTGTTTACGTACCGTGCTGATGTGACTTAGAACTACATTTGCGCAGAACAAAACGGACACAAGATTAGGATTTAATTCTATTTTACCCTCAATGCAAAGCGCATCGTCTCCATTTACGTTATTTCTAATATGTGGCTTCACAAACAAAGAGGCATGTATCTGAGAATTTAAAATAAACTAGGACCTTTATTCACGTGAGGATGTAACATTGATTTTTTTTCATCAGAAGGTTTTAAAATTATGCATTTCAATGTTTGCTGAAAAATGCAAGTGTGGACTATCTGACCAATAGGTAATACAATTAATCCAAACGAATAACCTGACAACACAGTCAATAGTAACTCATATTTGCGCTCATTTCAACCGAAAAATTTAAGAATCGTCGATTGTATATAATTTTCAAAGAAAAGTGATGTTGGATTCTCTATATTTTGGTTATTGCCTTTTGTGGTTGCGACTTTTGAAAATAGATTTTCATACCAGTATTTGTTAGCTAATAGTACAAATTGTTACTATCTATGTACACTCACTGTGATCATCCTCACTACTGCTTCACAACTGTATATGAATGGCTGGCATCATACATAAATACGGCAAAGAGGTTTGGCGACATGAACACGGCACAGAGGTTTAGCAACATAAATAAACACGGCAAAGAGGTTTGGCATCATAAATAAACACGGCAAAGAGGTTTGGCATTAGAAACAAACACGGCAAAGAGGTATGGCGACATAAAAAAAAAACTATGGCAACATAAATAAACACGGTAAAGAGGTTTGACAACAGCACACGTCAGAAACTGTCAAACCTAAAATGAAAACAGAAGAATTGTTTTGTGTGCACATTGTTGCATGTTATTTCTATAACATCTTGGATATATTGTTTCTTGAGGCAACAGTTTGGGTTGTGTATCAACGAGTCAGCTTTAAAACTGTTAGTTGTTGCATCCCCTCCCCCTTTCAACGGTCGCCTGAGAATACAAACCAACCCAGACTCTAAGATATCAGAGCTTGAACATGTTTGTCTTTTTCTAGACAAGAGCAATACATGGATATATCAGTGATAAGGGGTCTGTTAGCTACATATCAGACGGTTTGAATACTCATTTCCCATTATGATACACCTTCGAATCGTTGAATAATAAATACAGTGCACGTGCTAAATTGATTTTTCTCAAAGCACAATTTATACACAAATCGATTTTCTCGTGGTCCGTTGAGAAGTTTCATTGATTCAGCCCTGCAGTAGATAGGGCATATCGCATGTCATCACAGAATATAAATCTCTGCAAATGCCATCGATTCTTCTGTAAATGATATTGTTTCAACCACTATACACTATACGAAGTCATGACTGCAAATAAACTCATCTGTTCATTCATTGCAAACCGGCAATAATTTTTATGTCGTAAAGCAATAGACACAATCAGAATCATCACATAAATAGTGATTTCGATTTATTTATTTCCGAAATAAGCCATAGCTGGAGAAAATTCCCTGGCAACCGCATCCTCATATTTTATAATGAGATGCAAAACCGTGTCGACTGGACAATTTTGAAGTATATACTGAGGTAGGAAAATACAGGACGAACAGACATTTAAAGAAAGACAAATTGTATTATATGCATTTTTATTATCCTATGACTGTTTGCTTTGCTACCAAGTATTTGGAATATTATCAACTTTGAAGCTTACGGTCGCCATAGACACAGATCTACCGGCACATTATGTAATGGTAGATCTGTGTATGTGGAATATACTTAGAAGCGAGTATATGAAATAAACGGAGAGAGAGACATTTTATGTCCTTATAGGGTTTAACGCCATTTTTCAGCACACGATAGGCTATACATGGCGGACAATATAAATGCTGGAGGAACCCGGGAAAACCCCCAGAAACAACCACCGACCCACAAGAAGCTACTGGCAAGCTTTCTCACCTACCCATATTGGCCAAATCTGAGACTCTAGTCCACGCAGACAGGTAAGATGGCATTGACCCGTAACAGTAAGCACTTTTGAACACTTGGTTACTCGGGGTCCTGAGAGAGAGAGAGGGGGGGGGGGGCTATGACAACATTTGGACAACAGCACTGTGCTTTTACCCTGGAGGCGGAGTCCTATCGTGTTTATCTTGATACATACGAATTATTTAAATCCACAGGTTTTAGTATTACAGAGTATTGCGGTGATATGGCACGATTGACGGCGACAGTAGATCAAATCGGAAAGACGAGTGATACTCTCATTGTCCATTAATTATTCCTTCGCCAGCCAACCATGAAATCTAGATTCGACTGACCCTCGCCCTGGGCAGTCTTTATCTTAATATCATGCCGTGATCTTCATTTTAATTTGAAAGGCTGCCAAATGACCAGGTCGAGGTCCAGGGTGGGTGGGTCAAATTTCAGATTGGTTATTTTTGCCGGTGTGAGTTCCTGACCTAATGGTTCAATATCTACTACCCTTCTATAAAGCTTTCTCAGTGCTCAATGTTTTGTAATCTTCACGAAGGGACAGATTACCAATTTCTATCCAAGAACTCGAATTGTGTTAAAAACAAAGACATACTAGGTCTATTTTTAAAATAATTCCATTGATTGATCGAATGTATAGCACTTCACGATTGGATTATTAGTCTGTATAAAATACTAGCTATGAAAACACGACTATTGCACATTTTATTTAAACGAAACGTTGTGTGAGAGCGCGCTCGGTCTGTCGGTCGATCGATCGCGCGAATGAGAGAGAGAATTGAAACAACTGACTATTATCGTACCAGTTGTCCGATTACAATCATGAATATGACTTTGGGGCTTAACATTGTCCTTTAGTGACATTACAAAAAGGGTTTATAAATTGAATATAAACAATGAACTATCTTATGAACATAGTGTATTCACTAGCACTTAAACAGTGGTTAAAACGTGTATTGGCCGTTGACTTCTGCCATGGTGTATGACATCGACGTTAGAAGTGGTGATTCTTCTGCGGTAAATGGTACAAGCGTATTAAGCGTGGATTACTGAATTAGGATTTAAATGCGTTTAAAAACTGGTAGATAAACGTGTTGCATACAATTTATAGAATCGATGTTTGGCTTTATTGGCTACTCAAATTATTAAATCGCTCTTCCTGTTTCCTATAATACATGTCTAGTTTAGAGTTAATCCTTTGTGGTTATATGGAAGTCAAACAGGAAACTTTGAAGAGGGTGCGATCAGACAGGAGAACAAGGTCGTCATTACCAATGGAACTCTTGAAGCAAGCCACTTAAGATTTAGCTTCGCTCACATTCTTGGCTGTCGGTGATCTGGTACTGGAATTCGTTGCATCTGCTGTTTTACCGTCGACAATGCTACATTTGACTGGCTGTGTGCAAGTAAATTGAATATCTGCACCACTTGGATAAAATGATTTATTGCTAGGGGTTGGATTTTCTCATCGCATTGTTGTGTTTTTTGCAGACTTCAAACTAATCTGAAATTCCATACATAAAGCAGGCCTTTTAAAACCATATTGAATGACGGAGAATATGTTTGAATGCGCACATTTCAAAACATCACGAAATGGCGGAGAATATGTCTGAACTACACGAAATGGCGGAGAATATATTTTAATGATCATGTTTCCGTGTAAAGATCTAGTTTTCTTTGCTGTGTTAAAGGTTTAATTAAAACAGAAGAACGATGTTAGGAGATTTACGAAGAAAATGTATACATACTTTTCCGCTTAACGCATCAATTTTGTAAACCTGAATTCTTAATATCATGAACAATGTTAGAAGGATAACGATAACTCAAAATAGACTCACCGAAATGTTTTGTTTAAAAACAATATAATAAATAAATTATATTCAGGCTAAAAATAATTATTTTAAAAAATGATGAGCACAAAGGAGAGAATTTATGTAATATTAAATATAAATCGAATACTATTATGATTAAGTCTATGTTGGTATTTAAAGATACAAGAATAACATAATTATTTTGCAAGTATGTTTAGAAATCTATCAATTATCATTACCTTCTGGCTATGCATCAGATATTCACTTTTCACAAATAATTAAATTAAGCAGTATATTATTATCGTACTAATCCCAACAAAACAAGATTATATGGATAATGCATATTTGTATGTATTTTTCGAATAAAAGAATTCTTCTGAATATGTGAGCAAATTATGAATATTTTCGCCTGGATATTCTGTTTTTTAAAAATTTGTTTTCGTAATGTGTTAAAACGAATAGTTTCGGAAATAAGGATGTCGCAAGTGAGACGTCATCTGTTAGTAAGCTTCATTGAAAACGTAATCTTTCCTTAAGACGTCACCCTTTATTCGAGCATGCGTGAAGAAAATAAAATCGCTCTTATATCTTTTATTTATTAGTTCAACCATGCACATGATTCTCTTGTCATGTCATTTTGTTATGTATATTTAATTTATAGTATGTTTTACCTGAGGATAGAGTTTTGTGTATACCTTACTTGTGTCACGTTTGTAAGTTATGCAAATATTGCTTACTCATATATATATATATATATATATATATATATATATATATATATATATATATATATATATATATATATATATATATATATATATATATCGACCACAAAATTTAGTATAAGGCCCAATTTTAATTGCTTTGATACGTACAATTTGTTGTTTGCTGTTGTTGTTTTTTTTTTAAAGTGTTTTACATCATCCATATTTAAATATGAGAACTGAACGTCCTGCTTTGTAACATGTCTTTTGTGCTAAATCATCTCTCTTTTTTTGTAGGCAGTTGGTACATGTACTAACAAATTGCTTATGTTAGAATAACAATAACACGGTGTTGTAGGCGAACATTTGCTAGAGCACACTGGACAGATTTAGAATGATAGGGTTTCAGGACAGAACCTTCTCCGCATGTACGTAGTGACTCGTATGATCCAAGTAATCAATGCAGCAAGCAAAGAATGAACTGTCGTGGCGTTGCAGAAGACTGTTAAGAAAAGCCTAACTGCTGAAGTCAAGTTGAAGAAAGTTAATGGCTGAACTGCCGTAGTCTTTTCAAAGAATGTTAACCCAACTGATATTTGCTTTACATAAAGTCTGTACATGCTTAAAGCAGTAAAACAGGTCTCAACAACAGCTCTCCCTCAACCAAATCTGAAACCATCCAATTTCTCATAAAGTAGGCGTTTTTATAGCTATGTTATGGGACGTGAGTCATCCCATTTGCCAGAGTGTAAAATGAACAAAGAATTTAGAATGATAACTAAAATGAGTGCTAATTAGAATTAGCGATTGCAGACTCGCATAATGTATCCAGATTTCCAATTGTACGGTTAATCTGATAATTTGTGGTAAACTGTAGTGAGAAATCTTATTAGATGAAGCTAACGCGTCTACATACGGGTATTGTCGGGGTGGTTTTATTTAATGAAGTAGAAAAAGTAACTTTCTTTTGAACTGTTTCATTAACTTCATAGAGAAAACAATTTCTCATATTGGAAGAATGATGCACCAGGCATATAATATATAAATAGAATGTGTGCCTGACAATATTGGACTGTCGTTCGCACCTAAATGATAGACACAAACATGATCTAGTAGAAGTATAGTGTACCCGTCTCAAAAGGATGTAAGAAAAACACTACAAGTCGTTAATGTTTGATATCATGTCCCCTTATCGCTTTCTGTGTAGGCCTAGTATGGAGGGGAGGGTAATCCGTGTAAGCGTAGAAAGTAGTAGTATTGAAGCAAACTACATACTGCTAGAGAAAACAAATATTAATTTACTTGGAACATGTCCTATTTTCTTCATGGACATCTTTACTTGAAGTATGTCTTCTTTTCTTCATGTTTGTCGTACATACACATAGTAGAGCAAATGCTACATGAACCTTAAAAGGGTAGCTCAGTATGGACTTATAACAAGTTTTAATATGAATTGGCAGGTAAAATTAGGGAAGGCACTTCGATGAGCACTGTTTTAAAACATTTCATAAAGTTTTCTTTTAATTTTTTGTTCTGTCTAATTTAAAAATGTCTAAAACTCGTGAAATTAAGACTGTGTTCAATTTAAAGGGCAAAAACTTCCGTTTAAAGAAGGTAAATCTTAGAAGTACGTATTTACTAACCCGTCATGAATAGATTAATATGGTCAGATATAGCGCCTTGGAGGTACTTATATATGTCTAAAACATACAATGACGTTAATTGGACAAACATAACACGTCAATATATTTTCTGACACGCAAATAGGATGTAGACCTCGAGATTATTTCACGTTAATTTCTGTGGCAATAAATGGCTAAATACTGCTTTAGCCGATGGGCTGACTTCATTGTAATGGACTGTAATGTATTTTTAAGGAATCCAATGGTTTTTGATCAACTATATATATATATATTCAGAGCTTTTAATATGTCATTCCAGCTGGTCAAGAAAGAATTTCTTTAATGCTATTTTAAAACAGGCAAGGGATGTTGAATTTCATTTCCTCAGTGGGTAAGGAATTCTATACAGTAGGTGCTGATACAGTAAATAAACATTTGTAATGATTGGTTTTCTTCCCCGGAATTTGGAGGTTGTTTTTTAGCCGTTGATCGGAGATTACGTTCAGTATTCGACGATATAAGTTCAATTAAGCTATGATATAATCTGGAAAAAGACCGTTTAAAGACTTGTATGTCATGATTGTTTTTAAAATAAAGAATGCGTTTTTGTACAGGTAGCCATTGCAGACGTGAAAATAAAATATTTGATAACAGAAAGTTTTCTGGAGGTGATAAACTTTGGATGTGTTTCCCAATATGGTACATCCTTAATCTATCAGTGGTAGTATATCACCGGATAAATACCAATGCACATAGATGATCGATATGTGCATTCCAGCTGAGGTGTTGATCAATGTAGTTACCAAGAAGTTTTTTATTTTTGGCAGTAGATATCTCTAAGCTATTTTGAGTTAGAAGTAAATCTATACTAGTAGCGAGACGCTGCCTTGTCCCGATTGGCATACATTTTGTTTTAGAGATGTTAATATGCATTTTGTTCTGATGACACCAAACTGATATGTTGTTGAGGTCGATTTGAAGTTTATTTTAATGGAGTCTAGAGATTTATCATAAACGCAACGCAGAATCGTCAGCGAAAAGATACGTGTTAGAGTGCGCCTGATACATGGTTATGTCATAGAAAAAGTAGAGGCCCTAATATAGATCCTTGAGGAACACCATTTAAAATAAGATTTGGTTTCGGATATATATTTACCCGTGCAAATAACCCGGTGTCTGTTAGTGAGATAAGATGTGAACCAGGGAACTATGTTTGGAGAAAACGTGTAGCTGATTTTTCTAATAAGCACAGAATGGTCAACCAAATTGAATGCTTTTTTTTTAAAAATAAATGAAGGTTGCGCTAGTACGTTCGCCTGATTCTGTTGCTAGTAGCCATTGATCTATAAGTTTTGTCAATGCAGTTTGACATGAATGATTCTTTTGAAAACCCGATTGGAGGAGTTAGTACTTGTCAAGATCTCAAAAAATGCTTGTTGACATGTTTTTAAATAATTTTTGAAAGTACGGATAGAACAGATATGGATCGATAGTTGGATGGGTCAATCTTTTCATTTTCCTTATAAATTGATAATACTTTTGCGAACTTCAATGACACCGGGAATTTACAAGAAGTAATACTATAGTTAATTATTTCTTTCAGCGAGTCTGAGATTGATAAAGCCAACATTTTCAGAGTTTTGGGGTGAATTCCGTCTAGGCTGATTTTTTTTTGGTCAAGTTTTTTAAGAATATTACGTGTCATTTATTGTTATTAAAGGAATGTTTAAACTAACATGATCGGATATCCTTTCATTCAGGAATTTAGAAAAGTTTGTCTAAATTAGGTTCTGTATGATCAGACATCTCACCTGTTTGGGAGATATTAGTAAGAAAGTGATTTAGTTGGTTTTCAGTATCGAGCTAATCAGTATAACTAGTGCCATCAACTAACTTTCACATGGAGCTAGAGGTACAGGTTTCGTTGAAGTTAAATGTCGTAAGTGATTCCAGATGGATCTGTTATTGGAGTTTGATGTAATACCTTTTTTGAACAAAAGGAGCGTTTGTGTTTTACACTGAATGATTTGACTTTGTTCCTCCACAAACCATAGTTTGTAAAGTCTTTAAATTTATTATAACAGTTTCGTTTACGTTGTGCCTCTGCGATTTCATTAGTATACCAATCTGGTTGGTTTGTTCGTTTAATTCTTTTGATGTGTATGGGGGCGTGTTTATTTAGAATAGTAAGAAAACAGACAGACAGACAAGTCATAATCTAGGTCAATGTTAAGGAAATTTGTTGCGGTAATCTTTCGTGATAGTTCAGTGAGAAATTCATTTTCAGCAAAGTTTGCGAAACATCTGTATTGCATGCAGGAATGTAAGTTTCTTTTCAATGCCCTCTGTTGTTTAGGAGTTGCACATATAGGATAGTGATCACTAACAGGGAAACATGGTACGTTTTATCTAGTAGATATTGGTAGGATGGATATAGTCTTCACTAACAGGGAAACATGGTACGTTTTTTCTAGTAGATATTGGTAGGATGGGTATAGTGTTCACTAACAGGGAAACATGGTACGTTTTATCTAGTAGATATTGGTAGGATGGGTATAGTGTTCACTAACAGGGAAACATGGTACGTTTATCTAGTAGATATTGGTAGGATGGGTATAGTGATCACTAATAGGGAAACATGGTACGTTTTATCTCGTAGATATTGGTAGGATGGGTATAGTGTTCACTAATAGGGAAACATAGTACGTTTATCTCGTAGATATTGGTAGGATGGGTATAGTGTTCACCCATAGGGAAACATGGTACGTTTTATCTCGTAGATATTGGTAGGATGGGTATAGTGTTCACTAATAGGGAAACATGGTACGTTTTATCTCGTAGATATTGGTAGGATGGGTATAGTGTTCACTAATAGGGAAACATGGTACGTTTTATCTCGTAGAGATTGGTAGGATGGGTATAGTGGTCACTAATAGGGAAACATGGTACGTTTATCTCGTAGATATTGGTAGGATGGGTATAGTGTTCACTAATAGGGAAACATGGTACGTTTTATCTCGTACATATTGGTAGGATGGATATAGTGTTCACTCATAGGGAAACATGGTACGTTTTATCTCGTAGATATTGGTAGGATGGGTATAGTATTCACTAATAGGGAAACATGGTACGTTTTATCTCGTAGAGATTGGTAGGATGGGTATAGTGGTCACTAATAGGGAAACATGGTACGTTTTATCTCGTAGATATTGGTAGGATGGGTATAGTGTTCACTAATAGGGAAACATGGTACGTTTTATCTCGTAGATATTGGTAGGATGGATATAGTGGTTACTGATAGGGAAACATGATACGTTTTATCTAGTAGATATTGGTAGGATGGATATAGTGTTCACTCATAGGGAAACATGGTACGTTTTATCTCGTAGATATTGGTAGGATGGATATAGTGGTCACTAACAGCGAAACATGGTAGGTTTATCTCGTAGATATTGGTAGGATGGATATAGTGGTCACTAACAGCGAAGCATGGTAGGTTTATCTCGTAGATATTGGTAGGATGGGTATAGTGGTTACTAACAGCGAAACATGGTACGTTTATCTAGTAGAGATTGGTAGGATGGGTATAGTGATCACTCATAGGGAAACATGGTAGGTTTATCTAGTAGAGATTGGTAGGATGGGTATAGTGATCACTCATAGGGAAACATGGTAGGTTTATTTCGTAGATATTGGTAGGATGGGTATAGTGGTCACTAACAGGGAAACATGGTAGGTTTATCTAGTAGAGTGTGAAGCGTTGTTTAGTAGGGGTGGGGTTCTTCCTATAGACTTTAAAGAATTATGAGGAAGTTCCCCTGGTCCGCATTCAGAATGTTTACTTCTGGACAATATATTATATATGGCTACGAGCCCCCAGTCAGCAATGCCGACAGTTAAATTAAAAGAAATACAAAGATGAAATTTAAACAACAATTTAATAAATGAAAATTTTAAAGATATTAAGCAATCAATGTCACTCTTGACCCAATGATCCCTAGATCATCATTTGATTTCAGTGTGAGGAATATTTTCCCTTCTTGAGTGTTACTCATCTAAATAAGTCTCCTTCCGTCTTTCTCTCCTTCCGATTCCTCTACTTCCGTTTCCTCTTCTATCTCTACTTCCGTTTCCTCTTCTACGGTATCTCTTGAGGTCACCCGAAATTCACTCGGTATCTCTCAAATTCACTCGGAATTCTTTCCACGTCATCCGGAATTCACCCGGAATTCTCTCAACGTCACCCGAAATTCTCTCAACGTCACCCGAAAGCTTCCTGTTGAAAGGTATCATGCATTAGCATATGGTGATGAATATTACCTCACACTAAGTCACTGAATTGAACCATCAGTTTAAGGCGGGACATTTTCGGTCACGCATGCGCACACATCGAAATTCCCATACGCTTCCGCCGCTTACAAAATGGCGCCACAACACAATCTCACAAAGAATTCAAACGTCTACATACTGAGCCCTATCAGTATATACATACAAATATTTCAAATATCATTGTATTATAATATTACTACTATTAGTAATATGACTATCTATATATTTATATATATGTCCTACACAAGCGTACCGAATCCACAATATTCACATTCAAATTGCAATAACGGAAATCCGTTAACTCAATGGCAAAATATATCATTACGTAAACAAAGTGCTAGTCTACCATAATATACCTACACAAAGAATTATAATATTAATTCTTATAGCGGCTAGCAAACAATACAATTCTTCACAAATTCAAATCGTCCTTTCAAAAGGGTGTAAACGTAATAATTCACGAAATAATATGCACACCTATTACTAACAAAAGAGCAACATTTTACCTCACAAAATAAGGGGTAATATAATATCATGAAGAAGATGCAACGAATTTACCTCATAATCAATTGCAAGCAAAGGTACTAACGAACATCACGAAAGATGCAAAATATTAATATCATAATTAACTATTCATACTACAATACAAGTAAAATGAATATACATACGAGAATCCTTCCATTCCGCAGACGTGTCAAGCAGAAATCAAACAAAAATCACACCGACCTTTGAAGCTATCTTAAGATTTCCTTGATTTCCAAAATCTGAGTCTGCCACCAATTTTCGTCTGGCCGTACGGAGTTCTATCTCTTCTCAATTCTTATTGGAGCGAACTGACTAATTCCTACTAAACATGAGTTATTATCGCAGATTCCAATCAAGGACCCACCCTCAGCGAATTCTGATTGGATGGCGATCGACTCTGGTCAGTTGTTTGACTGTCAATCATCCGAATGTCTGTCTGTGTGTCTATCAATTGTTACAGTTTTCTTATTAGGCGCTGTCCTGTCCTTTGATGTGGTTACGTCACCCGTCTGCGATGGACACAGTCTCCTCTCCCCTCGAAAGCTAACAAAGACCATCTTAAGTAAGGGGATTAGCTAACTTAGAACAATTTGAACATCACAGCTGGGTCAGGCAGACATACAATTTATACATGTACAAGGCCAGTCAGAATCACAAGTTATGGTAACTTATACCTACATACAAGGGGTTGGGGTAAAATCGTCACATCCCCCCCACGCTTGAGAATAAAATCAGGATTTTATTCCCTCAAAATACTACAAATGCAAAAGTGTTACAACAATATAAAGAACAACATCAGCAAAATCAACTAGATGCTAAACTGAGTATGAACATGAAAATTTAACCAGAATGATCTATATCATTCCAGCGCTTCTACTCATGAAATATGCGCCTACGTTTTTAGATCCTTTCACGTATCTGATCTGCATCTTGTACTGCTGTAAGAACAGCGACCATCGCATCAATCGACCATTGGACAACTTTGCCTGCGCCAAATAGGCGAGTGGTTGGTGGTCGGTCTCCAATATGAACTTGCGTCCATATAGGTATCGCTCGAACCGTGATATGCCGAACACGATTCCGAGACATTCCCTCTCCGATACGGAGTTGTTTTTCTCGGCAGCCGACAACTTCCGACTGCCGTATGCGACAGGGAAAAGTGTTTTGTCATGCTCCTGTAGCAGTACTGCTCCCAGTCCTGTGTCGCTTGCATCGGTGCGAAGAACGAATTCCTTATCCAAATCCGGTAGACGAACAACCGCGTCGGATCTAAGTCTAGCCTTTAGTGTTTGGAAAGCGTGCTCACACGCATCTGTCCAAATAATCTTACTCGGGGTCCGTTTCTTGGTTAAGTCGGACAACGGCCCCGCAATCGCGCTGAAATTAGCGACATACCTCCGATAGTATCCCGCCAATCCCAGAAATGACCTCACCTCCGTTTTCGTGGTGGGGCGTGCGGCGTTTCGCAGTTGCTCCACCTTCGAATTCTCTGGAGACAGCTTGCCTTGGCTCAGGGTATGTCCTAAATAGTCCAATGTCCTGAAACCAAGGTGACATTTGGAAGGTCGGGCTGTCAAGCCCTCCTGACGTAGCCGCTCCAGAACGTCAGCTAACAGAGTGAGGTGTTCACCCCATGTCTCTGTAGCTAACAAGAGGTCATCCATGAAGTTGTGGACACCCCTATCGCGCAAGGGCTCCAACAACTTCCGCATCATCCTGGTAAAGATGCTGGGTGCGTTTTGTACCCCGAACGGCATAACCAGCCATTGGTATGTCCCGTCGGGAGTAGCAAAAGCAAGCTTCGGTCTGTCTTCTTTCCTTACCGGAATTTGCCAATACCCCTTGGACAAATCGAGCTTGGAAAAATATTTCGCTTTTGAGACCGAAGCGAAAATATGTTCCGGGTCAGGTAACATTTCGACTTGAAATTCTGTCACCTGATTCAGCTTCCGGTAGTCGACGCAAAACCGATGGGTGCCGTCCTTCTTCTGCACTAGGACTACTGGTGAGCTGTACGGAGAGTCGGCAGGTTTGATTACTCCCAGAGCAATCATTTGCTCAATTTCCTCCCTTACAACTTGTCGTTTCGCGTGGGGCAAGGGGTAGGGTTTCCGCTGCACTGGTCGGTCGTCCACCATCTTTAACCCGAACTAGACAAGCGCCGTCCTCCCGGGTTTTTCTGTTAACACGTCGGAATACCCGGCCAGCAAGGTCTCTATCTCGTCCCGCTGGCCTTCAGTTAACATGGGGTCACACTCCACGTCCGACGGAGTCTCGACCCTCGTTAATGGACAGCTCGGGACAGTGTTGGCACCTTCCGTATCGCCTTCGGCATCCTCGGTGACTATCGTTGCGACAACAAAATCGCTTACGGTCTCCCTTTCCCGGTACCTCTTGAGCAAATTGGCATGGTACAATTTCTCTTTCGTCGGTAGCCGTATCCGGTAGTTTTGACCTCCGACCTTCTCGGTGACGACGTATGGACCCCTCCAGGAAACTTGCAGCTTGTTGTGTTCCTGGGGCAACAACAACAACACCTTATCCCCTACCTCAAACTGACGTGGTTTTGCGCGCTTATTGTAATTTTTCGCCTGCTGCGCCTTAGCTCGTTTGAGTTTATCTTGCGCGAGAGAACAAACCTCTTCCAGTTTGTTGCGCAAGTCCGCGACGTACTGGTAGGTAGTGCGTACTTCCTCTACAGCGTGGTCGTCTGTCCACAGCTGTCTCAGTACGGCGATTGGGCCGCGTACGGTCCTCCCGTACAAGAGTTCAAAGGGAGAGAACCCCAAACTCGCTTGTGGTACTTCCCGGTATGCGAAAAGCATGGCTGGAATATACCGGTCCCAATCCTTGGGGCGGCCTTCGCACAATTTCTTGAGCGTGTGCTTTAGAGTCCCATTAAACCGTTCAACCAATCCGTTACATTGTGGGTGATACGGTGTGGTCGTGAGGTGCTTAATTGACATGAGACGATTCACCTCCGCCATCACACGACTCATGAATTGTGTCCCTTGATCGGTCAAGATCTCGTCGGGCACTCCGACTCTTGACCAGATCACAAACAGAGCTTCCGCGACGGTTTCCGTGTCAATGTTACGCAATGCTACGGCCTCCGGATAGCGTGTAGCATAGTCGACGACCGTTAAAATATACCGATTTCCGTGCGCAGACGCGGGTTTTATCGGTCCGATTAAATCCATGGCGACACGTCTAAATGGTTCATCGATAAGGGGCGTACTCCCCAAGGGAATGGATCGATGATCCGTTTTCGGTGCCATTCTCTGGCATTTGTCACAGGAGAGACAGAACCGTTTTACGTCTCCCTGGACCCCTGGCCAGTAAAACTCTTTTACAAGACGTTCACGTTTCTTTGCAATTCCAATGTGTCCACCCATGAGACTTTCGTGTGCAAGCTTCAGCACTTCACAACGCTTTTCCTTTGGCACGACGACTTGCTTAAAGTGTTCGTTGTGTTTCCTGGCGTGGCGATACAAGATTCCCTTCTTGTAGACGAACTTCACCGCGCCGTTCGGAGTTTCCCTTTCCGTTCCTGCTTCTGCGTGTTTATGCAACTGCGCCAGAGTTGCGTCTTCCTGTTGCAGCTTCCTCAACTCAGCTGGAAGAACATTACTAACCGGTGTCGATGTAACTTGGATCGGCTTCGGTTTCGGCTGTCGACTCATGGCCCTGGTCTCAACAGCACTCACTGGCATAGGTGTACAGGTTTCGGGGTTCGGCTGGGGTAACACATAACGGCATCCCAATATGACGTCATGTGATAGACCCTCCAAGCAAGCAGCTGCAATTTTCCCCTTCACGTATGGTGAATCGAGGTCAATGACAGCTACTGGTAATGAGTCACGCGCGCAGTTCGCGTACTGAACTTCTATTACCTCCCCTGTATAGTCCTCCGGCTTGACATACTTCTTGTCGACAAGCGCGGGGACGCTGCAGCCAGTGTCATACAAGATGGTGGCACCTTCACCATTGACAGTTGCGGCCGCAAGGTTGGCTGGGTTGCGACTCGCTTCCGGCACGCACTCTTTCCTAGCAACGACATTCACCTGGGTCTGCCTGCCCTTCGGACAGTCCCTGGCAAAATGCCCCAGGCGCTTGCAGTTAAAACACGTCGGCGGCCCTCGCCGACTTGCAAGTCCTGGTTTCGTGTGTGAGGCCTGTCCAGGTTGATAGGTGGCATCCCTACCTGTAGGTGCCCCTCCGACCTTCCCGTCGCCCTGACGGTTGCGGACAGCCGGCTCAACCTCCCCCATACGACGCGACTCAGAGAGTCGGGGTCGATCCGCGCCCCCGGAACCTCCACTCTTCGAGTGCGCCTGCTCGTATCGCTCCGCCATGTTAGCGATCTCTTCGAGCGTCCGGTGTTCTCTTTCGGCTAAGAAGACTGTCAATTCGCGACGGTAAGTACCCAGGACATGCTCCTTTAGTATTACCTCGCGTAGCCCGTCGTACGTTCGTTCGACTTCAGCCATTTTCATCCACTTCTCAAATAAACCTCGAACACGGTTGTGGAATTGAGAGTGGGTCTCGGTTACCTTTTTCGCCTAGTCCCGAAAATGTTTCCGGTAAGTCTCGGCGGTCAGCCGATAATGGCAGAGAAGGGCCTTTTTGAGGGCATTGTAGTCATCAGCCTCTTCTGCAGCTAAGCCGTGGTAGACTTCCTGAGCTGCACCTTGCAAAAAGGCTGAGACATTAATGGCCCAGTGCTGTTCAGGGACCTGATGAGCGTGTGCGACTTTCTCGAACTGCACGAGAAAATCGTCAATAGCCTCCTCCCTGTCATTGAAGCGTGGCATGTTGATCTGGACCATCCTGTGGTCGATGAATGGTCGGCCGGTCGTTCCAGAGCTTGTACTGGCGTCGTCCCGTCCGTTGGTCCTAGCTTCAACTCTCACCTTTTCCATCTCCAGAGTGTGGGCGAGTCTGGCTAGCTCCAGCTCTCTTTGGGTTTCTCTGTCTGCTGCTATCTTGGCTAGCTCCAGCTCTCTTTGGGTTTCTCTGTCTGCTGCTATCTTGGCTAGCTCTTTGTCCGCTGCTATCTTGGCTAGCTCCAGCTCTCTGTCCGCTTCTTTTTCGGCCTTCCATTCCTTGATCCTTTCTTGTATAAAGGCCGCCAGGCGATCTCCCTCATATCCGAGCTCTTCAGACCCCATAGCTCGATATTCCTTTATCATTTGCCTTTCGGTGGCCTTTATAACTAATGTAAAGTGATACCTTGTCTCAATATTCTAACAAGACACAGCTACTTGTAATACAAGTTTAAATACTTACCTGTCGATAGCAACTAATTTCGTTCAGGTAAGATATTTGTTCGACCTCTGCTTGACCAGTACTGCTAGTAATGGAAGGCTTACAAAGCATGCACATATGACAATAAAATGCAAGATGAGAAAATCATAAAACAAATACAAAGAATGGAAAATATCTCACACTGTTCCCTAATACTCCTACAAATAACTTTAGGTCCTAAAATAATATATGTCTAATTCATATCCCGGACGAAAGCGCCCACTGTGAAGCGTCGTTTAGTAGGGGTGGGGTTCTTCCTATAGACTTTAAAGAATTATGAGGAAGTTCCCCTGGTCCGCATTCAGAATGTTTACTTCTGGACAATATATTATATATGGCTACGAGCCCCCAGTCAGCAATGCCGACAGTTAAATTAAAAGAAATACAAAGATGAAATTTAAACAACAATTTAATAAATGAAAATTTTAAAGATATTAAGCAATCAATGTCACTCTTGACCCAATGATCCCTAGATCATCATTTGATTTCAGTGTGAGGAATATTTTCCCTTCTTGAGTGTTACTCATCTAAATAAGTCTCCTTCCGTCTTTCTCTCCTTCCGATTCCTCTACTTCCGTTTCCTCTTCTATCTCTACTTCCGTTTCCTCTTCTACGGTATCTCTTGAGGTCACCCGAAATTCACTCGGTATCTCTCAAATTCACTCGGAATTCTTTCCACGTCATCCGGAATTCACCCGGAATCATCTCAACGTCACCCGAAATTCCCTCAACGTCACCCGAAAGCTTCCTGTTGAAAGGTATAATGCATTAGCATATGGTGATGAATATTACCTCACACTAAGTCACTGAATTGAACCATCAGTTTAAGGCGGGACATTTTTGGTCACGCATACGCACACATCGAAATTCCCATACGCTTCCGCCGCTTACAAAATGGCGCCACAACACAATCTCACAAAGAATTCAAACGTCTACATACTGAGCCCTATCAGTATATACATACAAATATTTCAAATATCATTGTATTATAATATTACTACTATTAGTAATATGACTATCTATATATTTATATATATGTCCTACACAAGCGTACCGAATCCACAATATTCACATTCAAATTGCAATAACGGAAATCCGTTAACTCAATGGCAAAATATATCATTACGTAAACAAAGTGCTAGTCTACCATAATATACCTACACAAAGAATTATAATATTAATTCTTATAGCGGCTAGCAAACAATACAATTCTTCACGAATACAAATCGTCCTTTCAAAAGGGTGTAAACGTAATAATTCACGAAATAATATGCACACCTATTACTAACAAAAGAGCAACATTTTACCTCACAAAATAAGGGGTAATATAATATCATGAAGAAGATGCAACGAATTTACTTCATAATCAATTGCAAGCAAAGGTACTAACGAACATCACGAAAGATGCAAAATATTAATATCATAATTAACTATTCATACTACAATACAAGTAAAATGAATATACATACAAGAATCCTTCCATTCCGCAGACGTGTCAAGCAGAAATCAAACAAAAATCACACCGACCTTTGAAGCTATCTTAAGATTTCCTTGATTTCCAAAATCTGAGTCTGCCACCAATTTTCGTCTGGCCGTACGGAGTTCTATCTCTTCTCAATTCTTATTGGAGCGAACTGACTAATTCCTACTAAACATGAGTTATTATCGCAGATTCCAATCAAGGGCCCACCCTCAGCGAATTCTGATTGGATGGCGATCGACTCTGGTCAGTTGTTTGACTGTCAATCATCCGAATGTCTGTCTGTGTGTCTATCAATTGTTACAGTTTTCTTATTAGGCGCTGTCCTGTCCTTTGATGTGGTTACGTCACCCGTCTGCGATGGACACAGTCTCCTCTCCCCTCGAGAGCTAACAAAGACCATCTTACGTAAGGAGATTAGCTAACTTAGAACAATTTGAACATCACAGCTGGGTCAGGCAGACATATAATTTATACATGTACAAGGCCAGTCAGAATCACAAGTTATGGTAACTTATACCTACATACAAGGGGTTGGGGTAAAATCGTCACATAGAGATTGGTAGGATGGGTATAGTGATCACTCATAGGGAAACATGGTAGGTTTATCTAGTAGAGATTGGTAGGATGGGTATAGTGATCACTCATAGGGAAACATGGTAGGTTTATCTAGTAGAGATTGGTAGGATGGGTATAGTGATCACTCATAGGGAAACATGGGACGTTTATCTCGTAGAGATTGGTAGGATGGGTATATTGATCACTCATAGGGAAACATGGTAGGTTTATCTAGTAGAGATTGGTAGGATGGATATAGTGATCACTCATAGGGAAACATGGTAGATTTATCTAGTAGAGATTGGTAGGATGGGTATAGTGATCACTCATAGGGAAACATGGGACGTTGATCTCGTAGAAATTGGTTGGATGGATAGTATGTATGTGGTCGACCAGAGTAGATGTATATAATATTTTTTTTGTTGAACATTTATTACCTGTATAAGGTCACGTAGTTGTGTCTTATGTAGCCATTTAGTGTTAGTGTAAAAGGAAGTCAATGGTAAAAATAACCCATGATAATTACACCATTTCTGGAAGAAACAGCAGTCTCTAACTCATTTTCAAAATTGGTCAGTCTATGAGGAGAGGGAGTTTGGGGGTTGGAATGCCGAGCAGATATAGATAGACTAACATTTAACAATCTGTTATTCTCTTGTATGTTAAGTTATTTGAAATATGGATAAATGGTGATATCTGGTAAATATACTTCGCTAAACAGGACGGAACATACCAGGAAAATGCTGATACTTCTTGCGTTAAGTGGAGATTTTAGAAAAGGAAGCTCTCATTAAATCCAGAGCGGTATTCAAATAGCATAATAAGGTGTCGTCCATATCTGTGTCTGAGGGGATGCAGAATACACTCGTCTATTAAATTAAATGCAACGGGGCGTTTCGAGTTTACAGTCTGTATTTATTAAGTTTAATTTATTTCATAATTCTTAACTGCTCTGTTTCCATGGAAACAAAGCATACCTCTGCGGTGTGTGATGCATTAGTTAAATATAATTTAATTATACAGATATGTAATGGAGTTGTTTCAGCAATGTCTGTCTCTGAGCAATCCTTATTGGATGCCTTCTGATGCATTCTGTGTTCTTAAACACGATTACTCGACGGGAATTTCCAACATTCCTTCTTAACTTTCATTTCCAAAACCGTTTGTGCTAGTGGAGTGTTTCTATATTGAAGTACCTATATCATTACAGTGGTGATGGTATTATATGTTCATTACATAGAACGCACACAGAGGACATTGCATTGTAGAAAGTTATTGAATAGAAGTTATTATACCTCCGTTAGTATTGAAATATGTGTTAACCAAATAAAACGAAATAGAAAACGAAATTAGAGTAGCTGCTACTGATAGTCGTCTGAATTCATTTAGGAATTAAATTTTAATTCATTGTAATGCTATTTATTGGTAGTAGACAATTTTGTCAGTCATCGTCAGTAGTGGCATGTTTTCTATTCATCTAATTATCATTTTTGTTTTTGATAGCGCAGATTAAATTCAGCATATAATAAATCCGTTTATTCGCACACGTCTGACGCGTTCTTAATTTACATGTGGGGCATGATTAGGAATTCCATTGAATTTTGAGTCTGGGTTTCGGTGCGGAGCAACACTGGAATGCGCACAATATGTAGACAAAGGGAAACATGAAGTCCTAGCAGTAATAATATATGCTATTTTAGACTGAACTTTAGCTGCTGTGCTCTTCCACTGAATTACTTTTACAACCATAGGGAAATGAATCCGACACAATACAATGATTGTTCTCAATCCTTCCACGATAAAAGAAAATATCTTATTGTATTAATAGTTGGCAATGAAAAGATTCAGACAAAGAATCTCCAAGATAGGAACTAACCGTTGGGTACTGATATGACCGTACAGATCGATCACTGCCCTGAGGAAAGACCCCTCCCCAACCCCCCAACCCCCGAGACTTCACAAGTTCTTCTTCAATGTAAATTATTTTAGAAAATTTAAAAATGTTGTTCGACCCTGTTCCACTTACGAGCCCGAGCCCGGGATATATCCCCGTTTGCCCCCTCTTGTCGGTCCTGTGTACTGACATGGAAGCATCTAATTTGCAGTGACCTTTGTAATTATTTACAAGATGACGCAAATGTGCTGACTTCAGATTACAATTATTTTTATTCTGTTTTATGTATCAGCATTTGACCTTCTACCACTATTACCGTAAATGATAGACACTATGGAATTTTCCTCCGAATGATTCTACATTAGTTCAATAAATCATGCAGAGTTCATCCCAGATTGACCGACTCTATTATGTGAATTGATACTGTAATCAAACTGACGCAGACGAAGTAACCAAAATGGGTCTGTATGACATACAAAGTAAAGGAAGGATCCAAAAAAAGTCCTACAAGACACACAATGTAGGAATATTTACAGCGTACTCATTTCATTAAACAACAAACAAATTTCTATACAATATTACAAAATGTCAAGTCTATACTTTCATAATTATTACAATAAATAGCCTTGCTGCACATGTCACTGGCCAAAAGACAATGCAATCAAAGCACTTATTCTTCATGGTTTTGGACAACGGCACTGGCGTGTAGATAATTGTGGTTTGCGGCGTGTCTAGGAGTTTCAGAAGAGGACCCATATAATGTACAACACACGCCATCTACAAGCGTGATTTGTTGTTGTGTTTTCACATAGATGGCGCTTAATAAGCTTTTCTTCTTTCAGAGAATGACGTCAGAAATTATGGATCATTTTTATCTTAAAATCTGATAATTACATAGCTATATAAGCACATAGATATATAAATATATAGCTATATTAACACATAGTTATATAAGTACATATCTATATAAATGTATAGCTATTAAAAAGACTACACTGTAAGTAAATATGTATATAAATACATAGCTATATAAACATATAGCTATATAAGTACATAGCTATAAAATGTTGTACTATGTAGGGACATAGCTATATAAATACATAGCTATTTAAATATATTACTATATAATTATATAACTATTAAATATATAACTATATAAATACATAGTTATATAAACACATAAAAATAAAGTTATATTTACATACACACATAGCTATAAAATTACATATGTATATAAGTACATCACCATATAAGTATATAGGTATATAAATAAATTCCTATAAAAGTACATTGCTGTATAAATACATTGCTATATAAATAGTAGTTATATTAATACATATCTACATAAATACGTAGGTATATAAATACATAACTATATAAGTAGATAGCTATTTAAAAAAAATACATAGCAATATAAGTGCATCGCTATCTAAGTTGTTGTTGTTGTAGTGTTTAACGCCATTTTTTCAGCACACAGGGCGGTCAGTATTAATGGTGGAGGAAGAACCCAGGAAAACCCCCGGAAAGAACCACCGACCCACGAGAAGCTACTGGCAAGCTTTCTCACATACCCACATTGGCTGAATCTGAGACTCGAACACACGCGGACAGAGGTGAGATGGCAGTGATCCGTAACGGAGAGCGCTTTAGACCACTCGGCACTCGGGGCCCCTAATCGCTATCTATGGACATAACTATATAAATACATTTCAATATAAGTACATTGCTATATGAGAACATAGCTATATAAATAGATTGCTGGATAAATAGACTGCTGTATAGGTACATAGCTATATAAATACATAGCTATATAAATGCATAGCAATATAAATACATCGATATACAAATACATAGCTATATAAATACATTGCTAAATTAGTACATAGCTATATATAAGCATATACCTATAAAAATAAATAGCTATATAAGTATATCGCTATCTAAGTACATAGCTATACATCGCAATAAACTACATAGCTATATAAGTACATAACATTATTTGTACATAGCTATAGAAATGCATTGCTGTATAAATACATAGCTATATATGTACATAGCTATATAAATACATAACTATACAAATACTTAGCTATAGAAGTACATCGCTATCTAAGTACATAGCTATATAAATACATATAAATTCAAATACATCTCTATAAAATATATAGCTAAATAAATACATAGCATTATTTGTACATAGCTATATCAATATATAGCTATATAGGTACATAGCTATATAAATACATAGCTATATAAATACATAGCTATATAAATACATAGCTATATAGGTACATAGCAATATAAATACATAGCTATATAGGTACATAGCAATATAAATACATAGCTATATAAGTACATAGCTATATAGGTACATAGCTATATAAATACATAGCTATGTAGGTACATAGCTATATAAATACATTGCTATATAAATACATAGTTATATAAATACATAGCTATATAGGTACATAGCTATATAAATACATGGTTATATAAATACATAGCTATATAGGTATATAGCTATATAAATGCATAGCTATATAAATACATAGCTATATAGGTACATAGCTATATAGGTACATAGCTATATAGGTACATAGCAATATAAATACATAGCTATATAAATACATAGCTATATAGGTACATAGCTATATAAATACATAGCTATATAAATACATAGCTATATAAATACATAGCTATATAGGTACATAGCAATATAAATACATAGCTATATAGGTACATAGCTATATAGGTACATAGCTATATAAATACATAGCTATATAGGTACATAGCTATATAGGTACATAGCTATATAAATACATAGCTATGTAGGTACATAGCTATATAAATACATAGCTATATAAATACATAGTTATATAAATACATAGCTATATAGGTACATAGCTATATAAATACATAGCTATATAGGTACATAGCTATATAGGTACATAGCTATATAAATACATAGCTATATAGGTATACAGCTATATAAATACATAGCTATATAAATACATAGCTATATAGGTACATAGCTATATAAATACATAGCTATATAAATACATAGCTATATAAATACATAGCTATATAGGTACATAGCTATATAGGTACATAGCTATATAGGTACATAGCTATATAAATACATAGCTATGTAGGTACATAGCTATATAAATACATAGCTATATAAATACATAGTTATATAAATACATAGCTATATAGGTACATAGCTATATAAATACATAGCTATATAAATACATAGTTATATAAATACATAGCTATATAGGTATATAGCTATATAAATATATAGCTATATAAATTACACAGCTAAGTAAGTTCATGTATAAAGCTTTGGAAGTACATATACTTAAGATAAAATTGTTACTAGGAGCATTTAATCTGTCACTTATTATCAGAAAGTAAACTGTCTGTCTGTCTCTCTGTGTGTCTGTCTCTGAAACACATATAATTAGTGTTGCGAGTTTGACTATTAAAATATATTTGTCTTTAATCAAGGCCCATCCATCGCTAAGTGACATATTCGCCGTGCATATTTACATGAAATTGCCCTGGTTCAGGCAATATTCATTTATCATTCAATGAGCCCAGGTACTGAGTACAGTCACGTGATAGGTCTGCTTTAATCCTTCCAAAACTCGGACAGGTAAAACGCATAGATTTACATTTAAGCGTGGTGGACAGGTAAGCATATGGTATGTTTTGTCATCAAAGGAACACAAATCATGTCAGATATTTCTGGGCCTACGGAACGTTTTGACCGTATTGATGTTCAAGGGAGATATAGTGGGTTTAATCTGGAAGGTATCTTGTTAATAGCGAAACTTGGTCCTTTTTCTCTCGCACATTGACAGTTTAAATTTCTGCCCTTTTATGTCATATTGTGGAAGACACAAATGAATCCATGGTCCTTAAAAATCAAATAGTTCGTCTATGTTCTTGACTTTTATCACTGCCACACGTGCTGAAACCCTGTTTTCCATATTGAATCAATCGATTTACTCTGACGTTATCGTTCATCCTGCTTAAGGTTCGCAAATGATACGATTATAAAATGGTTCAAATTCAATCTTAAGGAATACTAAGAATAAATGTTGAAAATATTGTATGCGATGAACACCAACTTAATCACCTATACCAAAGAATACGCTACTGAATGCCAGACACGAAGTAACGATACAACTTTGAAATTTAAGACATGGACATATTGTACAGAGGCCTCACCGTTTCCAGCTTGTTGAACGATTGTAAACAATTTTGGTCTCATATTACTAGTCAAGTTCAACAATGGTAAAATGTTGAAATCATATTGTTTCATAAGTTAAACTATGGTAAAATCTTAGCTCATATTGCTAGTCAAGTTAAACTATGATAAAATCTTAGCACATATTGCTAGTCAAGTTAAACTATGATAAAATCTTAGCTCATATTGCTAGTCAAGTTAAACAATGATAAAATCTTAGCTCATATTGCTAGTCAAGTTAAACTATGGTAAAATCTTAGCTCATATTGGAATCATGTCCTTGGTTTTATTCTACTTTTGTAACTATGTAAACCGGACACTCGGTTTTATTCTACTTTTGTAACTATGTAAACCGGACACTCGGTTTTATTCTGCTTTTGTAACTATGTAAACCCGACACTCGGTTTTATTCTACTTTTGTAACTATGTAAACCGGACACTCGGTTTTATAGTTAGTGCAGACGAACTTTCCTTATTTTGATGTTTTACGCATATGTGTTAATGTTGGATCTCCAAATATTAAGTTAAAGAAAAAAAAAATATAAGTTTAAGTGTGAGAGAAGGTAGTATGGAATACATATATTTATCAATAAAGCTACGGAAAAAATAGTATTTCCAGTGGTTTGTCCAAAATACAAACAACAATATAAAGGTTGTGCATTTATCTCATCTAAGTCTTTTTAAGAACGTTGACTTACTTGTCAACAAATCAACTACTTTACATTAATTTTGGTAAAAGCCTCGTTTTGAGTCTTACACTAATTTGCACAAACATTTGCGAAAGGACTATTTAAATGAGACTACGTATGCTAGCTACAAATCAAAACGAATACACATTTTTCACGTTCATGTCAGGGACGTCATTTCAATTATTTTTTCTGTATTTTTTTTGGGAGGGGGGAGGCAAAACATAACGGGCTTGTTGATTTTCTTATATAGGTTACAGAAACTTTACAGCACATGCAAATTCGTGTGTGTGTGTGGGTGGGGGGGCAAATGACCCCCCTGATCCCCTTCCCCCAAATTACGTCCCTGACTCATGTAATAAAGGAGTACCAACTCATAGTCATCCTTGGACATTGTGAACAATATTTATGGCACTGCCATCTGACATTTGACGGCGGTCAAGAATAAATAATTGCTTAGGAAATCGGTTAGGAAGTTATGAATGTTGTTTTATCCCTCCCCCTACAAAATTTATTGCATTGTGGCACGCAATAAGTCAAACTGAAGGCGGTATTTTCATACCAGGTGGCTCTTTTTATGTACACTTTCAAGGATGTAATGTTTTGGTTTTAAACACCCACCCTCATTCATAAAGTAAATACACCCCATGAAATGTCAGAGGTAGTTTATATTCTCATTCCTCCCAACTTGACATGGAATAGTCTGTTGAATGAATTAAAGGCATCTAAACTAACTTCAGTAAAGCCAAATAATTGTTGGTAGAACTACTGTATTACTGAACATTATCCAGTACGCCAGGCTTCATCTCCACCAATGCTGTAAATTACGAAACTTGAATTCATCAGCTGTGACAATAAATTCCTTTCAGAGGATGTTAGCACGAGTCGCCATCTTAACATGCATTGGAAATGGTTTAAAGAATTCTCTGACAGGAACAACTGCTGCGAATTTAACACAACTTCTATCAAAGCTTTAGGGGTTGGGTGCTGTGTCACTAATGTGGGTTTTATTGATTTCCCTTCTATTTCCTAAAATTCTATTTACGATAGGTATCGGACGAATTTGTTTCTAGTGCTCATGTTCTATATGAATGGAGGATTTTTGTTCTTTTTTTGTGTTGGTCAACACAGTGTGCACGAAAATGAAGCAACTTATTCTAGGAGAGCTTATTCTAAAAGAACGTTTATCTCAGCTGATCTTAATTGCTGGTTGCTCAAATTTTTACTGCACATATTGAAAATTATTTCGTGACTCAGAGTTCGTGTTATATTTTTATGTGTGACGTTATTTCCAAGATGTGTGTGCTCCAAACAATTTGTATATTTGCTTAACAATAATTAAAAAGTTTGCCTTTCCCCATTTATTGAAGTCTACTGTTTGAATCATATCCTGTAACAGAATGGAACCAATAAAGAAAATAACATAGCTTGATCTAGGCAGTAACAATACAATAGTGAAATTACAGGACAACCCTGTATAAAGATATCGGGACCAGGCTATTACGCATCACCTGAGGCATATTGTTAATGTTTAACTCGGGTCATTCTAAAATCCGCGGCAAGACAATCGTTTTGTGTTACAGATTTGAAGAGGTAGCAGCTGACCATTGTTGCTACATTAGAGCGTATGCAGAGGTTTGGAAGAGGAAAATGTCAGAAGAACTTGGGTAGATGCGCATCTGAACCAACTATTCATTATCCAGTGTTGTTCAGCACATAACGTTTAAACGCTTGATCGGACTGATATGAGGTTTCACATTCAGGGAATTGAATTATATCAGCTACATGTATGTATCAACGGCGTCGTCTGTTATCATTGTAACATTCGGATATATTTATTTTTATTACTCTATATTCTATCACTGTTACGTTCACAGGAACGAAAGAGTAGGTCTGACAATAAATAGGCAGCCATTTATCCTATGAAATGAAATTCTATAGCGTGTATTACCTGATTAAATGATTCGTCATATTGAGATTTGTCGTGTCTTTGTTGGGTTTTTTTTACGATGTCTGAGACTTTCTGGCAAATAACACATTGTTTTCTCAGTCTACTAAGAAACAGAAAGTTTATCTTTTCTTTTTAAGCTCAATTTCCATTTCATCTCTAATTGTTTTGATTTGGTTTCCAAAACTTGTATTACTATGTCGTTTCAAAACAGTGTTAATACTGTATTATTTAATGTGCTACTGTATATATATATATATATATATATATATATATATATATATATATATATATATATATATATATATATATATATATGAAACTCTTGCAATAATATATATGACAACAGACTTAAGAAAACTTCATTACTTCTCTGCCCTTTCCACCTCCTTAAATGTCTGAGTGCCTAGACTATATGACCTTTCCACCATGTGAAAGGTCAGAATGTATAGAGTATCTGCTCTTTTCACCAGATGAAATGTCTGAGTGCATACCAACCTCAAAAACTTAAGACACAATAAGAGGCAGAGGATAAGGGTCAAACGTTCATTTCTAGAACATTCAAAGTTGCCATAATAGTTAAAGTTATTATACTTATCTCAAGATATGATCAAGAATAACGGATAACAAAATATTTTGTAACATGGTGTTTACACAAAAGACATTAATCAAGCAGGCCCCAACTCATACACTCAATGATGGACGAAGATCATTCACATAATACAAAATACATATACATAATAATATAACATATCAAACTTTTGTACGTTGCAAAGAACATGTTACAGCAATAAATCAAGGTCAGTCTTGGATACAGCTTGACTATGTTTCCCCGTTTGAAATCTTCACATTGTTTACCTTGTAGGTCAAGTGAAAAGGTACATATATAGACTATTGTTTACCTCAGTCTCTCATACATAATTTGAGAGTGATTATTTTTATTAAATATTCATTGGAATTACCAAACTGAGCATTGATTTTCAGACTAACGCACACTGCCTTTTGATTATTCTGAACTCATTCAAAGACATTCTGAATTGCATCATTATATTATATAAGGACATTCAAAACTAACGGAATTAATTCGGACCATTCTTAATTTTTGAACTTGTGTTAGAACTTGGTTTCCCAATATTGTCAATGTCTCTTGAGTTTTCACTTTGTTTTGTCGACACATATACTCCTTGTTGATTTTACTTTAAAATGGTTGGTTTCACTTGTTTCTGTAACATATCTGAAGACCTATATTCCTAACAAAGTCTTGGGTATTGGCATGCTGTACCACACTCTTGACATGTTTCCTTAGTATAACTTTACAGGTCAATATATATATATATATATATATATATATATATATATATATATATATATATATATATATATATATATATATATATATATATATATATATATATATATATATATATATATATAGGTCTATGTTCCCAACCTGGAATAGGGTATAAACGATTTTTTTTTCTTGAACTGATGGCAGCACGTAATAGATCGAAAGCTTACCGGTTATCATTTTTTTTGTTCGCAAGCTTTTCAATTTTGTATTCTTTGTTTATATATATTTCCGTCTTTCAAGCATATAGGAGTCGATAATTTATATTGGCTCATGTGCTAGTTTGTTGTGGATGCAAATTGGTAAACTGTTTATTTTCCAGATGATGAGCATGTTAAGTTCGAAACATTGGGATATTACTTTTTTATTTTGTTATTTGCACCAATATTATAAAACTATTTCTCCATTTATTATAAGATCTGATATTATCTACTAGTCTGCGACTAGTATATTTTGAATATGTGTCTCGTTTCCGAATGTGAGGATATTCAAGGGTCTGTTATAATGCTCATCGATGGTTTGAATCGAGTTTGATCCCCTAAAGGAGATCCTCAGAGGACTGTATTTCGAAGTAAACACACACCCATTACAGTAATTGTCCCTTTCTAGCTGATTTTCAACGTCACCTGATGCATGACATGGAAATAGGGTTTAAATCATTTAATTTAAGGTATATTTTCCCGAATTTTGACGTTGTTTTGGAAAGATGCACTGGAAATATGAAAGTTTTCTCCAATCCTATTGAGAAACAACCTGAAGATAAAACCTGGGATAACATTGAAGTGACAATAATATGCTTTTTACTAAAGAACATTGTGAAAACAAATACAGTGATAACATCCCAATGAAATCTCACGCGCCATCAGATTCTCCTTGCACATCTTGCTTAATATATTTTCCATGAGCTCTCTGATAACGAAGATTGGCTCCCAGTAGCTTCTGTGATAAGAGGAAGTTCAAATGTACGCCATGTTCTTCCACAGAAAACAATGCCATTGGAAGTGAGAACTGTTGGCAACTCTCCTATCTATGGAGATAAGAAAGTTCGGAGATTCCGTTAATGTCGATCTGTTCAACAGAGGCAATCAAATGAGAAGACAGGGGGCGAATGTTCAAAGGCAGCGAGGAAATGGTTTATTTATTTTCGTGGTGGTGGAGCAAGCTTGCAAGAGATAGTTTGAGCTGGGAGAAAGTTTTGGCTCAATGCTTGCGTACTGGCAGAAATGTGGCGTACTAAAAAGCTTGGGCTGGTCTAACAGGCTCAGATTCACGTAAAATTTAGAACTCTGAGCCCAAAATTTGTTTACTAGTGCAAGAGCTAAGAACAAGAGTGGTGGCATAACTGTCATAGTGTTATAGGACATATAAAGTAGAATTGTCATAGTGTTGTATGACATAAAAAGTAGAACTGTCATAGTGTTATATGACATAAAGTAGAACTGTCATAGTGTTATATGACATAAAGTAGAACTGTCATAGTGTTATAGGAAATAAAGTAGAACTGTCATAGTGTTATAGGACATAAAGTAGAACTGTCATAGTGTTATAGGACATAAAGTAGAACTGTCATAGTGTTATATGACATAAAGTAGAACTGTCATAGTGTTATATGACATAAATTAGAACTGTCGTACTGTTATATGACATAAAGTAGAACTGTCATAGTGTTATATGACATAAAGTAGAACACCCTCAAATACAAGAACATTACCTCCCAGGAGATTTCACTATCTGTCGAATTAGCATGAAATGCAATTGTCAACTTATTATTGATCTATTTTTAGCCATACATCCATCTACCACTATTACTAGTGTTACTACTACTACTACCGTGACCGCTCCGTTGGCCTAGTGGTTAGAGCGTCCGCCTCGGATGCTAGAAGTCGTGGGTTCGATTCCCGGCCGAGTCATATGAAAGACTTACAAAAATGGAATTACAGCTGCCTCACATGGTACTTAGCATTAAGAGGACAGTGTTACGACTGATCGGCCTGGTGTCAGGATAATGTGACTGGATGCGACATCGTGTTACATATTTGCGACAAGATGCTCCAATGCTGGGCATCACGAAGAGCTGTCACACTGCCGACATCGTAGTGATATATTCTAAGTTGAATTGAAATTGCCACAATTAATTTGTTTGCTTAAATCTGTTATTTTCTCGTCTAAAGGGGCTCGTATTCCATTATTTCTTCCCAATAATCTTGCCCAGTTCTCTACTGATATTCTATCTTTTCACTTACACCGGGTCATACTATGCACCATTGATAAAAGAGGGAATTTAGAAACGTGAACTGTATTATATGTAAAGATTCAAAAGACTTAGGAGACACTTTCTATGCTAACATGAACGTGTACTTATTACATTTTGATAAATGGTATATAAGAAAAGCAACCTACAATACATTTCAATCGTGAATAAATATCTTCCAGGGAATGAAAAACATTTGTGAACCTTATGGCATTACAAGATTTTATTTATTTATTTATTTATTTATCTATCTATTTATTATTTATTTATTTATTTACTTATTTATTATCTATTTATTTATGTAATTATTTATTTCTTCTAAATGGTGAAGTCGTGCACGAGGACAAGTGTCACTCTTACAAGTCAATGATGATGTAACGCGAACATGAAATAAGCGGGAAAACGCTCATCGAATTTTAGAATGTGACGAATATAGCAAACAATCATCGTTTCTGATTGGCTTTCCACACTGAAACTCTTGCAAAACTTTAACATTTTTAAAATTTCGTGAACATTCCAGGTATTACAAATACATACGTTGGTCATAAAACAGTTTTAAAAAAAGGAGGATTCTGCTATGTTGGCTGCCATGTCCAATGGGCAAGAACGATAACAAATGGGCAGATAAGCATGTCCAAGGACAGATAGTAATGGTACGGAATTATTTATACATTTTACAGGATACATTATTTCATGATCAACGTAACACAACCATTCAGTTTGACGTATGGGCTAGGTTCGCAATAATCTTCTGTCTTTCTATGCTTTTATTGAGGCATGATAAGAATTATGACCCGCTAGGATAACGGTCCGATATGACCCGCTAGGATAACGGTCCGATATGACCCGCTAGGATAACGGTCCGATATGACCCGCTAGGATAACGGTCCGATATGACCCGCTAGGATAACGGTCCGATATGACCCGCTAGGATAACGGTCCGATAACTATGTTAATGTAATATTAAGTGGAGGAACAATAATTAATAAAGCAGAGACAAAGCCAGGGACAATTTTGGGGAAAATTAATTAATCATTCAAAGTTTTTCTGCCGAAAGAAAAGTCTGAGAGACACTGAGGAACTTAGTAGGGAATATTTTTCACGAAAAAGAAATCGCTAAAGAAAAGGGAGTCTGGAAAGGTGAGAGCACCGGAAAGAGCAATTCGGCTGCATAGAAAGAGGGAGTGTCTAAAACTCATAAAAAAGCTATATACGTGCACCACGGTGTAGGTAAAATACAGCAATCAGCAAAGTTGCGGTTGAGAATCCGACGAGGTTGGAGAGAGAGAGAGAGAGAGAGAGAGAGAGAGAGAGAGAGAGAGAGAGAGAGAGAGAGAGAGAGAGAGAGAGCAGCTAGATTAGAGTAGTCTATTTGGTTATGGGGTGTTTTGGTAAAAAGTAAATCCTTAAATTTGGTTTTCTTCATACATTAATTGTCATGCATTTACCAAGACTATCGATCCGAAAATTGCATATTTATATTGTTATTGGTAATAAAATATATAACTTTTATTTTATAGAAATAATCTCAGTCTACAAACAAGTGCGTGTTCTGGATTTTAATGTATCTTTTAAAAATATTCAATCATACAGCTATGATGTCTGCAATGTGGCAGTTTATACTGATGTCTATGTCTGAGGCATCATGCCGCAGACATGTATTATGATTTCCCACCCAGTCACATTACCTTTTCACCAAGCCTACCAGTCCTAACACTAACTTCTTCATGCTGAGCGCCAAGCGAGGCAGCTGTTAGTACCATGTTTATGTAATTGGTAGGACTCGGCTGAGATTCGAACACGCAACATCACGCATCGTATGCGGTCACTCAGACCACTAGGACACCGGAGCAGTGCTACAAACAAGTAACATACAATAATACTGTTATTACAATGACGTTTATGAGACGTACATAACATACAGCAATAATAGGATTACCATATCGTGTAAATAACATGCAAGTTTCTTGTCATTATTGTAATTAATAACATTCACCAAAGTCGCCTAAAGAGCTATAAAGAATGTGATGGGTCATTATTCATTCAAGCTATCAAATTAGCATAAAATCCTATACTAATAGGAACAATAAGTAAATACTGGCACAATAATGTACAATAAATATACATGAAGAAGAAAGTGATGAATGCAACTTAATAAGGTAAGATAAATATACATAATGAGAATAGGGGTGAATACAATACAATAAGGAAGAATATATATATATATATATATATATATATATATATATATATATATATATATATATATATATATATATATATATATATATATATATATATATATATATATATATATTACGATAGGGATGAATGCAACACAAATACGGAAGAAGAAATGTGCATAATGAGGCTAGGATGACCAACACCCACACTTACTAATCAGCGAAAAGGGCACCAATTAATACAAACATTATACCGTTAGCATGATTTTTGTGTGACCAACACGACAAAGGTAGGATAAACAAGAAGCTGGTGAAATCATGTACTATATTCACAAGCATACTTATATACACGCTACAGTTTTGTATTTGCATAGAGACTTAAAAGAAGAGAATTGAAATTCTAGTTTCCTCACTGGTTATACTGTAGTTTAAAAAAAGGCCACGTATATCTTAGGTAATGTTCAAAGAACCTTTAATTTCCTTTATTGTGATGCATGATTGATGGGTGTTGTATGGGTTATAAAGTATACAGCTTAGCGTTACACCAGATGTGCATATTCCAAAAACCGCTAGCTCCGCTTGGTCATTTTCACTTCCTGGACTACAGAGGTAATTTTTATATTACAAAAGAGCCCATAAGTATTTTGTTTAGATTTTATATATGCAGTAATTCAGTCATTACACTATCAGAAGCTGGCATTGCCCAGTTGGGCAAAATTCGTTCTCCCTATTTTAATAGGTGCTAAAGATAGTGTACTTAATTTAGACTAATATGCCGCGGTGTTCGGTGAAACAAGCAGCTTTTTTTGCCCTATATGACGTACATGACGTTGACAATAAAATATTAGCGCACGTAAAAGTGCCAATCAAACATCAGGTGATAAAAAAAAAATTATCTCACTGTTTAGAGGAAGCGGGGAAGTGATTCATAACTTTTTTTTATCTATACAGATTATCATAAAATTTCAAAGCTTTGCCAAAATGTTGCTTGCAAGAAATATTAACGAATCCAATTTTTTCAACGCCAAAGCTAAACTACAGTGAAATATTGTTGCTTTTAAAATGGAAATAATCAGTAATTTTCTAATAAAGGGTTATAAAATAACGTGCGCTTTCTAAGAGTCAATAATCGATAATAAATTTTAGAGGGATGTACAAAAATGCTTGTTTGATAAGTGAAGTTCATGCGTTGATAATGAAAGTAATATTTTAGTTTTTAAAAATAATATCTGGAGAGCTTATTCGACTCTTAACTGAAAGAAATCTTGAGATATCGTTTTATTGGTGGAATTTCAGTACTAATCATCATCATCATCATCATCATCATCAGTCTCTTGACCTAGTGTGGTCGTCGAGGCGCTGTGCGACTGAACATCTGATCAGTTCCCTCCACTTGCCTCAACCATGTGCCATGTTCAGTGCTAAAACAGAACCGGAAAACCCTAATAACTAAAATAAGCACTTGACAGGTACGCTACTGAAAGCACACGCTTCAAACACATACCGAAAAAATGGCGCGGGTCATATGGTTTTCTTTATAAGAAGCTGTCATCAAGGATGTGTTCATATAGACGAAGATTGGTTTGACCACGAACATTCATTCATAAATTTAAAGTTACTTAATTTTGAACACCATGGTATTTGCATAGATATACTATGGAAGCTGTGATTTCTGCTTTTGCTGAGGACCGACAGCAGTTTACATTTACATTTAAGAAAACAAAAAACGAATATACCATGTATATCAAGGAAGTGAACTAAAATGTTAATTATGGGAAAAAAATAATACCGTTCACCCGTTTGCGTTGATTCAGTACAATATGGCTGGTTACGAATTCGCACCACCGCTCCGGTGGCCTAGTAGTTTGAACGTCACCCTCGAAAGCGGGAGGTCGTGGGTTCCAAGTTCCAACCCCGGTCTTATATTATCAAAGACTTACAAAAATGGTACTAGCAGCTGCCTCGCTTGGCGCTCAGCTTTTAGAGGTTAGTTTTTACGACTGTCCGCCTGGTGTCAGGATAATGTGACTGTGTAGGACATCATGCTACATGCCTGCTAGACATCATCGTAAACTGCCACAGCAGACATAGCGATATGATCGATACACTGTTAAGGCTACGTTAAAAATCCAAATCACAGACGCATACGAATTCGCCTTGTTGCTACGAATAGAATCTAACCCCATGATATGACGTGCAAATCGGTTTTGCTTACGGACAACCGGAACAAAACTGTGTGATGCTGAAGATGAACTATAGTCTGCTCGTATAAATGTGTACAAAACAACACTTGCTTTTATTACGTAAGGTACACTTGCTTTTATTATGTAAGGTAATTTCGATACGAGATCATTGTCTGTAGTTAAGACTACCTATTGAAACTATTAAAACTTAGCATCATCGTCATCATTTCTGCCCACTGGGGTCTATTTTAAGCATGTGGTCATTACGCGTGACGTCATATCCGCCCAATACGTAACCGGCCTTATTGAATGTGATTGATTCCAACAGACTTCACAGGCTGTATCGCTCCCATCAACGTCACATATGTGACCGTGTATCGATGACACGTGCGTTGGTTTACAGAGACCATGTATCTATATAATACATGTCTGATGCAGTTATATCTCTCCCACGCTGCCTGTTCAATCAACATGTCTTTAATTGGTCTCGTTTTTATACCTGATAATTCGTTTTTTCCCTCGCCAAATGTGTCTTGCAATCATCAGGAGTAAAGCAACGTGTAATATGATTCTATTCGCAGTATTAATGAGGAACGGTTTCGGGAGCGTTGGCGGCAAATGGGTAATATTGCAGATATCAAAGAATACTGTTTATTTTCCATTCCTACTGAAATAGGGTTGAAATAGAAGTAGATAAGACTACACGGTACGTAATTGAAATCAAATTCCAAATTTGCAGTCCCATGGTGTTCCGTATTTGTGTGGGGTATTTAAAAATAAGCGAAGTTTGCTCATAATATTTCAATAAATTAGAATCTTTAGAAATGTCCGTCTGTATTTCAGAATAGTTAGGCATGGCACCCAGTGGGTAACTTGCCGTTAGTGCGGACCCAATATGCCATCAAAAATGGAACCTGGACAGATTTACTGCAATCAGTAGTCAAAGGATTTAGACTCTGGCACATCAGCAAGTCCCAAAATAGTCCAAATTAAATTGATTTGGAACCAAAATACCTATCAGAGAATTAAATTATGTCCGGATCTGAGATTAAACAAGATTGTGACACATGTTTTACTACTATCCTTTTGGACTGAGCGTAGCATATGTTTCCTTTAGTGTAATTCATGCCTTCATGCGAACCTACTAAGTACAGCGAATTCCAGAGTAAAGAAATATTTAGTCTCCACGTGACGAAGACAAACGCCACGATGATACAGCCTGGAATTTATATATAAAAACTCAAAATGCTTTTGGTATTTGATGGTACGAAATATAAACAAAAATATGATTACGTTATCATTCTAATCAAAACTACATTCTTTCTTTGTGTCTGGCTCGTCGTCGTTATGATTTCAGATGTCAGCCGCCTGAATAAGAAATTACCACATACTCTTCACATACTTACCACGGCTCTCTTCAGCAGACATTGAAACCCCCCTGGGACTTGATGGGTTGTCTGGTGTGATATTGTTTCTCATTAATTTAAGTTTATCAGTATTCCGAACCATTCCATTTAGATTGGAATCTGGATGTAAACCGATAACCAGTCTTCATGCTGCGTCTTCCATTAGATATTGACTATGCCATCTAATGAGAGAGAGAGAGAGAGAGAGAGAGAGAGAGAGAGAGAGAGAGAGAGAGAGAGAGAGAGAGAGAGAGAGAGAGAGAGAGAGAGAGAGAGAGAGAGATCATCTATTTTTAGTACTTTACCAGTTATCAGCAAATCAGAACCATTCCAGTTGTAAAATATACAGCTGTGTTTTCAATGTTATCATGACAGAGAATATAGTCTTTCACTGCATGTATGCAACATATGTTACGCTGATCGGTCTATACATGTGTGATGCAGATTTTGTGACAGCACATGACTTCCAAAGCTAACTGATTAAGAATCATACCCAACCCTCAATTATTTTAGGAACCAGCGCTTTAAATCGAGTATATACTGCAGTCAATTGATCCAGGACCGTAGAGAGCAATCACGGGCCCAGGGGTAAGAAACACCCGGGAATATCTTAGTTCATATCGGCTTTGATTCGATCTAAACAAACCCTACATTCTCATGCTGGTCAAGATAGGTTTTTGGACATTTACTTTTCCAGATGGCGACAAACGTTTATGTAATATTCGCTTTTGAATTTTGCTTTATTATTTTCTTGTACGTTGTTTAAAAAAGGCATATGTTTCTGATTACCAATAATGCTTAAAATTTTTTATATAATTTTGGCTACTGGTAGATTTGTTAGTTGAAACCTAGACACCCGATTCTTGTATGAAAATGGCGCAGTTTTATTGGCCAATTCCAGTATATGCAATGCACTAATATGAATACAGTATTGCATTCTGTACAGCATGGCTAAGATGTTTAGTCCTTTTTAAAAGAGGAGTCTCAAAATCAGTGTAGTTGGAAGCCACTGTGGAAAAAAAGCATTTGTCTTGTGTAATTGAATTATACAAATCCATCAATAACGAGGAGTAAGAAAGAAGCTGTAAGCTTCCGTTAATGACGACGGAAGCAGGTGCTTAAATAACATATGCGCAACCGACCCTTTTCCTGCCAGATATCATTTCTGATTTAGCATGAAATATATACAGGTTGTTTTGTTCTTCGGACGTAAGCTATCGATTTGGTATTGATATCTAAATTTCGCAAATGAGGAAAAAAAAAGGTTTTATAAAGATACCGCACAGACTGTAAGAATATGTGACATTTGGATTACCTAATAAATAATGTACCCATATTATGGATAAGCGCTCTAGAAGGAAGAGGAACAGTTCTGCATCGAATTGCTAAACCATCGTCTGCCAAAACATAGAATGCTAGCAGAAAACTGTAGGCATACGAAACATACCTCAGCCCGAAATGATAGGAAAACCCGAATATATCTTTCAACCGAAACGAAATATAAGATCATCTAAAATAACACATGGGAATGTGCGTACGTGTATGGACGGTATTACTATTTTCTCGAAACAAAACCAGAGAAGAAAAATAATTTTTTTCCTTCAAAATATCGCCGACAACAATAAGTTCCATAAGTATTGCAATATTAATCACACAAATACAAATTGCTGGTTGATTCAACTCAACAAGTTATAGATGACCAACGGAACTTTGAAAAATGGGAGAAAGATTGAACGCAAGCAGCAACTGCTTTAATCCAGAGTCTATTGATTCAGCAACGTTTCGAATTCAAGGCATTTTACGCACAATAAATTGAATTAGTTTATTTTGTGAATATATTCTCTTTTCAATATTTTCAAAGAAGCTACCATTATATTCCAGGGTTCGATCCACTGATCCGGTTTGTATACTAGCAAGTGTGTATTTATTTAGGATCGTTAACTCCTTTTGTGTTCCACGGGTTTCCCCACCTACCAGATACTCTCATGGTAGTGCGTGAGACTAGGAGACCTAGAGGTTTTGTTCATATCGCAATCACCATATAGCCAGTACTCAGAAGAAAATATGTATATTATTAGATGTTGTTTTGAAACTTTTAAAGCGAACATACGTGTATGTATAAATGAATGAACGAAATCAACTGAAATAGCTGGGTTGGCTACGTTTCATTCATTATATTATTTGAAAAGCACATTTTATATATATATATATATATATATATATATATATATATATATATATATATATATATATATATACATTCTTTGATTGGTCAACTACTTAATAGTTTCTAAATTCGACAATTTCACAAGCTCCAAAACTTTATTTTGGTGCCGATTGAGGGTAGATAATACATTTTAAACCATTCTCTTGAAAGTCTTCATACATTTATTGGTTTATTATAAAATAGTATTCCGCTTCTACTACATGAGAACTATAATTTGCACTAATCACTTTTTCTCTGGCATTTTCTATCATTTGATAACGATCATGTTCTATGATCAGGTCTGAGCTGGAAAAAGGATTCTAAGTAGGAGACTCAAGGAACAAATTATATGGAAGAATGGGAACCAGTCTAAAAATGGGTGAAGATCATAGAGAATATTTGAGTTTGGTTTGCCATGATTGGTTGATTATGAAAAGTAAAATTTTAAAAAAGATAATCTTTTCAGATCTTATCTTTCTAAATGAGAATAAAAGAGACAATTTTAGACCTTCCACAAGCTCGAAATTGGAAATCTCATCACTGAATTAGCACGTGACTCTTTAGGTGAGGAATTGAAAACACGTTATTCAAAGGTATTTAGCTCCAATAAAAATGGCGCAGGTCCAATGGGTTTTTCTCTACACAGAAAATGTCATCAAGGATGTGTCCATGCTGAGAAATATAGGTTTGAACATGAGCAGTTAGAAATAGAAAGTTATTGAATTTTAAATATCAAAGAGTTACTATTGGTTCTCCTCAGTATCGTGAATCCAACAAGAATAAACAAAATTGTATGCGATATTGCGCTAGATTAAAATGTACAGAAGTCACGTAAATCCTTGATAATGGCGCAAAGAGATATCATCATACAATGTTCCCTTCTTGACGGAGTACAAAAAGATAAATAATCGATTGCTCTTTGGAACATAATTTGTCGATCTCATCAGAATTGTTTTAGGACCCGTCTGTATTACTTTCTATCAGATGATGTCTGTCTGCTTGTGTATGTTGTAATCGTGCATATCTGTATGACCACTCATATTATACTACGACATCTCCTGGGCTTGTTTTTCGTGTCGCTTAATGTTCTTCCGCGAAAAAAAGTTAACATACACTTTATATTGCCCTTCATGTCTCACTATTAAATTAAATTTTGTGTTTTTATTTTATGTGATTGGTATTTATATTTATTTGGGGTAGGTGATAATTTTAGAGCACAGCTCACACGCATTGATCGATGGGGAAACTATCAGATTTTCAAACGTAATGGACAATTATTCCGGTACGTGTTGCACATCTAAGTTAAACCTTATACTCTCGTGGTTTGGACTGGTAGCAACCCATCAGTTCATTTGTTTTGTATTCTTTGTAGAATTCTGAGTGCACGTGTGCATCACATTGTATGTGCACTGGAGTAAAATGTACGACATCTTGAAATGACGCTCCTTCCTACTATATGGATATGATGGAAGATTTGTACTGCTGTACTGGATCACATTCAACTGTGTCATGGACAAATTATAATACATAGTAGAAAATGTAGTCTTGATTTGGAAACAATCCCTAATTGAAAAAGCTTTGAACTGTTCTTTTATACCATTTACACATGAATTATGCAAAAACAATTAATATGTGTTCTACAGAATTACGGTCTAAATAGTGTGTATTATGTAGGTTTCCTGATTCAGGACTCCTGAATATAGTTTTTAAGATTTCTTTGTTTCTTCTCTGAGTCTGTTATATGTATCAAATGTTAGACAATATTAAGAAAAAATGGCAGTTTGAAAATTGTAATGCTTATATTGAAAAATGCGACCCTAAAGGTCACGGTCATGTATTGAAAGCAATATATATGTTGGACCTGATAATAACCAGTCTGATTTATTATGGAAAATTATGCACCATTCATATCGAAGGTTCTATGTCACTCTTGGGTGATTCGGCCATTCCCACCCGTAATAAACTTTTAAGCGTTACGAGAACTTCTCAGAGTCTTTTATTATCAGGTACTTTGCCATTTTCTCTTCTTCTAATGAGAGTGTTCTTATTCTGGCTTTGTAAATGTTCCTCTCCATTGTGTAAAGGTGTCATCAAACTTAGTCTCGGGATCAGTGACAGTTGGAACAGTCTCTGTTTTACCCGTAGAGGGCATTCATTTATTACTAGGCAACGACCTAGTTAGAGATAAGGTTGTAGTTAATCCACTTGCAACTGACAAGCTTTGATTGGATTGGAAAGTCGATCCAATTGAAAAAGAATTTCCTGATGTATTTGCAGTTACCAGGGCTATGTCAAAGATGGCTCTTGGGAATGAAGTTGATAAGGGCAGTATTCCTTTAGGTGACCGATGCATAGGTAAGGCTTTTGATGAGGTCACTTTCACTCCAAGTTTGGATCAAGCAAAAGGTACTGATCACTTTGATCCTCTTTTAAGTACTCATTCTCTTTATTCTAATCAGGGTGATAAACGACAAATATTTTTCGTCGAACAAGAGAAAGATCCTGAAATCTCCTATATATGTTTCAAAGGGCCATTAGTGAAACAAGCCTCTTAAGTGTCTGTCTGTTATTTCATTAAACTGGAATTATTGAGAAAATAGAGACCTCTCGAGGTACCAGCTGGTGATGAGTGGTCAGTGAACGAACTCTTCCAGACAGATGAGTGGTCAGTAGTTCCGAACTCTTCCAGACATGAAATACTTAGTCTGGCTGGTCATTTAGGGATTAATAAGACTTATAACAAGGTCTTGACTCACTTGTATTGGCCAAATTAAAAAATGATGTTACCAAATACTATAAATGTTTTCCTATTTGTCAAATGGTTGGAACATCCAGTCATAAGATACCTAAGGCTCATCTGCAACAGATTTATTCATTTGACGAACCAAACAATGTAGTAAAATTGACTGGATTTCATCATGCATACTTGTTCCAAAATCAGAAAAACTTTCCGACACATTCTCCAAACCTTTGTCAGATCTACTCTTTCTGGAATACCCAAACTCTCAACAGCAAATTAGAAAGCATTCAAAGATTGTTTAAGTTCTATTGTTACATTTACCTTGCAGTTCTTAATATTTACCTTGTAGTTATTGTATTTACCTTGCATAAATTCAATGAAACGATTTAGACCATCATCAATTAGGTTTTGTAAAATACATTATGGGGGTCCATGTTTTCTCATTCTCATCTGCCGCTGGTTTGCACCTTATTTCATACATGCCATTCGCAGTTTGTTCATTTGTTTTATTCTTCAAAGTCCTAATTCATGTAATTCTTGTGCTGATAAAAAGCAGACGATATCTGGTGATACTCATTGTTTCTCAAAATTACCAGCGAATTCTTACAGACCAAACTTTTCTTCAAAACAATTTGAATATTTGTGTTGCATCTAGCCGCCATTTTTCACGAACAATCCTATCGTGTACAAATAAAACCATATCTCAAAAAAGTTAAACCTAAATTACTATTTTACCCGAAATTTAAAAAAGCAGATATCGACAACATGATATCGATAAAGAGTGAGACGTTATGTGAAGGTAGAAAAAAAAACACTGTCATAAAACCGATATTATATTTAAAACGATATAGAATTTAGTTAACAGAAAATCTTGACTTCTTGTAGCAGATAACACCATCATAGAATTGTATAGTACGTCCGATCTGATATTATACTTAAATAGAGCAGTCATTTAATCATTTGACACAAATGTATGGCTGATGAGCCCTACATTATGTTGAAACCTTATGGCGTATCAATTCTACATGAGAGTCAGCTGACCGGAAATAACAATTCGCATTATACGTATTATCATTTCAAGAATGAAACGACAGCTTGTCTTCTTTTTGTGGTTATCGATTATTAAAGGACGTTATAGCACGGTGTTATTTAATGGATGGAATAAATAGAGTTTTGAACAGAGATACTAAATAGGACAACACAAGCCTTGTGTCAACAATACAAAAAATTTAATCAATTCTTAAAACAAGATAGAATTTACAGGACCAATTTACAGGACCAATTTACAGGATCAATTTACAGGACCAATTTACAGGATCAATTTACAGGACCAATTTACAGGACCAATTGCTAGATGCACCTTTGCCAGTAAAGAAAGAAACGAAATTAAATAAATTCACTCAAAGTTTTTTCAATCGAATGAGTGGTTCGAAATTTAGTTGCCCGGTATGTCTTTCATAACCTGATAACTCTTCGGAATAAGCATAGCTAGTCGGTTGGGGTCAACTTGAACTGGAATATCATCGGGATACCTCTTGCCTAATCATGCGTCCACGACTTACAGTGTCTCTCTTGTTCGTTGAGTCTCTTATCCTGGTCATTGTATTTCAAATTTTAGGTATGGCCTCCTAAACCAGTCACGATTTAATCGCTATGCGCAAACTAAATTACCTGGTTATGTTGTGTAATATGAGGCCGTTGTAGCGGACAAAAACTGATCCAATCAGAACGTTGCCGTTGAAATTGTGATGTCGTATGTCGAGAAATCCAAAATCACATTCTGGATCAAATTTCATGTCTTTAAAGTTCCGTTTTCAAGATCGAGATTTTAGATATCATACATTGAATTATACAGTGGTGATTTAAAGATCTGTTTCCTAAGTCGATGTTATACAGTGTATAGTTTGATTTACCCAGCGTTGGCTGAAATGTCAATAGTATATGTGGATAATCCCTAATTCACACGTTGAATGGAACCTTTTGTGTTGAAAGTTACATTTCATATGGCGAGTATTCAGATTTGATCTGTTGAATTTCACAGCAACGAGAAGCAGACTCCTTGTTTAAATATAACTAGGTCCGTTCAAGTGAGCGACCTCCAGCTACGAAATAGTAATTCTCGACCTGTGAATTGTAACTTTCAAACTGTAAATGTATGAAATGTAATGGCGCCTCATAACCGAGTACGTGAGTTATGTATCGTAATACTCGATATTCTTTTGAATTGTTAAAGTGGACATCGTGTAATGTTACTTTCAACACCAACACATCATTTCACCATATAAAAATAATAGTTCCGACAAGCACAATAAAATATCCAATCACCGCTGGGTAATTCAACAGATACAATCTAAAAACCCAACATACGAAATGGAACTTTCAGCACAATCAATGCGATTCAACACGTTAAACTGAAACTTTCGACATATTTTATTAAAATTTCAACAAACGCCATGTAATTCAGAAGAAACTATCTAAACACTCGACAACGGACATCGAATTTCCAACCAGCGCTGTGTAATTCAACAGACGCAATCTAAATCTAAATACTTATGAAATGGAACTTTCAGTACAAACTCTTTGAACCGATACGTAAATTATGAATTCTCGATGTGTGGTATTGAAACTTAAACCACCATCATGCAATTCAAATGACTACAATATGACTTTCAACTACTACTGTTTAATTCAACAGATAAAATCTAAAATCTCGACCTAGAAAATGGAACTTTAATGACAAGCATTTTTGATACAACACGTCAAACTGAAATTCTGGACATATGACATTAATATTTCAACGGCAACGTCCTGATTTGACATGCGTTTTATCCACTACGACCCAATTGGGCAAGTCAATTTTAAAACACGAGACGTTGCCTGGGAAACGCCCACAAACTATTAACAACCCAATCAGATCTCAAGTTTATTTAAGCACCATAATTAACACACGCCCATCCACAGTTGGAAACCATTTCCTGCTCCCCTCCCTGTGCAGATCTCTGCCAAGTTTCATCTTATTGAAAATATTTCAAACAGTACAAACCCAATCTTAAAACCCCTGCCCACATTCGCCTGACATAGTTATCAAACGGAGACATCAATCAATCAGTCAAATCCCAATCTGATGTACTAACATTCTTAAACATGCCACGGAGAGAACCCAGCGCAAAAACACATACATAAATTAAAAATTGCTGTGTTACAATGACATCTCCAAGATTAACTCTGATACACTGGCGAAATCTACATTTAGCTAGGTTGAAATTTACACGGTGAGACTTAATATTAGGTACAGATGACCTAGTATATGACTTCAAGGAGCATTTATATTTAGAGGCCGACCGAAATTCGTTTTCGGTTTTGGCGCCGAAAGTTGGCAAATGGCCTCTTTCAGCATATTTTCTGTTTCGGTCGAAGCCAAAAAGTTAGCTTTCGGTTTGCTTTCGGTTTCTGCCAAAACTGATATTGACTTTCGGTCATCAGCCGGAGATCTATTTTGACTTTCAGCATGCAACGCTAGTGCTGCGTCTATTACTCTGCCAGTCGGCTCTAGGCAATTTGACATTTAGCGAAGTCCTCTTACTGCAGGCTCTGAATGATTACTTTTAGATTCGTTTCTAATTAGTGTAGCATTACATCATGAACCAGGCCTATTTAATAAATCTCGGGTTCGGTAACTCAGTTTATCTTTCGGTTTTGGTTTCGGTTTCGGCCGAAGGTGTAGTTAAACTTTCGGTTTCGGCTGAAAGGTAATTTATAACTTTCTGTCTGGTTTCGTTTTCGGCCGAAACAAGACATTTAGTTTCGGTCGGCCTCTATCTATATTACCATATGACACCAAATCATCACTGGTGGAGAACCTTTATTTAAGTTACGTTGAAATTCTATCATGGCTTAGCAACACTATATAAGGTTTCGCTGACCATATATGTATGTCATTTTCAAGGGTCATTTGTCGTACTATAACTGCTGAACCTTACATTAGGTTGAACTGAAATATAAGACATCCATGAAGTTCCAAAATTCAGGCTCCTCAATCGTGTCTTCAAATCCCTGACGAGCATAATGTTTGGTCAAATGTTGGTAACAGCGTAACGAAAAAAATGAAGTTCGTAAAGGTATTTCGTCTATTTTATGCAGGTTAGTAACCGGTGAAAGCACAAAGAAATGCAAAGCAGTGTAAATTGCTTCTTTTGATTTGCAATTGACATAGGAAGATTTGAATTTTTTTTAAAAACACGAGGTCATATACTCTTGACGACAATGCAAAAATTAAGACGTATCTGAGAATATGAATTAAAAAAATCGAACGCCTGTTCTGTAATATTTGAAATGATTTGGATATTCGTTTTCTTATTACTGATCTTTACGTAAACATGTGATCAAAGTTCATATAAGAGAAAAATAATACCGAAGGAGATATATGACAGAAAGAAAGGAAATAGTACTGAAGGATGAAAAGAAATTAACACTGAATGGATGGCAGACCAGGCATAAACATAGCTGAATACAAAATTAATAAATTATGATAAACAAAGATAGAAACACAAACAATAAGTATTTGCTGGATAAATGTAGTGAAATATACAGAAAAGTGAGATGGCCTTTAGCTTAGCACTTTCACAATAAAACAGAAATATAACTTATCAATCACTTTCTTTATCGAGAGAAGACCACCAAACTTGATATTCGATTAGCCTATGGGAAGACAAGATATAAGAATACTGAATATCCATCATCATTTAATAAACGCGTTATCTACGCGTATCTGAGGCTTTATTCGCATGGTCACGATGTGCTATACCACTGGAGGACATCTCGTCGGGTTATCCAATATATTTCATACTTGACAGGAGACACAGTAAAGAAACCGTAAATACGTCTGCTAGCCATACAGCATGACTGACAGTTGCGCTGTTGTGGACGTATAAGTTATGAACTTGGAAACATTACTTAAGCGCGAACGATAGACTGATGTTTATGAGTACTTGACGCCATTTAGTTTCATATTTTGTATACCAGTCTAGAGTTGATCTACCTTCAACGGGAATTATTCAAAATTTATCCCAGCTTCAACTACGTTTGTGAAAATTCTTGATGAATAAAAACAATTCTCTCAGAGTTAAACATAGGCATACAATTTAGAGTTCATACTATTGTGCCATAACATGCATGGAAATTGTATTGATACCTTATCTTTCGTTACTAAAGTTTGATGGGAGCACTTGCATCTAATCAGCACAGAGACAGCGTATAACGGCTATCTTCAGCCAAGAATCAGCAAGGAAACGGCATTATGGCAGATAAGTTTCCTCATTCAGACATTCTTGTCAGGCTCCTGCAGATATTTGATATATGGGATTAAGACAAGTTACCGATAGCTAAAGTTTCGATTATGAGCGATATTTTTTTTTTAAAATAGTATATCAGTCTGTTTTATTTTCCAGGATGTGTTCAGTACAAACTCTTCAAATAAATATAGGTACCGTTATTAAATAGATTAAAAGAAGATTGGTTCGGCTGAATTAAATATATCTTTTATATAGAAACCTGAAACCTATCTGTTTGTTTTGTACCAATTTTCTTTTTAATTTTATTATTATTATTTTTTTTTTTTTTGGGGGGGGGGGGGGAGAATGATAGAACTGCGCAATTATTGCTACATACATATTTGATAGGTATTCACATCTACAGATCCATATAGATTTGGAGATGTTTTATGTCATAAAATATGTTATTTCCTGTGATGCGTTACATAATTATAACTTCTAACACATAAACATTTATGTATGCATGATTTACAATCTGATTACAAGCAGATCTCTACACGTATACATGAAGATCTGGCAGCGAGCCCTTAGAGGTCATGACCTGGCAACCCATATTAGTACCATCCATAATCGCTAATTTTATCAGATGACGTTTTTTTGTTATATACCTTTGCGTTTGGAGACCGAACAGTGTGGATGAAAAACATAAATGTGTACCAAACAATTTGATTCGCTTTCACATTTATAAAAGCTGCATTTCCATTGGCTAATGCAAAGGTCATCAGAACATGACCCCTAAGTGGTCATCGTCAGATATTTACGTAGGACAGCTGAGGACAGATTTACGTCAGATTAGCACAAAATTGTCTTTTAATTTGCTGTCATCGTTAACATACTTTACAATACAATTGTCATTTTAAACAAAATCTAAATGTGTAAATGCATTCCTTTCTGTGATGTGTGTGTAATTGTGTGCGTACAAATAATTTTAAAATATTCTGTTTGCTTCACATATGCTGTTTTACTCATTTATTCTTTTTAATTTTCACGTGATAAATTGGAAGTATATTGTTTGCTGCAAATATGTGATGTACATGTACATGTATATTCAATTATGAAATACTTTTGATATGTCAGCATACTAGTTCGTCTAGAGCTATTGGTTGTGTCTTGTGTATTTTACCCAAACCACAGACGTTAAATAAAATGTACTGTATCTTGTACTTCATTAAGGTTATTAAAATTTAAAATGAAATATATCTCATTAGAAAAAGCAACACGCCCGAGTACACACGTGCATGCAGATTTTAAAGTATGGGAGGGAGGTGAATGGGGACCTTTATCCATTGATGGACGAGAGAGCGGGTAGAAATATCACTTTCTCGTACTCTGTCCCATAGTTAAGAATAGCCTCTTCTTGCGCTAATCATTCGCCAGGTATCTGAAAAACTTCGACAGACCTCCATCTTTAAGGTCTATTTATTTATTTTTTATATCTAGATACTGGTATAACGGTGAGTTATCAAGGAAAGCGAAATATAAAGTTCCAATAAATTCCTAGTTCCTTTTTAGCTTTCACGTATTCACTAAATTTCCGGAAACAATTGTTCTTGTCATAATGAAAATTAATTTTCGTCTCTGACATTAATTGTGTCCTGTCAATTATAAAATTGTGTGTCAAATGTCGTGACTGAATTTAGTACCAGCAATGCGAGATTATAATACACATGAAATTATGTTATGACTGACGTTTCCGGGTCATATATTTATTTAAACAATTCAACAATATATCAGTTACAGGCATCTAATTCTTTCAAGCGCTTTCACATTATTATCATCCATGCGTTTTAAGAAGATACATTATACTTTCAAAATATTATTGTAAATTAACATTTGTGACGTCATTTGTATGCCATTTACATCATTATTTATAATTAAAAAAACGCAATACCTATAAACATAAACTTGTATGCAAGAAATGCATTTGAAATCCAGAATAAAATATTTCACAACTTCTAAATGGAAAAACATTATTAATAATTTACAGGGAAATACTTTCAAAAATTTATGAAAGTATGTCAGTTTATTGATACAGTGTATAAAGTGGTACATACATCTTAAAAGACCCCACCCCACCCCCAAAATTCAAAAAAAGTTTGAACCAATCATTTGAGATTAGTGAAAAATTAAAACAAGATTCTTTGTATATTGACACATTTGTGTAACACGACGCCAATATTGGTTGCTTTAAGTTTTCTCTGTCTACATAGCTTTTCTAACTAAATATTTAATATTGTATGACTAACTGACTGTCTCTATCTCTAACATATATATATTGAGAAAGACGGAGAGAGAGAGAGAGAGAGAGAGAGAGAGAGAGAGAGAGAGAGAGAGAGAGAGAGAAAGAGAGAGAGAGAGAGAGAGAGAACGGTAAGTACTAATTCTGGATTGTACAGGCAGAATTAATATTAAATATAAATAATACTTTCAAACAGGTTAGAGAATTTTTATTTCGTACGAATTCTCTAGCCTGTATGGTATCATTATTAGTGTTACATACATACATACATACATACATATATACATACATACATACATACATACATACATACATACATACATACATACATACATACATACATACATACATACATACATACATACATACATACATACTGTAAAGTGTAAACGAGAAAGTTCAAATTTCGTAATCAGACAATAAAAAATAATTGACAGGATACTATAGAGAGCTTATATTTTTCGATTAAATATTGTTCGTGAAAGCAACTGTTTACCTATTCTCTAACACATGCATTCATATTCTTTTAAAAATATATTTGCATTAATGAATAATTATTATATTTCCTTTTATATATCTTAATCCTTTATTGAGTAACTGTTTATAAGCGTGTGTGTGTGTGTGTGTGTGTGTGTGTGTGAGAGAGAGAGAGAGAGAGAGAGAGAGAGAGAGAGAGAGAGAGAGAGAGAGAGAGAGAGAGAGAGAGAGAAAAGCAGCTAGATTAGAGTTGTTTCATTTGGTTAATGGGTGTTTTGGTAAAAAGTAGAGAGAGAGATGGGTGTATTGGAGTGAGGATGGGAGTATGAGAATGATATTGCTTGACTAGAAGTTCTTTGTCTTTGTATCGCACAATTGCCTGCACCCTTTAATTTTTCTCTTTTTATGTATTTCTCACCATTTTTTGTAGTGCAGAATTTTCTCAGAGGTAACTAACATGATGATGATGATAGCAGACCTCAGCGTTAGGAGTCTGTTACCATCATGCCTGAACTCTTAACAAGAAGCTTGGAAAGAGAATTGCAAGATTTACGATTTGAATAATACATTACAAAAATTATCCCTAAAATGTGACTCTTGTTATACATCACCTTATAGCTCACCTACAAAACAGTCTACAACGAAATAGATTTGATATTGTTCAAGGTAACGGTATATGTTTGAGCATCGACAATAATGTGTTCCATATGAAAGAGGAATCAATACGTGTTCCTTTTTTGCATACGTGATTAATATCTTCATATGTAGAAATAACTAATTTAATCTAACCCTAACCCTAATTTAATAAAGTGCTAAAAGTTAAACTATATTTAAACTATACGTAATCTTTACTAATCTTGCCAGGCCCTCTCTCTCTCTCTCTGACAATGTTGCCGATGTCATCATTTCTCTCGCCATTGGATATATATACAGTGGAGCCTCGTTAATCCGGACATATTCGTTCCCAGTGGATATGTCCGGATTAACGACTTTTCCGGATAATTGAATCATGCACATATTTTTATTTTACGAAATCATCACACCGTATATATGTTAGCTTTAAATGTAATATACTGTAAAAAAAAACGAATACAAACTGTTATCTCGCAGTTTAATGCGTTATGGTAAACTAATAACATGCAGTCATTTTTATAAGTCGTATTTTACTGCTGTTACAGTGAAGAGTTTAACGTTGTTTTTCTGCGTTTATCATGGTATAAACTGTCAGTTGCCGACTCACACAGCAAATAATGCTCGAAGGGCGTTACGTAAGCTGTGTGAGTCTGCAACTGACAGTTTATACCACGATGAACGCAGATAAAACAACGTTAAACTCTTATAATTGAAATTTCTTTTGTTCGCTGTGTTATTCTGTTTCCATCATTAAGAAATATAAATCTTAATTGAGCGTAGTAATACATATTTTGGTGTTTTTATACGTAGCTATTTATATAACGTGGGGTTGTCCTGCTTGATCGTAATAAGGTCATCATAATACCAGTCCTTGATTGAATGGAAGCCTATGTATGTAATTGGAACACTGCTACCGTGATTTTGATATTTTAGCAAAATGGACACGTGTATTCAAAGTGGAGCTCAATATTTAAAGTCACGATTCATGGCCATGAATGTTTTTTTTTTTCTTTTTTTCTTTTATTCAGAAATGAAGCCCTATACTGTCCACACCTTAAATCAGTCAACTTTGTTTGTACAGCCGTCAATAAACTGTGATTTTGTTACATACAATTGGTAAACAACAAAGAGGCTTAATGACACTTTTAATCTATTTACCATATGTTATGTAGAAAGGCGTGGACGATTTGATCCCGGTGTGTTTATATAATTATTACTACCCCCGTCGCCGACTAGCTAAAAGATTGTTAACACAATCGCTGGTTACAACATGGTTACGCTACTTAGTTATTGATAGTGGCCATATATTCTCAAGGGCTTCACTATTGTGTTTTATGTATTATTCTGCGGAATATATTTTCATGTACGATCTTTCGAATTTTCCTATTTTTGGACAGATTATTTCCGGGTTATCGAGACAAGTTTTAATGTAATTTTACACGTTGGTTCCCGATTTTGATTTCCGGATCCGGAACGCGGATTTCTGGATTAACGGAGCAAATTAACGTTTAGGAATTCCGTTCCTGTTGAATTATGTCCGGATAGCGAGGTTTCCGGATAAACGGAGTCCGGATTAACGAGGCTCCACTATATATATATATATATATATATATATATATATATATATATATATATATATATATATATAAACCGATTTGTTAATTGATTACTTACCTGTCGGGACAAAAGTTACCAAACAATGTTCACCTGCCTGTTTAAATACAATCTGCAACTTCATTTTCGTAACAGTTTCCATAATAGCACAATAATGGCCTGGTCCATAGGACAGGTATGTAACTAAGAACCACTTGAGTTGACAGCGATGTAACGTTAAATCACTGTAGACCCTATCTTTTGTATGGTTCCTATGTGAACTCAGTGAATTGTACTGTTCTTTGGAATACAACTTTTACCTTGTCCATACATAGGCACGATCACAATGTATGCCATAAAAACTCACATAGGATAACATTATAACAATTAGGCAGATTGTAGAAAGCGTTGGATTTTGTAAATGGTTAATATATACATTTTAAGCAATTGTTTCGTTGTTTCACATTAGACGTAAGGTGTGTGAACTTTGAACTGTGTAACCTTAAAGGTCTAACTGCAGACCATATTGTCACATATACGCGCAATTGATAACTGAACTGAATATAGATAAGATCGATCCCAGGCTGCCACCTAGACTGTCAAACATGTAACCAGAGTATTAAGAAGGGATTGCAAGATTTTTCATAGCTTTCATATTTCTATTGACATAATCCTCCCTCCTCCATTATGACCTTGAAATTTGCCAAAAAGAGTGTACAATTTACTTTCCGGCAGGTCGTGAAATATAGTCAGAAGTAGTCGTAGAAATACAGATCAATTTGATGGTTTTTTTTTTTTGGGGGGGGGGGGGTGCATAATATATGTTTCAACAGCAATGACCAAGATTGTTCCGGTTGTATATTGTCTCCTTTCAGCGCCCAATTGGTGAACGAAAATAATTTGGATTATAATTCTCCAATGAGACGAATTCATCCGAGGTTTCTTTCTCGACTGGACGGAAAAAGCGAATGATGTTCCTACTGACTACCTACGAACAACAGAAACGCATCGTCTTGACGGAAATATTTTCGAACCAGAGATAAAAGAGTTGAAATTTTAGAGTGAAATTAAAAAGCATACAATCAAATAGATTGTGTTATATGGTTATTAAAGATTTCGAGACTGAATGTTCCTATCAGGCTGTCATATTTCACTTTTTTATGGTTAAACTCAGTGGTTGCTCAATGCCATATCTCACGCTCAGAGTCATTCACATGCGCTGTATAATCTCCGATTCAATTGTATTTCCCCCCTTGGGTCCTATAATGGATACAGTCATTGAAAAAATGTTTGATCCACCATCAAACGCATGCGTTCTGCGTTGATAGACATTTTAACGTGATTGGTGTTTTCCATTAATCTTTCTAATCAGTAAATGCCGTTCTGATGGGCTGGCTAGGCTCGATAGCTCTGCATGCTCCCACAAAGAATCGATAACACCACCAAAGGCGGTCACCCATCACTCTGGCCTGTTGCTATGGGATTTCTAGACTGATTCTCTTGTTTCAAAGCTTTGCTCGGGAGCGCAACTTTGTTGACAGAAAATCGGAATACATATAGCAGGCTTCCCGGTCGAATTTATCAAAATTCTAAAGGGTTTTACAAGGAAAGCGAACCGCAACATTAAATGAAGACACATGAATAAAACGTTTCTACGTACAAGAATACAGTTAGGAATTTTTAATAGCGAAATGCCCACAATGCATTGGAATACTACCGGTAATTGAACTATCGTGTATCATTAAGAACTGTTAAAAGTGGCATGCATTTTTTCTTCAGAGAATACAAGGATAATATAGTGACTTTGGAAACATAATAGGGACAAGAATCGAGGAGTAAAATTATATGATTGTAACTGGATTTCTGTAGGCTTGCTAGATATATGAGATCCACATGTTTAATGCATGAGTAAGTTTCATTCATTTAGAAGGACTTCACCAGTTAAAGTTGTTATCCAAACAACTAGCATGAGTTTTCATCCAAAGGACTAGTTATAGAGTTCCTATCTAAAACGACTAGCTATAGAATTCTTATCAAAACAACTAGCTATAGAATTCTTATCAAAACAACTAACTATAGAATTCTTATCCAAACGACTAGCTATAGAATTCTTATCCAAATAACTAGTTATAGAATTCTTATCCAAACAACTAACTATAGAATTCTTATCCAAACAACTAGCTATAGAATTCTTATCCAAACGACTAGCTATAGAATTCTTATCCAAACGACTAGCTATAGAATTCTTATCCAAACGACTAGCTATAGAATTCTTATCAAAACGACTAACTATAGAATTCTTATCCAAACAACTAACTATAGAATTCTTATCCAAACAACTAGCTATAGAGTTCCTATCTAAAAGGACTAGCTATATAATTCTTATCCAAACAACTAGCTATAGAGTTCTTATCAAAACGACTAGCTATAGAATTCTTATCCAAACAACTAGCTATAGAGCTCCTATCTAAAAGGACTAGCTATAGAATTCTTATCCAAACAACTAGCTATAGAGTTCTTATCAAAACGACTAGCTATAGAATTCTTATCCAAACAACTAACTATAGAATTCTTATCCAAACAACTAGCTATAGAGTTCCTATCTAAAAGGACTAGCTATATAATTCTTATCCAAACAACTAGCTATAGAGTTCTTATCAAAACGACTAGCTATAGAATTCTTATCCAAACAACTAGCTATAGAGCTCCTATCTAAAAGGACTAGCTATAGAATTCTTATCCAAACAACTAGCTATAGAGTTCTTATCAAAACGACTAGCTATAGAATTCTTATCCAAACAACTAACTATAGAATTCTTATCCAAACAACTAGCTATAGAGTTCCTATCTAAAAGGACTAGCTATATAATTCTTATCCAAACAACTAGCTATAGAGTTCTTATCTAAAAGGACTAGCTATAGAATTATTATCCAAACAACTAGCTATAGAGTTCTTATCAAAACGACTAGCTATAGAATTCTTATCCAAACAACTAGCTATAGTGCTCCTATCTAAAAGGACTAGCTATACAGCTAGTATAGAATTCTTTATATTCGTGTGATATGTTTGGGGATTGCGATCTGGTTTGACGTGTCAGAAAAGCAATAGGAGAAGGAACCGGTTGAGGAGTCATGCCATTTATGTTGATTTCTTTTTCATATTTGTTTTCCCTTCTTTCTTTTTATTTCTTCTTAATATTGTGAAGATATTATCGACGTGATTTATTTGACCCGAGCGTTTATATGTTCTCTTTTGCGAGTAGCGGAGGGTATCAACAAAGAGGCTGAACGTCTATTGCGTATTTGAGCAAACAGACTTTGAAATATTTCGCTTAAGGCTTCTTTTCTTTTTTCCTCCATGTAGATGTGTCTGTCTTGAAGCAGTTTGGTTTGCTTTTCATAATTTTCTTGATATCTCTAAGAGCACATTTAGTTGTTTTGTCTAAAACTTTCTGGTGAAAGATCGGAGATGTTGCAAAATTGTACGTACTGTTGCGAGTTTTATTTCTGACACGTAGATTGGATCCATCAACGACTGTAATTCTTCTTATAACTGATATTTCTTTGGTATTAATATTAGGAGGAAAATTAAATATCCGTTCTTCGTATCAACGACCTACTTCCATCCTTTGTTTGTACGGAACTAAAGTAAGGTTCTCTCCCTTCCATAAGAACAAAAGGGACGCGTGTGCTGTCTTTCCAGAAAAGGATGTATCTTCTTTTTTCCCTCCTTATATTATGAATTCTCCTATAGGTGGGTCCAGCATCTGGCTGAATTTGCGGCATATTCCTAAACGTTGTTTCTATATCATGGTACTGAAATTCAAAGCCTTTAGACAAAATTCACACACGGTATCAATGATTTATTTGGGTGTTATTGGATGATTTAACTTTTTGTATTGATTTGAGATGATAAGGAGTGTGATCGTGGTAATGTAATCTTGCTGTCTGAAGCAAAAGCCACCGACGGACCAATCATTTCGGCAGAAGGAAGATATTAAAACAATTGATGTTGAATAGTTTTTGAATGAAAAGAATTGCATGATGTGTTATAGACTTCTTTTCTTCAGACATGCGCAATACGGGAGGACTAAATGACAGGGGCATATTCTTCACACAAATAATGAAGCAATTTGGAGCTAAATCTCAAATAATCGGGAGTAGTCCGTTTTAAATCGATGATTCACTATACATGAGTGTTTGAGTTCCTCGCATATGTCAGGCAAGGTGTTCCTATCATTTTGGCTAATGATAATGATGACCTCTTGGACTATTAAGCAATAGGACGAAATGAGCATTGAGAATGACGGTGCGATGGACTTTACATTTTTAGAAATAAATTATGAGTAATGTAAATAATACTATGATAATATCCTTTTTTTTGTACACCAAAGTTTAAATTCTTCTTAAAGTATTCACTCAACAGATCATCGAAGATTACAAGATGTGTTTGATTAAAGTCAGCCGTTATTCCACAAAAATACCTTCTACAAACGAATCGATTCTCTTTGAATTCTTGGCGTAATGTGTACGCCGATTGCCACTCTTTTGTTACACCAACAGAAACGACGAGGTGGATGATCATAACAATCTGAGTTGTGTTCAATCCAGAGGTTTGATAAATTTGGTTTTGCGTGAAACTTAATCCAGCAATCAGCTTGTTAAAGGGACAGCAAATATAAACTTTTTGATAGTCACTTTGAGAATATAAGAGGAGGAAGAGGAAAGTGCATCCATAACTATAATGTTGATAGCATCAACTACACAAATAATTTATAATATTTGATTCACGCTTAATGTTTCTTCAAAGAGTTTAACCACAAAAACATAACTAACTCGGTACCCAAGCTGCATATAAAAAATGTACAATATTGAGTATAATAAAAGAAATTAGCATAACAGTTCTCATACATTCCCCGAGATTCCTGTACGAGATCAGCGTCTAATGCATGCTAACCTATGATATAGTGTTAATTGCCGTACAACCCCATAGAGTCTCATACAACTGCTATTGGCACCAAGCAGAAATTGCATTGGTAGACCCGCGCTGTTTACAACATCCTACATTAAAATGCATGATCCACGATACTACATGAGCTTCGGGTATTCATCACAATTTTTTATCATGGAGTTTTCATTTTAATGCTATGCTATTTCATGGTGTCATGATCATCCATGTCGTCTTGTTCGATGGTAAGGAAAACATGGTCAGTAACAATCCGTGTTCGTCTATGACAGAATCAGAGACAACCATCGATATTTTCATTTAAAATTTAACTGCATATTGCATGATGTATACATTCTAGCGAGTTTCCACAATACAGATGGATGATATTATATATTCTGAGCAGTGGTGAAGTGGTAAATAAAGTGTGAGAATACAAAAAAGAAATGAGCCAACGCCTGTTCCTCAGATGTCCAGCGCAAAGAGGTAACAAGCAAAAAAGGTAAGGGAACGCTGTTCCCACGTTACTACACCTCTGATTTGAAGATAACAGTCGAGTCAAGTAGATATCTACCCTTAATGGGTGTGTTATTTATGATGATGAAATGTGAAAACATTAACGACGTTATCATAAATTATAATAATGCATCACCATTACCATGCGAAAAGACGACTTATAATAAAAGGTAATGAAGTCGCATTCTGTCTGTTAAATAACTGTGATATATATATATATATATATATATATATATATATATATATATATATATATATATATATATATATATATATATATATATATATATATATATATATATATATATATCAGGGTGTACATGTCAAGCGTACTATGGATTAAATATGCGCATATATTTGCTTTTATCTGTAGCGCTATGCCCACCACTATAATTATAGCAATATTATCCATTAAGACGACATCCAACTAAGTATAAAAACTCATTAAATTCCGATTAAAAGATGATTTAACGACGTATTTAGGGTGGCTAAAGTCCATATTGAATAAGCTCGACATATCTCTGTAAAAACAATATATATATATTTCCTAAAGCAGTAATGTAGTAAACTTACGCACAAATACCTGGAAAATTTTAGGGCTCTGAGACATCTGACAGATGTGTTATTTCATGTTTTGGTATTTAGTTGACACCATAGTATAATTTCGTATACGGTCAAAAAACACATTATGACGCGGGTTTACTTTCTATTAATTTATTTCTTTTTCTCTTTCGTTGTTGAACCATTTCCCCCTTGATTGGAATCCGTTTCGTTTGACTGGTAAACTATGCATTTAAACTACGACATAAACTTCCTTTACTTGAAGCATTCTGAAGTATCGAATTTTGAATAAGCAGTGAACCTTAAAGATGAATACATCGAGCATTAAGATTTTATCACATTTAGATTTAGGAAGAGTGATTTCGACCTTTATTTTGTTCCATATCAGTGTTAAATGTTTAAAGGGGCCAGTGTTCCTATTCATTAAAATTGACCGGTTATCTCAAACGGGCTGAGAAAGAGACAGCTGAATTTCAGATACGTGTCAAATAGTTATTTTTTAAAGGGAAAAGTTATGACATAGTTCATGTATAGGTATCGAAAGAAATGGCTGTCTTACGAAGTTTTTTTTTTTTTAAAAGCACTGCTTATGATTGGCCGAGTGAAATTAAGGCGTGCACCTTAAAAGTGATGTGAATTTAAAGTGACAACCTTGATTGAATTTCTTCAGTCCGAAATTTTCTGGGAGAGAGAATGTTGGTTCCCAGGAAGCCTAGAAAAGAATAGTGCTTCCTCGTTAAACGAAATAGGGCCAATGCTTCTCTCTTGTGAGAAAGAAGGTTAGTGCTGCAGGCACAATATCTAAAGTTTACAGCATTAAGGTACGAAATTTAAATTTCATGTAATATTCTATTATTCTGGTCTTGTTTTTTGTATGCAATCTGTTTTATAGGACTAGGTTCCATATTACGTATCGTTTACTCAGTGTCATGTAAATGTGTTGATCCTAGAGTTGTTATGCAATTTATCTTTGAAATTTACAAGTATTAGTTCCTTAGCAGAATTAATTGCACGCGATCTAAATATTCATCTGTGCGCGATTCCATAGGGTTATAAGAATAAATATGAAATAATTTCCTTTAACGATAACTACCTATTATTTTCGCTTTTGTAATGTTTAAATAATCTAAAAGCGAGTAAGGATATGTGATTTTCATGTAATACTAATCGAACATGTAGCAGAATACTATAAATTAAATTTTCGATAGAAAGCTCTCGTTGTAATTTATGGCAAGATACGACCGTAGGTAGACTTTGCACAGTGATTGAATAATAGCTTGTGTGTGTTCTGAGTAAGTCAATGAATTTTACATACATCTAAAAGCGATTTAGGGATAATTTTTGTCGTTTCAGGTAACAGTTTTCAGAGGAAGAGAGTACTCGACAAGCCGAAGACGTAGTCGAAAAAAAGAGAAGTGACGAGTACAGATTAAAATCTAGAAGTCCAAGACGGACGAGGCAGTCGAAAAAGGAAGGCTCGAGGAAATAGGAAATGTTGGAATACGGTAAAAGAGTAAGGTGATGCATTCAGTCGTGGACATTGCGCTCTTTTCACCATTTGTTATGATAATGACATAAATCCAAATTAGACACTGCTTTGAAAAAAATATTTATTACGTTTAAGTTAAATTGAAACTACCACCATTAATTTGTTTGATTAAATGTGTTATTTTTCTCGTCTAAGGGAGTTCGTATTGTGGTATTTTTCCCAATAATCTTGCCAAGTTCCCTGTTGATATTCTATATTACACCTACACCGGGTCATAATATAGATGGAGGTCATTCCCTAGATAAAATTAGCTGAATCCAATTAACTACCCCTCTTCCTATGAGGGAGTTGTTACAATACTCTCTCTCTCTCTCTATATATATATATATATACACACACACACACACACACACACACACACATTTAGTCTCCGTTTAAGCAATGAGTAGCGAAACGTAGCAAGGCTTCGGTGACAGAAACGAAAGCTTGGAAGGGAGCAAAAGGAGAGTCAGACAGTCGAGGAAGGAGATAAATGATAGAGCGCCTGCTAATAGGTCGATATAGATAACAAACCTCTTTCTCGCACCCACTTAGCTCCCAATGCAACGGGATGATATATCCATTAATGTATAATAATAATAATAACAATAATAATAATAATAATAAAATTTAGACCAAAATATTACTTCGCAAAAAAGAAAACGTTCTCATTCCGTCGGTAGCACAAATTCACTATTTCGCAAAATGTCCCCCCCCCCCCCACGCCTATTTAAATTATTGCATCCGTGTTCAAGATAAATACCTTCATCGTGCATTGCATCACTCCAGTACATTCATCCGGAGGAAGAAAAAAAGAATAGAAAAACTAAATGCACACTATACAATCGTTTCTACAAGACAATATGTACCAGACGCGTGCATGCTTCTGTAGTGTTGTTATGGGCAAAAGCCTCCTGATAAAAGAACTTGTAAACATCTATACTAAATTCCACTTTCATTTTTGAAAATCCATGTACAAAGAAACCCTATGTGGCCCTTTATCGACATGTTTTATGTTCTTTGTGCTCGTTTTCTTCCTTTTTTATGATGACCGTCTTAATCAAGATGTACACTTTTGTCTTTGTGATGACCTTCTTAATCGAGATCTACGGGTTGTCTTTACGATGACCATCTTAATCGAGATCTACGGTTGTCTTTACGATGACCATCTTAATCGAGATCTACGGTTGTCTTTACTATTACTATGACTGAGATTCACATATCATCAGCATGAGGCATTGAGGGTCAGGGACAAGCTTTTCTGTGTCCATTTACGACAGAAGCAAAAGTTAACCGAACACAGTCGCGAGATGCGGAAGTATAGGTGCCAGTGCTTGGCGCTTTGCAATAATTCTTCTATTTCTTTGATGATGGACACGTTTACAGTATTTACATCAGTTACGTTGTTGTCTGCATACTGACCTAAGATAACACTAAATAGTTGCGAATAGTTTGCCCATTAGTACATTTCTATCTGAGTGATTTGGATTCTTGACGTAGCTTTATCAATTTTTCTGTTACATCGCGCCGATGTGAGCAGTGTGGCAGTTTATGCACTGGGGCATCAAGACGTAGACGTGTAGAATCATGTCTTGCCAAGTCACAGTATCCTAAAACCAGACCGACCTGTCCTAACACTAACCTCTTAATGCCGTTCGCTCTAGCCACTTCGACCATCGGAGCGGTCCATTTGTGATGAAGAGACACATACTTTGTTAATATTAGTTATTTACATTAGTGTAAAGAATGCACTATTTCATGTAATGTTGTGTGCACATGGGAACGATGTTATCGTACAAATGCAGTTACGGCTTACAATGTGCAAGATCGGCGGGCCATTTGGTCGTCACTGTTTTTATGCCTAAATTTACATAGCGGGTGGAACTTTTGGAAAACGGTCTATACATTATCAACTTTCTTCTTCATTAAAGTATTACCGCCGCTTTAAATATAAAATATCTCGACAGTGGATGTTCTAAGCGAGTTTATTTATTTATACATAAATTTAACTTCTTGCAGAGAGGTCAATTAGTTTTACTTTCAATCAGAGAGAATCATCGCGATAGACTGTGTAAGAACCCTATTTTGATAACTGACTGCTTCAATATGAGAGGGCGGCGGGCAGTATCAAAAGTATTAGATGACACTAAATTCAGGCCCGTCGTATGGACTAGCGGACACTAAATTCAGGCCCGTCGTATGGACTAGCGGACATGTAATTCATGCCCGTCGTATGGGCTAGCGGTCACTTAATTCAGACCCGTTGTATGGGCTTGCGGACGTAATGGATACTGCACCCTGGTTGAACGTTTGGCCGTTCAAACAAATTGTACGTCTAACCTTAGAACTACACCTACTTTGCGAATACTAACGGTCAATACCTTCGTGTAGTTTGCGTTCCTTGTGCCATACCATGCAGCTACCATACGACGTTGACCTTCACAGTATTTTAACGGTGCATAAACACCCGAACTGTTATGTACTGCCAAGGTTGATCTTTGTAGGGTTCGAATGTGTACGTGTCTATGTAGGCAACCACCACACTAACCACTGAGCGAGAGGTGCTCATATTAAATAGGACAATATAAAAAAGGACCATGTACATGCCTCAAATTGAATAAACAGGGTACATGTGCAATGATACCTTTTAAAATACTTCGTGATCATACATACTTGTACTCTTAGAAACTCGACAGGTAATTCTGGAACCAGCTTGATACTGCAACTGCTCAAGAGGTGGGGGACATAATAAATACGGAGAAATGGCAATAAGAACGTTACGACATACATTTTTTTTAATGATTTATTCAAACGCTAGCCATGATAATGGGTCACGTGACCTGTATTCAAATCCAGAATTTAACACTATACATTCTGAAAGTAAAGCAAACATCGATCATTACTTTATACTGGAATTAAACGTGCTGAAAATGTACCGGAGTATTTGTTTTGTAAATTACTCAAAGGTCTTTCGATTAAAATAAACTATAGTACAATCTGAAACAGTGTATCCGCTAGGGGTACAAGACTAAGGGTCAGACTGAGTAAAAAACAAATTTTGGTATCAAAACTGGGGGTTAAATTTGAAATTTGGGGGTCTCTGAAGCGCAAATTAGGGTCAAAGGTACCACTGATTAGAAGGGGAAAAAAGCTATACTCTTATCTGTTTATAGTCTGAGAAATCGTGCAACATTATACATCCCTTTAAAAACATGAAAATGTACTTTGTATCTGAAGGTCAAAACATTCCTTCAAGATTTAAATTTCTTTGCAACAAAATAAATATTACTTCAATAAATACCCGTTTAAAATTAAAATTTTAAAGAATGCTGGGGATATTTAAGTTTAAAATTAAAATTTTAAAGAATGCTGGGGATATTTAAGTTTAAAATTAAAATTTTAAAGAATGCTGGGGATATTTAAGTTTAAAGTTAAAATTTTAAAGAATGCTGGGGAAATTTAAGTTTAAAATTAAAATTTTAAAGAATGCTGGAGATATTTAAGTTTAAAATTAAAATTTTAAAGAATGCTGGGGATATTTAAGTTTAAAATTAAAATTTTAAAGAATGCTGGGGATATTTAAGTTTAAAATTAAAATTTTAAAGAATGCTGGGGATATTTAAGTTCAATGAGACTGCCGCACCTTATATGTTTGATAATAAAACTTTAGTCCTTTGTATAGTCTTTAAAGAAACCGTAAAAAATGGTCAACTCTTAAAATAAGATATGCATAAAGTTCTTTAAACCAAACTAATTCCCATATACAAGTCTTTATAACGAAACACTGGCACCATTTTCTTTCAACGTGACGTACGAAAGGATTGGAACGGCATTATGACCTGACAATATAATTATGTATGCATGAAAAGATAAGTTAAAGATTTTTTTAGCCTCACGTGAATCATTTAAGAGCTCTGACCTTGAACCTTGAATTCAGTCAAGGGGAAAATTTAAACAGGACAGAGGCAGTGAAGGAAATAAGGTGTCAGGTGTGCTATTTAACTAAAAGCATGGGACAAATTTAAACAGGACAGAGGCAGTCAAGGAAATAAGGTGTCAGAGGTGTTATTTACCTTAAATTAACAGCTATATTTCTCCATACATATGGAGCCTGCTCTAAAAATGTCATCAAAAGAAAAGTGTTCGCCTCTCATGAATTTTTTTGCCCCCTTCAGAGCTCAAATTCGACACCAGCATATCTTAGAAACGCGAGTAGTTGGTGAAAAATTCAAGTTGTGATGTCATCCTGTTGTATGTTGTTTTGCTAAATTATCCAGTGATATACAATAAATCATTAGCAAAAAAGTCTTGTATCAATGAACCGATTCTTGTATATAAATCTAAAGAGTTCTGGCATTGATTCCAGTTCTTTGATATATTATATAGACTCTTTAGCCTGCAGCCAAATACTATGGTTATACATGTGTCTACTGATATTACAAAGTGGACTGGTGCATTGCTATTACATTTTCAAGCAAGGGATCTTTTCATGCCCAATCATTTTATTCACAAATGCATTTTTTATCTTACATTATCATCAGCTTTATATATATATATATATATATATATATATATATATATATATATATATATATATATATATATATATATATATATATCCCATGACTTGCTATTATAAAAGTTGTACCTTTTAGCATGACTGATTGCTTATACTTGTGTGTCATATTATCTTACAATAATATGGTTGGCCCTAATACAATCCTGTTCAATCGATGAGGCTATTTATCAGTCCAAACAGTGTATACTTTGGATAGGTCTATAAATCAAAGTCAGATTTTAACAATAAAAACAATGCAACTGTAAATGTTTTTTTTATAATACTTAAAATAACATAAATTACAACTGAAATTGATGTTAAAAAACATAGTTCCTTTTATTCAAATCGCCTGGATTACTGGTAACAACAGTGAATGGTAAAAGAAACGGACAGTAGAAATAGGATTTTGCATGTTGATATGTTTTCACTTGCAAATAAACACAAGTAGCAAAAAAAATAATAGGTTATAACATGTAACTAATAACAGAGCTTCCTGCAATGGAAAATTGCAAAGATATTATAGCAATGAAGTATGAACATACATTTTTGGGTTTCTCATATCCTCAGTATTCAGTGAAAGTTTTCAATTTTTTTCTTTTTTTAAAGCCACAGAAAAATCACAAAGCCTGTATAGTTTCAAAAAGAAGTCAAAGAAATGATATTAAGATGTAATTAAGATAGATGTCAAAAAGACAAGTGTACATCACTTAGCAATATATCTAAGCGTTAGAAGTACTCCATGATACGTCAGATTAAAAAGTATACCTTATGATCCTTTTTGATATTTACAAACATACTATAATTTTCACTTATAGAAATGAACCTTGTGTTTGAATTGTACATGTATTGCCCATGTGCAAACAGCACCAAACTGCAGTGTAGAGGGAAAGTCAATGACCATGATCTACAACATAAAGCATTCACAAACTATGGTAACTGCTGTCGATACTGGGTTTATATGAACAAATATGGTATAATATGAAATATATATGTGTATATAAAAATTGCAATGTTGTACTCACAAGTTTTTTAAAAAAATCTTTTGTTCTCATCATTTCAGTATATACTTGCAATGACATGTTGAATCGTTTGTTGCATTTCCCAAAATATTAAAAATTCACATATGGTACCCTAAAAATCATGTAAACAGAAATCAATATAAAACTTTAACATTTTCATGCAATTCTGAAAATTAAGATACACATTAAAAATACATCCCTCAACATCAAAAAAGTACATGTAAAAAACAAATCTGAGAAAAAAAATTTCACAACTGAAAAAAATCTTAGATAATGAATGTCGTGCCTTTTTTTGGCAGTTTTAAATTGTTTACAATATAAAAGATACTTCATTATCAACATTTTGGAATAATAAAAAATAAGCAAGAACGTTATTCCACACACAATAATAATCTAGCCGAACATTTGCACCGAGCTTTAAATTCCAACCTGGAATCAAAATCTGAAACAACCTAATCTGTCAACATGGAGACTTGAAATAGATTACTTGAAAAATTATGCACAAGACCACAACAATGTGGTTATACAATACTCTGTAGGAAAATAATTTTCTTTAAAAAAAAAAAAAAGTGGTTTACTAACATTTACATGTACAGTATGAAATTAAAACTGTGTATGTATCTGTAACAGTTTTAAACATTCTGTGAATTACAAATAAATTTCCAAGCGTGTACAAAAGTCATGTACATGTACAAAAAAATATACGAGAATACAGCCACCATAATCTTCCTCATGTATAAAAACCATGCATGCATGTTTTAAAAGAAAATGTGAATAATTTACACTCAGGAGGAGATACGCCCCAATAATAAATGGGGATTCCTAAAATAGAGTTGATTTATTAAAGAATGGTAGAGTTTTAATTTGTGATGCACATTATTCATAGATAATTTTTGATATTAGTGAAATTTCTGCAACTGTGCTGTACAACAGACCACAATAACCCTCCCCCTAAAAACATTGGGTATATATCACAAATTTTGGACTGTCGGAAGAACAAGTTCAATATGGCCAAGTTCATAATAAATTTATTGATATTAAGGCAAAAACAAATTAATAATAAGTGTGATCCCTTCTAACTTAGTCAAGCATGACTGCTTTTCTGCTATTGCTTAGGACTCTTATTTTTCATTTTCCATATTCACATAACTGTGAAGACTTTAAACTCTAATGTATTGTGTAATGGAGATGTTCAAAGTAGTCAGTAGTTACACTACTGGACTGTCACAGCTGGACTTTTTTTAAATCAAGAAAACACTGATACAGGCACCATCTGTCAATCACACTTCCTACTAAGAAATCGAAATAACCTTCACATAGTGTATTGTATACTACATAACACGTGAAATAATGGGAGAGTAAAATCCTAAATCCAAACTGCAACCCAACTCCATATGAAAGGTCAATCAAAACCAAAGTTCAGACTGTACACTGGGTGTAACAAGTGTAGGAAATGTGACAAGTCTAGCATAAGGGCCCCAAATTAAGAATCTTTTTCAATTATCCTATACATGTACAATTGCCTTTGAGGTTCTACATTGTTTTCAAATGTTAATATATTATAAAAGATTAAAACTTACCTGAATTGAGGTACATTTTTATGATGGTGGCATCAAATATAAAGCCAGCTTTTTCCCATAACACTACAAAGCTTTGTACCACACAGAAGTTATTGCAATATTAGCCATTGTTCTTTGCTCTGATTTCTTAAAAATCTATGACCCGTTGTTGTCATTAACAGACACAAAGCCACGCTAAATAAGCTTCATGTGCATCAGCATGCTCTAGGGATCCGAGATGGTTTAGAAAATTTAAACTTGTGCTCCATTTCTAAAACTGTACATACAAAATCAGGCTAAAGTTTCACGCCAAACAATATTTTAAATTGCTCAGGCTTATCATATGAAAAGAATAGTACATTTTTATTAAAAATACTGCATTCATATTAAGAACATAAGACTCCACTTGAGGTGTCTCCGAGTTCCTCCAATTCTTGGACCAACTGGTAATATAAACAATTGCCAGAGTACAGATGAAATCCAGGAACACTACTGTTAACATCGGCAGAAGACTCCACATTAATATGTGCCTAGCCTGCCATCCATATGCACCCAGTTAAGGCCAAGATCAGGGGATTAGTATTTCCAAAACCTAGTATCCTGGATAATTAGCTCTTTTAATACAGCTGAAACAAAATTGAAGTTTAAAGATCATTTCAGCATGGCTAGTAGACCAAACATCAGGATTATGACATGTTTAAATTCTTTGTCTGCAATGTGTACATTTAGGGAGAATCTTACTATCTGACAATATGGCACATTTTTTAGCGATGTCATTTTTTATCAGCTGGGAAGCAAGCTGTGAAAGGAACTCTGATCTTTTGAAATTATGTGCAAGCTTCTTCAATTGACTTCTCTTCTGTTCCATGTCATCAATGTTTTGGCATATGTACCAAATTTAATTCCGTATAATTTTCTGCAATGAATCAAACACAAGCAAGCCCGACTCAAAACCACTGCTCACCATTTTTAACACATCACCTAATCTTCTGTTACTTTGTGTCAAAAAGAACCGTTTTCGTTTGTGAAACACATTGTTTATGAACTTGGGTCAAACATTACATACCAATGGATATAAATCACACTGTACTACAATCTGAGCACGAAGGACTAAATTACATATCAAGTATGATATTAGAAGTAAGGCTGCACTGTCAAATTTGACATTCCTGACTTTAGCAAGTGACCTGGTTAAATTTACTCTCTTTTTAAACATTACATTATATACTGACAGGTATTGTAAATTGTCAGCTTTGTTCTCTTGCTCTGGAAATAATCTAAAAATAAGCACAATCTGGGATTCAGCAGTGATCTAAAAATAGCTGCTACCTACTCATCTGCAAAGTCAGGTAAGTATCCTGTTGATGCAGTGGCTCCATCTGCAACATGTCTTTGCTTTTACTTAATGCCATTAGCAACCACTTTTAATCCAACTCTGAATGAATGAAAGAAATGCCAATCCTTGGATTAGTATTCAAGCAGACACAGCTGTTGGAATTTTATTAGCTTTTAAAAAAAAAAAAGGACGAAGTGGGTGCCATGAAGTGCAAGTACTGCTGTGGCCAAAATGGTTAAACTAACTATGCAAAGTTGTAGCTGCTAAAGATTGCATTTGACACTCAATGAACATCAGGAATCAGATGGTCAAAATCTCTACGCATTCAGTGAAATACTGTAACGATCTTATTCTTCTACCTTTGCAGGCAAACGAGTCTGAAGCCACCCAAATTTATTCCAAGTGTGTAAAACCCTGAACAGGAGTAAATCTGGCATGCAACATGTACAGTATGCCCTCACTGTAAGGACTAACATTATGAGTAGGTATCCTACATGGCTGCCTTGAACAGCATTATAATGAATGAGTGTTGTATGGTGAACAAACTGCAAATCTTATACAAGTACCATTCAATTACCCCTCCACTACTAGTCTTAGCATTTGCCCAGACACAACAAAAACCAAATGATGAGTTGACCTTTTAAAAAGAATTTTATGGTATACCATTTATATATAATGAAACAGCTGCATCTTTTACAATTAAAAATAACCACCACCTCCACTGAAATCCTTTTGATGCATATGATGGGATAGAGAAGGCAGAGGCATAGAAGATTATACTGTCCAAGAGGGATTGAAAATTGAACTGAACCTTGCAGTAAACATACTGGAATGAAACAAATTCACAGATCAATACAAAGCTGCCTAACAATCTGTACACATAAAAGTCTTGATAAACTTTACCACTTAGAACAGGTATTGCCGGTAAGCATGAAGTATTTCAGCAATACAGGTAGAGAAAACCTCTTTTACAATTTAAACATTGTATATTTGATTATCAAATTGTTATAGGTGCAGAGACCTGAGCAGAAAAGATACCACTAAGCCAGGGTCTATTTTAAAACAAATTGGAAGGGAAGATAAATTCTCCCAATAGTTTTTGTAAATATTCGAGAAAGTAAGTGAAGAAAAATGGTAGGGCTTGAAAATGTGATAAACAATTGAATTGCACTTTGCTTTATTTTCAGCACAAGTCATAAATAACTTGGCATTCAACATGCAACCGAGTGTCACAAAATAGGCACCCAAAAATCAATATTTTGCAGGCAAAGCAACACAATCCACTTTTTCAAATGGCACTTCCCTTACAAGTATTCATTAGCAAACTCATTCCAACTATCTGAAACTGACTGGTCCTAAAATTTGAGTGAGTGTAAGACAGCAGCAATACATTAATAAAGTTCTTGAAAAAGAAAATTTTTACTGACATATTAAATTTGATCTGAGAACTCTCCCAAAAAAAAAAATTCTAAGTAAGAAAGCAAGGAAAGCAATCAGAACAAAAATAATCAACTAAATTTGCAGACACTGGCATGGGTATTAACAAACTCCTAACAATTGCTAATATTTGGTATTAGTATCAGGACTGGACACAAGTAGACATTTTGAAATTCTATCTCAATAGTAACATACGCTTCACATCAAATAATTTTTCATAATAGTAATTTACACAGGAATTTTTAATTTCTTTCTACAAATATTCTACAATATTTCTAACATGCTAAATATACACCAAGTTGGCGAATAATATACACATGAATTACAGGCACCTCAAGCTTCCACAATCATAACTTAAAACTAATTTTGAAAAATTCAAATAGCAACATTTCAAAGTTGATTAAAGTGAAAACTCTTCATTTAAGCTTCTTAAAATTGTAAATCATTATGTTCCTAACAGGGTATACAATTGATTGCATCACTTAATATTCTTACAATCATCAATTAATTGAACAGATATCTTAAGAGTCCACATAAATAGATAATGTCCAAAAATATTTAGATCACACAAAACTTCCAAATGTAAAATTTAGTTTAAAAAGTAATATTCTAAATCAGCTCAAATTTATCCCAGAATTATTGCTTTCAAATAAAAATATATATCCGCCCCCCTGCTCATCACACTATTGTTCAAACTGTTACCATGACAGCAGATACCAACACTGGATGAAGAGTTTGAATTAACCCTCATCTACAACAGTCATTGTATCACATGACCATTTTAAGTTGTGTGATCAAAAAACATTAATGATCATTAGTTGAAATGTTTTTGATTTCAAAATCATTATTTTCATAGAATTTTAACCTTCGCCACAAATCAGTGTATTTGAGGCATTTTAAAATATGTGAAGAGAAGAGTAAAATCGACAAACATTTTCAATAACCGTGGGATATTTATGTCAATAAAGTGGTTTTATTTCATAATGATAGCTTCAAGGTATAAGACGCTTCATTAGTGATGCACTAACATTGAAGTAAGAGCGTTATTCGCCAACAGGAATGCTAGGACCGTGTTAGCACTGCATCTGCCTCAAAATCAATAGTGTGCATTATCCAGCATAGTTCCTATTTGTGCATTCAAAGAAAACCACGTGATTTTAAGAACAAAATAATACTATATAATAAAAAAAAATTGTTTCAAGCTATTAATAATAAATTCTATCTTTACACATTTTCATTTCTTTGTAACGAGGACAAGTGATTATAGCGATGAAACATGATAATCTTGGATGAAGAATTTTCACCTTTGCATATTACTATTTGAAATTTTTACACATGCAAGTTAACTATTTACCCCATTTTAGTTGTAATATCCTCACTCAATTGGGCTGTATGACAACAGCCACATACGACAACAGCAACATACGTTCTTAAAACTTGCATGAATCAAGAAACATACCAAAATACGCAACTTAAACACGCATCCATCCCCATGTATACAAAATAAAATGAAAATGATCAGTAAATTAAATCAATAATCAATTATTAAATTCTTATCCAACTTGTATCAAGTTGATACCAACACTACTACTGGGTTTAGGCATTGTGTTCACCATTTCCAATAATAATAACACGGCCCACTTTCTCTTCCTTTTATCCTTCGCTTTGCTAGTCAAAATTCCCATATCCAAGCACATCGCTGCTGATCATCTGAGCTCAGTACTATCAAGCGTTAAAGTTTTTGTCCACTACTGGCATCCTACAAGTTCTCATCAATAACAAGCATTGTCATAATCCATTTTCAAACACTACCCTTCAAATTAACTTCTTTAATTAAATGAATTGTGGTCTAAAACATTATGCATATAAAAAATATTTTTGGTTTGGTTTGTGCACACGGAAGACAGTGAACTGACGAAAAGCTTTTTCATATACCCTCGCTGGTTGAGGCAAAAATCAAATTCATCTTAACATAGTTGAAATGTGCGTGTTATCTGTAAAGGCAAGCGCCTTACACTATTTGGCCGATTAGAGACCCATATCATCTTCGGACGGAATCTCCACAATTTACTGAATCATTTAGTGCCAAACACTTTTACGTTATATATAAAATTGCAATTCGTTTTTATGTCAGCAAAGACATTTTGTTTTACACATTCCCCAATATCCAGTTAGTGACAATCATTTCAAGATAGAATCAATGACCAAGAAATGAAAATGAATCAACAGCTTATCACAATTTCCCAACTAAATCACATTTTTGTTAATATTATCCACAGAATAAATGTAAGTGGTACACAAAATGTATCACTTGATTCTTACACGTGTATTTATTTAGCAATTTGAAACCTGAACTAGTAGAAAAATCATTGGCCCCTGATTATTTTTCAAAGTTGGTCTCATGTGCATTCTTTATACTAAAAATGAAACAAAGAATTCCTTGTCATTACGGTCCTTTTCTCGTCAGAATAAATATTAAATGTTTATGCTTTATCTTAATATCCAAACTTCCTACTGAAGACTAAGTGAATACACAAGTTGCTGTTGTTGTAGGGTTTAATGCCATTTTTCAGCACACAATAGGCTACATTTAAATGGCAGCCAGTATTAATGGTGGTGGAAGAACCCGGGGGAAAAACCCTGAGAAAGAACCACTGACCCATGAGAAATGACTGGCTAGCTTTCTCATATACCCACATTTGCCGAATCTGAGACTCGAACCCACACAGACAGGTGAGATGGCAGTAAACAGTAATGGAAGGTGCTTTAGACCACTCTGTCACCTGAATCCACAAGTAATTTAAATGTCAAAATCTATACTTTTTGTTTGAAAATCATGACAAAAACTAGTTGCTGATGAAATTGGTTAAAATGCCAATACTTGCTTTATTTTGTACTACCAAGTATAAAAATTGTTCATGTTACATGCTTAAATAAAGATGGGTTTTTTGGCAGATTTTTAAAATATTTTTTAATATACTAATTTGTACCATTTTTTTTTAACTTTCCTTATCTGTTCTAACATATTGCTATAACAAAAATATTACTTGAAAAGAAATATCACTTATTTTTAAACATGCACAAAACTCCATCTTAATATATACGGTACAGCTGAGAAGCGACCATACAGGACTTTTTATAACAGAAGTCAACATGGTGGTCACAGTACATGCATGCAGATCCAGTATGAATTTGTCAGAACAATAAAATCTAATTTGCGGACTAATGCATTCCCAGGAAGTTCTGAATGGTGGAATCATATTACATCCCTTGTGGGTTTTTTACAGTATGAATCCAATTGTCAAGCTTACCTAAAGGTTATTTCCTAAAACGTATCCCATTGGAATTGGCACGATATTGCTATAAGCATTTGTATTTCCATGTAATCATACTTCCTTGCACAAAATCTTGTATGCAGTCATTTTTCAACCCCGAATTTGGCATTTCCTAACTTGTCAATCCTTTGATTCAAGTCACTATAGGTCATGAACCATTCATTAACATAATGATGAACCATTCATTAACATAATGATGAACATTGTCAATTTGACATTGGGGTCTTGAGCAGGAAACGTGGAGTGGGCGTGTTCCACCCTAGTGTCGATTATTTTACATTTGTTTTAGTTGACACCAGTATCCATCCTACAAGTGCATCAAACCACAGATTCATGTTTATGTGGTGAGAATATTCGACTGTAAAAGCGTCTCCATGAATTGACAGTTTTTCCTGTCCAGATCCAAACCCCTGAAGTGATACCAACAATCACAGTCATGAGGTACTTGATCATAAACACTACAAAGTCAGGTGAGCTCTCAAGCATGTTCTTTTGAATGTTGCAAGATTTTGACATTTTGCAGAATGAATTATACCAAGTTACCATCCATGACTCACGTGACGACTGTTCATAGAAGTAGCATGCTATAACTATTGTAGCTGGCACAGTGTAAAGAACACTAAAAATTCCTATCCGTACCATCAGTTTCTCCAGTTTGTCAGTTTTCGTACCATCATTTTTCATAATTGTACGAATGCGAAACAATGATATGAAGCCTGCCAGAAGGAAAGAAGTGCCTATAATCAGGTACACAACAAGTGGTGCCAGCACAAAACCTCTTAATGCATCAACATCAAATATACCTGTGAAACAAACTCCGCTGAGTATGTCCCCATCCACTTGTCCCATTGCTAAAATTGCGATTGTTTTTATGGCTGGAACAGCCCAGGCAGCAAGATGGAAATACTGGGAATTGGCTTCAATCGCTTCATGGCCCCATTTCATACCAGCTGCAAGGAACCAAGTTAATGTAAGAATTACCCACCAAATTGAGCTAGCCATACTGAAGAAATATAGCATCATGAACAGAATGGTGCATCCTTCAACTTTCGTTCCTTGTGTGATGATCTTCTCACTAATAGAGTTGGTTATTTTATCAGTTTTAAATGTGAAGCACGACACAGAGTCCTTGAGGAAAAATCCAACTACATAGGCAATCGCAACCATGAAGTAACATCCGGAAAGAAAAATTATTGGTCTCTCTGGGTAGCGGAAGCGCTGCATATCAATTAAAAATGTTAATACTGTGAAAAGAGTTGATGCAAGACAAATACAGGACCAAATGCCGATCCAAAGGCGACTGAAATCTCGCTCCTCCTTGCTGAAAAACATTCCATAACATGGTGCACCACAGTCTCGCAAAGTCTGTTTTCCAATTCGCAGTTTATAATCAAACCCTGCAGGAACCTGGTACTTAAATGGACAAGTGACAATACTTGGAATAGTATTATTATAAAATAATCTGTATGTTGTAGTTTCATATGGCCTCACAGTTGAACCAGGGGGTTCAATGGGTTCGGTGTTGTTCTCACCTACACAAAGTCCTTTCTTGGGAAATTTTTCGCACTGCAAACTCTCCGGCCACTGAAATCCGAATTTGTTCATAAGCGTCTCGCATCCATCTCTTGCCTGGTTGCAAAGGGATTGACAAGGGGGAATCGCTTCAGGTAGTACAGTGCATACGGGTACGTACATCGTACACAAGAAAAATTTCAACTGAGGGCTACACTGTACCTTAACTAATGGAAAAAACTGATGAACTTCCATGCCAGCATCTTCTTGTTTTAAATGATTCAACAGATTGGGCATAATTGTTTCATTGTACTGAATATCTTTGCAAAGTGGTATCTGAATTGCCTCGCATTTTCCGTGGGGAGCTAACGGCGTGTCCGAAATTCGTGTGTAGCCTTGCGATCCCATGACATTCTTCACTGAAGAGACTTCAAAAGCACAAATGAAAATCACAAGCCAACAAAGAGTCACCGATCTTGCCGCCATTATGGCAGATTCCCCGAAATATATCTTTAAGGTGAATAAAAACTTGTTCAAAACTTACATTCCAGCTTAGTTCCGACGTATCACACTCCAAAACTATGAAAATGTATGGAGAAATCCGTCACAAGTTTGTAATTCCTCTTCTCGCCTTAGGAAGATGGCCGCCTTTGTGCTAGACCTATTCAAACATAGTTGTACGTCAGAAGTTTCGAGTTCCCCCACATGATTAAAAGCGTGTGGAAATAACTTACAAAGAACTGAGCCCGCATTGGGAGATCTAGAAACCCAATAAAACTGATAGCGCCCCAGTAGATTTTCATTGGCTAGCAATTTCTTATTATCATTATCGGCTGTTCCGTTCAACTCCTACAACAAAGAAACACCTGCAAGAAAATTGTAAACACTGTGAAAGGACGGAGATTAAAAATAAAAAAGAACACTTCGATATGTATTTAATCTACATGTAAAAGGCGACGGATTTAGACTGCAGAGGGATAATATATTCAACAGTTGTGCGAATTCCTCCATGCACAGAATTTAAAAGAGATGAGATATAGGAAGAAAATGGGTATAGGCTAAACGCTATGTTGTGCATAAATAAATTTGAGACATCTGGTATCACTTATTTTTTCTGAAGAAACACCTTTAGAATATAGATTTCAGTGCAGTACATTTAATTTAGTGTATGCCATATATTGTGACGTAGCAGTATAATGCGGAAAATAGGTAAAGTATTTTTAAAAGATGTTTAAAAAAAATACAGAGTGGAAAGTAATAAGTTTCGCGGAAAAATAAAAAAAAGAAAATATAGTTGGAAAGGAAAATACACTCTTCCAAATACAAAACGATGCAATACTTGTGTCAAAGGTATAAAAATGAAAGAGAAAGATATTTTGAAAAAAGGTTTTAAAAAAAGAAGATAAAGAATAATAAAGACATGCATGTGCTCTTCATAAAGAGCATCAATCCCATATAACTCTATCCGCTTTCATTTTTAACAAAAATAAAATTAAAAATCTTGTTTTTGTACACAGTTTGTCCAAAGAATTACCAATTTTCTTGTGTTCAAACGTCTCAACAAGAAAATGGAAAAATATTTCACATGGCCTAAGATGTTTGTTTATATGACATGAGTAGAAAATCGTGTAAATTTCGTGCACTTATTCCACACGAGTAGAAAATCGTGTAAAATTCGTGTACTTTTTCCACATGAGTAAAAAAATCGTGTAAAATTCGTGTACTTATTCCACGGGAGTAAAAAAAATCGTGTAAAATTCGTGTACTTAGTCCACATGAAAAAAAAAAAAAATTAAAAAAGACAGCAACAGAGAGCCAAATACGGATGAAAAAAATACGTTTTTTTTTTGGACATGTCAAATCCCAGTAATCTATATCTAGACGTCAATCAAACAGGATCAGATGCCCTTGGGGAATGTTTCCAAGTTTGAGTGGCAGACCTCGAGACGCACATATTTAGGTAATTTATTTAAAGACCGATAGCCGGGGGAACGTTTCGTCACAGGTGTCATTTTTATCATTAATCGAGTCCAAGTCTACCGCATGCGCCGATATAAAATTCCTAATAGACTGAAGAAAGACAGTTTTCTTTATAAAATAATATAGACCTGTCATTAGACTTAGCTTTTTGGAAATATTGTAAACAAGGAATTGATTGGACCCAAATTAATTACACGCTTTGTTTATTCCTGAATACGTTCTAATTACGTTTTAAATTAAGACCGTTTTCGTATTGCTCTATATTTGTAACTTTTCATTGTTCCGATCTTAAGTTAAAAAGCTCTCATTACAAACATCAATTTCAACAATTTCGCCATTAGTAACATACTGTTAACGATATAAATAAATTAGAGGATAACAAATTTATACGAATCTATTGTCACAATACATGGGAGTAAAATTACACAAGCTGGAACTAACATTAGTATAGCTGGGTCTAACGTTAGTCTAGCAGGGTCTAACATTTATCTGGCTGGGGTTAATATTAGTCTAGCTGGGTCTAACATTAGTCTAGCTGGGTCTAACATTAGTCTAGCTGGGGTTAACATTATTCTAACTGGGTCTAACATTAATCTAGCTTGGTCTAACATTTGTCTGGCTGGGTCTAACATTTATCTGGCTTGGGTTAACATTAGTCTAGCTGGGTATAACATTTATTTGGTTGCGGTTAACATTATTCTAGCTGGGTCAAATATTAATCTGACTGGGGTTACCATTATTCTAGCTAGGTCTAACATTTATCTGGCTGGGGCTAACATTAGTTTAGCCAGTGGCTAACATTGGTCTAGCTGGGGCTAACATTAGGTCTAATATTTGTCTGACTGGGGTAAACATTAGTCTAGCTTGTGCAAACACTGGTCTAGCTGAGGCTAACATGGGTCTAACTGAGGCTAACATTGGTCTAATTGAGGCTAACATTATTCTTGCTGGGGCAAACAATGGGTTAGCTGGGGCTAACATTAGGTGTAATATTTGTCTGACTGGGGTTAACATTTGTCTTGCCGAGGCTAACATTATTCTAGCTGGGTCTAATATTTGTCTGACTGGGGTTAACATTAGTCTATCTGGGGCTAACATTGGTCTAGCTGGTGCTAATATTAGTCTAACTGAGGTAACATTATCATTGCTGGGGTTAACATTGGTTTTAGCTGGGGCTAACATTGGTTTAGCTGGGGCTAACATTAGTCTAGCTGGGGCTAACATTAGTCTTGCTGGGGCTAACATTTGTACCAGATATTGGATATCTTGTAAGGTTATAACCTTTCCATTTCTTACAACTTAAGTATATGAGGACGTCATTATTAATAATATCTAATCCACTTTCTCCTCCAACTAATCATCACTTTGTTTCTTCATTCACATTGACATTATCATTATCCCCTTCCTCATAATCATCTTATTAGTATCATCTTTATCAGAAATTAGTAGTAGTACCAGCGGTAGTAGCAGCAGTAGTATTAGTAGTAGTAGTAGTGATATGTCTTACTTTTCAAAATACAATTGGGTGATAAGGGTAAAATAGAAGATGTATACAAAGACACCGGTACATACGGTAACCATGCCAAGCCAGTTATATGAAGTAGCCCTGAGGCAAACTGATAAATCTAAGCAGGCTAGTTCCATTAGTGTTAGGCGATAATGTCGTATTATTCTTTTGCCACACTGAGATGGACGGGGTTTAATCGCACCAGTAAGCGTTGATACGTCAAAGATAATACATGTATTATCAGGAGAAAGATCTAAGACCATGAAGCTGCGCAGCAATCATTTGTGGCATTTATATTTTAATAATAATAATAATAATAATAATAATAATAATAATAATATTGTCAATGAAAGTGGGCGGATAAAGATATATTCCTAATTAATGTGCATGCAAGTTTTATTTTAATTTATCTTTTAAAAATACTCATTAAATCTTTTGCAAAGTGTTCATGTAAGTCAACGAAATTCCATATATTTACAGTGGTGCAAAGCTAATGGTCCCGAGCAGCAGAGAGGGTGAACAGACCACGATTTCAAGCAAAAATAAGGCTTCCAGATAACGTTTCCGAACAAAAAATGGCCTACACACTACGTTTTCAGACAAAAAATAAGACTTCCAACAAAATCTCATTTAACCAAAAAAAAAGTCTCCATTTTTGCAAAAACGGATATTTTACGATTTTGCTCGCAACGATGTGGTCATCCACCCTCTCTGCTGCTAGTGATTTCATCACTAGTGATTTCAGTTCTGGTTAACAAAAAATAATAAATGATTTTAACCGAATATTTGATCCAGTCCGATACGATATCGTGTCCGAGGATCATGTAAATTTATTGTTGCGAATCCGTGCGGAGTCGACTGAGCATGACTAAAGAAATCTCGAAATTGATTGAAGTCCATATCAGAACACCATGTCTGCCAAATATTTCTAAGAGTATGAGTATCAACTCCGTTGAATACAGACAATAAATTGCAGTTATCTCTGATGACTTTTGGAACCTGAGTGTAGCGTTGAGTGACATATATCACGTCAGTGTTTTTGTGACGCCCACGGGAAAATATTCTAGCAGGATTCTTTTGTTTATCCAACATTATATCGTCGTATACGACTAAATTGTTAATATCTCCATCAATATCATCAATACTCGGTGCTTCATCGATATCGGTTATAAACTCAATAATACCCTCTCCGGATTTTTCTACCGCGCTGTCGTTAAAATCTTTTAGCACTTCATAACATCGTTGGTCGTCTACGCTAGGTGCAATTAAATACAACTTATCCCACTTCATCCATCTCATTATTAAATTGAGCAACAATTGCGTTTTACCGGATCCAGATGGCCCGATTATAATCATCCGGATAGAGTTTGGTAGCGCTGCATGATGCTTAATTGGTTCTCTTGTTTTCGTCGCTGAAAAATCAATTATATCCATATCTCTATACATAAATTATGGATCTATATTGTGTGAAGTGTAGAACGCGTACTGGCACAGATGATGTGACGACGATTACAACTAAAAATAACCGATCAGCGCTTTCTGGTAAATGCGTGCAATGTGGTACAAAGAAATTTAGATTTGTGTCTATGAAATCTGATTTAAAAAAAAACGAGGAGGTGATATCGCAGCCAAATTAGCAAAACTCCCTGGAACCCCATGGGCAAAATACCCCGGAGAAAAACACCTTCCAGGATATAGCTACTGTGGACCGGGAACCAGACTTGATATCAGACTCAATAATCAAAATCAACCCAACCCCGGTGAAGAACCAATAAACGCCATTGATAAGGCCTGTCACCTTCATGATGTTGCTTATAAAAGCAGCAATCTGCAACACAGGCATCTCGCGGATGTGAAATTAATTCATGCGTTAAATGCTATTCCTGATAAATCCTTCAAAGAAAAATTGTCTTCATTTTTGATAAAATCGGCTATGAAAAGTAAATTGATGTTAGGTGCCGGTAATTAATAATATGGAATCAATTTATTATTCTCCGAGGGGATACTGGAGGGGTAACGCTGCAATCAATAAACTCGCTAGAGCTGCAAAAGTGAAAAAAACCACTGCGGCTAATTGGTTATCCAAACAGGCACTATGGCAAATTTATCTACCACCGCCTAAACAAATTCAATTCTCGCATTTTGATGTGACCGCTCCTAATGAAGTTCATCAGGCTGATATATTATTTCTGCCACATGATCGTGGTTACAAATATGCGTTAACCATAGTTGATGTTGCGAGTCGATACAAAGAAGCAGAACCGTTAAAAACAAAATCAGCCACTGAAGTCGCTTCTGCATTTGAAAGGATTTATCGACGAGGTCCTCTGCACTGGCCAAATCTGTTACAAGTTGATCCTGGCAAGGAATTTCAGGGTGCAGTGTTATCTACAATGAAACATCATAATGTCACCATACGACGAGGGCATACTGCGCTACATCGCGATCAGGCCATTGTAGAACGATTTAATCGGACGATTGCTGAGCGGTTATTTGGATATCAATACGCAAAAGAATTCATTCAAGAAAAGCGATCCAGTGAATGGGTTAAAAGATTACCATCTGTGATTACTGCACTGAATAACGAGATTACTAGAACAATCAACATGAAACCTATCAACGCGATTAAAAAGAAGTCAATACCCGTACAACCACAAAAAGATTTCCCTAGAAACGCTAGCGTTTCCCAACCAATTCTTGGTAGTAATGTCATTGTGAGGTACTTATACGAACCAGGAGAGCTTGAAGGGGGTAGAAAAAGGGCTACTGATCCTATTTGGAGCGTCACTACGCATAAGATATCTAGTATAACACGATCAACTGGTAGACCTCCAGTCTATAAACTGGATTCAACTGCCCCTCAGCGGGGTTTTACTCGACAACAACTACAAGTGATTCCCGAGGATACTCAATTGCCACCGCATGGTCTTAACTAGCGCCGTTGCGTCTATTGCACTCAAGACAAGTCAACATCACATTATTTCTGACATGACCGAGATTGTTATTTTTTCTGTCTACGGTAAATTGGCGAGGATCCTTATCCGAATACTGCCAACGCATTATACAATTGCAACTCGCGCAGTGATTATTCTGTTGTTTCTTCAAAGTGATTATTAATTTAGCATCAATATCAAATTCTCGTTGTTTTTTTTTGTCCTGTTGTTTGTAACCGGAGAGTTTTTTATTAATGATGCTAACATCAATATCACTTATTGTTGTGTCATTATCATCACCAATGATTTCATCATCATTGACTTCGTCAACAACAATTCTTCGAAGTTGATTTATGTTTCGTACTCTGGATACTGCGAGATAGACTAAATTTGACCATTCGATGCGATTATCTACCATCCAAACAATTGTATCCGATATAGTCAATCCCTGTGAAGAGTGTATTGTTGCTGCGTATCCTAGCGTCCACGGGGATTTATTAGCACGCAATGCATCTTCAACGACATTGATATCAACCAGCACAATATCATTTAATACCAGAATTTGTTTTTCACTCTGTCCTGGAATATCAACTTCAATATTCTGTTTTCGTGTATCCGATGGCCTATAACAAAGGGGTACTGGAAGCGTTGCAAATTTTTCTTTATGCAATTCAAATAACTTCATCTGAAGTGTATCCCTGACTATTTTTCTACTTGCAATGATCAAATCGTTTGGTCTCCATGTTTCCCAGAAATCATTCATTGGGGTTTCTGAAATCACTTCACGCGCTATTTCGCATTGGATTCTATCCGGTTGTAATCTAATTAGCGCTTTGAACTCGCGTAATCGTTCATCAAGTGATCTATAATCAGTGGTGATTTCTTCATAGTAGTCTACAAAACCCTTTAGCCATTCATGTGGAGATGCACCGACAAATGGTGGTGGTTGGCCTTGATCCCCGCACATGACGACTTTTGTGTTTTTGGTTAACAACCACTCAAGAAATGTTTTTAATACATCTAATGACACTGTGCATATTTCATCCCAGATTATGATTTCAGGAATGAATTTATCACCCATTCGATCAGGAGTCCATTTGTCACCCTTCCATCGAAAGAAGCTGTGATAAGTGCAAGCATTTACCCCTCGTTGTATCATCTCTCTGGCGAGTCTATGAGTCGGTGTTAGCACAATCATGTTAGTAGAAATACAAGTATTTCCACCACCACGATATAATTCAATTGCACGCGTTGTCTTTCCTGACCCACCACAACCGTTTAAATAAACTGTCTTGTATCTACAGATTGGATCAGATACCGGTGGTGCATTAGAAAATTCTGTAGAAACACTAGTGTTTCCAATTTCAATACGGTTACAACAAATATATTTATCATCCATGGCAACGTCTGCGGATTCACAATACTCATGTAGCATCTCCTTTTTAAATCGCCAACGCCCCCAATTTTCTTCGGGATCTGTGAATTTAGCTACAGCTGATTTGTACTTATTGTGTATATACATCGAATCAGTGGCTACTCTAACCGCGGTATTAGGAAATCTATTTATCATCGAAAATAGATTAATGCAAGCATAGGCTAACATTGAACTTCTCAAATGTGTGTACTGGGAATTATATCCATCACAGTAGGTAACAACCGTACCTAATTTCTCGCCGCTGGATAGAAAAGCATCCTTACGGGATACAAGTTTTCCCTGTTTCATTAAATCCGCTACAATAAAATCGTATTCAGCGACATCTATGATCAACCGCGAAGAGTATTTCGCGTTATCGTATCGTCCACCCTGGGTAAATTTACCGATTATTCTTCTTCCGAGATCTTTTGTTTGTTCTTTTTTAATTTCAAATAACTTCTTAGACCAATTTATGATTTCTTCTTCACTGAAATCTGGAAACTGTTTTCGTAGTTCGTTGATTATTCTATCTAGATTGGGTTGTGGTAGCCAAACTTCTTTCTGAGCTCGATAGCATATAATAGCCTCGGAAACAATCAACGATATTAGCATACCACAATCAATCATATATCTCAATAGCACTATTGGCATCCAGTGTTTTTCAGATAGGTGTCTACCGAGCCAAACATAACTACACGGATGTAACCCTGTAGCTAATTCAAATGATATCACACGAGCGAATCCGGTTAAATCAAAATCAGGCAATGGTCCATTAATCGCAACACGAGTCATTTCATGCGTGGGGTGTCCAAATCGTTTGAAGTACTCAGCGCATTCCCCATACCCGAGAAAACTTCCGGGATAACACGCGGCTATATCAATTGAAATCATACCATCACGATGGTATTTCGTATTCCACAGTCCTCCATGACCAAATTCGACGCAACTCAATTTAACATCTTCGAGAAAATCACTTCGTGTTGGACGCCATGAGTTTTTTTCTCTTGCGAAGTGAGCTACCACTGATGGAATAGTAAAACTATCCGTGAGTAGTTTTTCATGGGAATTCTCCGGTGAAAAATCACTAGCGATTTTTCTCATTCTGTTATCTAATTCTTCAATGCGATATAATTCACCATTTGGTTTTACAAATTGATCGAATTCTTCATCACTTCTAAGTAACCACACTGACACAGGATCATCTTTACACAACGCATGAATAGCATCGAATAATCTCTCTTCATAGAAAACATCCCCGACGAACTCCTTAGGGATATATTTCACGGTTCGTTCTCGTGGAAATATTGTTACCGCAGGTGTCCACGCGTGTTTGTTATGATCAATAATCTGTATTGGGGCTCCTCGCGATTGATATTTCGGTTCGTATAATACTTCTCCGGTTATTGTTGTTACTGATATTGGGAATTTTAATGATGCTTCTAATTTAGCTATATCAGAAATCTTTGCACCATGCTGTTTCACTGTCAGTTCCCACTCGGTTATTTTTCTACGTCGCAGATCAGTTAGTTTATTTCCTCGGGATGCATTTGTGAAATGTTCTATTATTCGTTCTGCTACACAATTAAGCCCTGACGAATATTTCATAGGAGCTAGTTTTGCGATATCGGGTTTATCATTTAACGGATATATCCCATAAACCATTGCTGTTACGGGATAAGATCTTTCGTAGTATGGTTTGTCAATGCCGGTTAGAATCCCTGGTTTGGAATCTCTACTCACAATGACAGCTTTTTTATTCTTGAGGATTGGTTCAAATTTATCCTTAATAATCCATTTGCCATCGACTTCGATAATGAATTTGATTCGGAAAAAATGCCGTTTTTCCCCAACACGTGAAATTATCACTGCTGCTTTTTCATCAGTCATGGTAGCATCAACAACACCATCAATTCGAAATGTTGACCAGCAATAGGATGCTCCATCACGTTTGAATTCATTAAAACAATCTCTGATTTTACTAATCATGGCTTTATCAAGAATTGTATTCTTTGGTGTATTAGAAGCTATATCGAGATTGAATTGAGCATCTTTCCAGGGGTAATCTCTCTTGGACGTTTTTGAAATCCGAAGGATTTTGGGTTTATCGAGATTTAATCTAGGATTGATTTTGTTACGTCTTTTGGGTTTATCGAGATTAAATCTAGGACTGATTTTCAATAATCTCTTAAACTCTTTCATGTTTCCGTCTCTTGGACGTTTGTTACGTTTTTTGGGTCTATCGAGATTAAATCTAGGACTGATTTTCAATAATCTCTTAAACTCTTTCATGTTTCCGTCTCTTGGACGTTTGTTACGTTTTTTGGGTCTATCGAGATTAAATCTAGGACTGATTTTCAATAATCTCTTAAACTCTTTCATGTTTCCGTCTCTTGGACGTTGTTTTGGTCTATCGAGATTAAATCTAGGACTGATTTTCAATAATCTCTTAAACTCTCTATCAGCATTAAATTTAGCATTTCTCGAAGTCAATCTCTTGAACTCCATCATGCTATACTAAAAACAAGTGTCTAAATGAAAGATTTTTATATAATGAATCACTGCAAATGAATCAGTCAATGAATTAGACAAATAGTATAGTATACGAATGAACCAGGAATTCAGACCACACCCAGTGAGTACAAATTATGAAGCATCCAGTGATGGTGTTGTAAGAAACCGTAGACTGAAGAACCCAGTTGGGTGGGATAATGGTATGGGGTATTTGTTCTTTACTGTTGGAAAGAAGAAATATTACAATCATCGTTTCGTGTATGAATGTTTCCATGGATTGATCAAAGATGGTTTTGTTATTGATCATATTGATTCTAATCCGAAGAACAATTCCTTATCAAATCTTCAAGCAATCACACATAGTGAGAATACCAAACGAGGAAGGACTGGGAAATACTCGAAAAAAGCGAGACCTGTGAAATCTTTGAATACAATAACTAACGAAGAAAAAGTATTTAAATCAATATATGAAGCCGGCAAGTATTTCAATATTTGTAGACCCTCAGTACGATATGTTGCAGAAGGGGTTTGTCGATCGGCTATTTCAAAAAAGAGCGGACAGAAAATTCAATTTAGTTATGTCTAATACGTCATATTTTTCATTTAGAAATATATCATTGTTATAGAATAATGAATTCTGAAAACATGAATAGCATTTTATCCGAGATTTCAAAATTGAAAGGTTGGGATATTGAACTATCAGATGGGTTAAATCCTGATCAAATCATGTCTGATTTTCAGGATATAGAATACGGAGTTAGCACTAACAAGTATATGCTACCAAAGAAGTATGCGCTCATCAAAAGAATTCAGAATTCTATTAAGGACTCTCTCGCATTTTCCAGTGACATAAGTGTGTTCGCTCCGTTGTATACCATCGTAGAACGAATACGAAAAGAATTGGGGTACGAATACGAATTGAAAAAGGAGGTTAATTCTAAAGTTAGAAACCTACGGGCGTTAATTCAAGAAAATGAAAAATTTTGATTGACCAACCATTTATCATTATTTGATTGTGACCGTCCCTCATAGAGATTTTAATTTTTTTTTAGCATTTTTTGATTAAAAATGTCAAAATCAGTGAATGAAAAATTGATGGCTGGTTCGGATTGATCAAAAATAGAATGTTGAAACTAGCAGTATTATTATTTTTATATACAATTTTGCTACTTTCAACATCGATTAACGAAGCTGTCTCACAGTGAAATAACACTTCCATGACCATCCGATGGTGTTAGGTCGGATTAAAAAATTGTTTTGCAATTGAAAAATTGTTTACGATTTCAAATAATGGTCAATGAAGCATTAACAACCCGATTGGCTCGTGAACGACTGGATGCAATCAGGAGATTTGTACCAATTCGTGACTCTGTACGGAATAAACTACAACAACGACAGAGTCTTCAGACTGATTTTGCTATGGGATCCGAAGAATTGTTTAAACCAGTAACCACAGCAACGAAAGGGATAGAGCGTGCTATACTGGGAGATGTTCCCGAGACGGGAAAATCTGTTATCGGTGAACTCGAAAAAATAGCAGCGAAAACTGAACAAACAAAACAAATGGAATCAAAAGAAATAGTAGATGATTTACGCGTGATATTTAACGAGGCGGGTTTAGCAGCAATCATTGAGACTAAACTAGCGAAAATTCCTGCGCTTGTTGTTACGACTTATGAAAACAGGAAAAATTTGTTGAAACCAGAACATCATAACTTTGTTAGAGATATAACTCACTGGGCTGATATATTCTACAAAATCAAAACTGAAAAAACAGGTAGAATTAGGAAGAAGGGTAACGCATCATACATTGGATATATCAATGAGGTGGGCGAAGTGTATAATCAATACGAAGAGTTTAAACAACAACAAAAACCGCAAAAATTGCGAGGAAGGCGACAGCAACCTGCAAAGAAAGTAGTCTACTCTCCTAAAAAACAACAAATACCACGTGATGATGATGATAATCTTCTTGATTATTTATTACAAGAAGCCGATTTAGAAAAACAGGATGAAGCAACTGGTTATAGCGGAAGTGGATTAAGAGATTCCAGTGTTTCATGCCCTGGTAGTGTTATCAATGATATATCACGATTAGAAGTTCTTGTAGGAGGTTTCCGAGCTGGAAATAACTCACCGGAAATAATTAATGAAGCAGCTGATATCTGTAGACGATTATTTGCCGGCGGTATCATGGATATCAAAACATATCGAGATTTCATTGACGAGTTAGTAGACGGTGAAACCGTCCATGATTATCACAGTGATTAATCACCGAGACTGAATAAAAACGCTAGCGTGGAAATCCGAAGGATTTCACAATTGAAAAATGGTTTCTGATTTCAAATAATGATCATACACTACAATCATGATAAACCAACCCCCGTCTACGTAGTTAATTCACGGTTTCCAGTTTATAGAGCATACTACGGAGATGGTTTAGGCAATACCATTGCAGGGTTATTTGCGAGAATGGCTCCAAAAGTGATGCCGTTGGCTAAACAACTAGGAATGAAAGCAATTGAAGTTATTCGTGATAAGGGTATTGGTGCTGTTGGAGATCTTGCTGGAAAAGCGTTTTCAACTGCGAGGAATAAATTAACATCATTAGTGAAATCACGGATGAAATCCAAAGGATTTTCAAAGAAACCGTTACCGTCTACAGCGGAAATGCCTGCAAGTGTTAGTAGAATTATAAATAACGCAGTAGACGAAAAATTAGCGTCGATGGTAAATCAAGGGGACCAAAGCAATATTGCAAATATGATAGCAGGAAGCGGCTTTAAAAAACTACGTCGATGAAAATCGTTTACGATGAAAATCCTACGGATTTTTACGATTTAGACTCTGATAAATAGAATAAAATGTTCAAAAAATCACATGATCCGGCGTTTGATATAGACGCCCCAGTTGGCAAGGATGATTCTGTACGCGATTATCAATATTACGCTTATCATGCAATAGACGCAAATAGTCGATCGCGAATTGAACTTCAAGTCCATGATACCAGTAAATACTTTTTGCCCTGTGAAGCATTTATTGAAGTAGAAGGAGAACTTGTAACAGCTGCTGATACTACTGCTGTACCAGCACCGTATCCAGATGGTACTCAAGTCGGTTTTGTCAATAATGGTATTATGGCGCTATTTGAGAGTGCTAGATATCTCATTGATGGAAAAGAAATTGAGTCCATAGATCGTGATGTTGATGTAGCTACAACAATAATCGGGTTAGCGAGATATTCTGATGATTATACAAGATCAGCAGGACCTTCTATGATGTTTGCAAAAGATGGTAAGAATACCGCTGGAGGAAATCCATTTGTTGTAAGACGACCAAAAAAACGTGATAATAGTGATGCTGATGTCGAGAATATGATTATAAACAACGACGTTAATTTCAATCTAGGAGCCGCAACACGAAACGCAATGTTGCAAGGAGCGCGTAAATCATTTTCATGCGTGATTCCACTGCATCACATATTTGGATTCTGTAGAAACGTCCGAAAAGTTATTTATGGGGCGAAGCATACAGTATCGCTTGTACGAAAAAGTGATGATAATGACGCAATTTGGAGGATTCCAGCAGATGCTGCAAATCCCAATGCTGATGCCGGTAAAGTCAATTTAACAAAAATATCATTGTGGATGTCAGTGTTGACTCCAGCAATCACCGCAGAAGAACGATTACTATCATTTATGGACCAAGGAGGAAAGTCGTTGTTGAGTTGGCTAACCGTGAGTACAGATGTGAAGCAATCAAATCTGAACGGGTTATTCACGTGGAATCTAGCATCAAAACAAGGTGTTGCTGCGCCACGTCATATATTCGTAGCGTTACAGGATAACACACGAGTTGGCAATCAACTCTCCAGCCATATGATATTTGATCAGTTAGGTGTGAAAGACATCTCACTGAGAATAAACGGCCAACAGGAACCATCCGAGGATATACAACTTAATTACACCGAAAATCATATTGCACGCGTGTATCATCGTCTGTTGTCATTTATGGCACGCGATCAAAATGTGGATACTGGTTTGCAAATATCACAATTTGATTTTAAAAATCTGTATCCGATCTATTACTTCTCACTGGAACATCTCGATTTAACAAGACAGTCCGTCGTTGATATACACTTTAGAGCTAATGTGACTCGTGGTGCTATTGCTAATTATAGAGCGGTTGCTGTCATTCTCAGTGATAAATCAATGCTACTTGAAGGTGTTGGTGGAAGAATGAGAGTGGTAGATGCCCCAGTAGAAAACATGTAATTGAAATTGTAAACGATTTAGAATCAATCTATTATGTATAATGTCATATAGTGTTATTAGTGTTACGTTAACTCCCGGTCAATTAAAAAAATTGCAATCAGAATCGGTTAAGCGATGTGGAACCACAATCACGTTGAAACCCAACCAAATGACTGGTGGTGCAAATAAACTATCGCTGACAACTCGTCAGGTGAAACATTTCAATGATGCACTTGCAGCCAAAAAAGGTGTTCAGATTACTCTTTCTGCGGCTGCTATCAAAAATATGATTAAAACAGGCGGTATATTTCCGTTGTTAGCTGCGATTCCAGCATTGATTGCAGCAGCAGCCCCAGCGGTGGCTAAAGCGGCAGCGTTAGGAGCCGTTGGTACTGCAGCAGGAATGGCACTAAAGAAGGCAACTGGGAAAGGATATAAAAAAAAGGGACGATCCGTTCACGGATTGGGTCTAAGACTACCAGGAACCCCGTATTCGTGGTACAGCGGAAAGGGTCTAAGACTACCAGGAACGATTTATTAATTCAGAAATCTTCGATGGTTCCCATGTCCAATTTTGATTTAATGGATGCGGCTAAAAAACTCGCGATTAAAAACTTCAGAGGTGTCTTTATGAAAGATCAATTACCACATCAACCAAACAGCGTTGAAACCGGAATCATTAATTTAGATAACAGCACCGGACCTGGAACTCACTGGGTTGCATACGCTATTGATCCACGTGGGATTGTTTATTTCGATTCATATGGATTAGCCCCACCAAAAGAGTTTATGCGGTATATAAAAACCCTTCCAATGAAGACTTGGTATTCTACGCTACCAACACAAACGATGATTGACCCACCAATATGTGGCAGCGAAGTATTAAATGTCCTTGACGCTATTTCTAACTCCTTGAGTAACCCAAGCGGAAAACCACCACATGTTGTCGTGAATGAATACACTAGCAATCGCTGGCAACGACGAAGTCGTCAAAAACGATTTTAGAGAGAGAAAGAGTTTTACAATAACATGATTGATATTTGGGGGAGATCTTTGAAATCCAAACCCGATGGCACTGCACCACCTGATTCTGTCAAGGATATAACAAAAAAAATTAAAGATGAAATCGCTGAGACGTTGAACTTAACAAATGTTGATCCTAATGAAATAGTTGTATTTCAGGACAAACAGGGTAAATTGAAATCCAGTGATGTGTCGTTGGATGATATTTTAGTTAAACAACGAAACGCAATCGAAAACACCGTTGCGTTATTTTCCGATCAGGGTAAATTGAAAACCAGTAATATTTCTCTGGATGATATTTTAGTTAAACAACAAAACGCAATCGAGGATACTATCGCGTTATTTTCCGATCAGGGTAAACTCAAACCGGGTGTACTCGTTTCGACGATTACAGATCGATTAAAAACTCTCAACGATGAGTTAAACAATTCTCTGGCTGTACTAAAAATACTTGAATCTAAAATTGAAGATAACGTAAAACAGTTTATATCATTTCGTAGAAATATCATTGATAAATTTATTGGAACCCAGTTGGATAAAATTGAAATAAAACTCCCTGATATTAAAAAATCCATCGATGAGACGAAAACTTTCATCGAAGCCGTCAAAGGTGATTTTTCGAGGATGATAACAATCATTGAAAAAACAAAAATTCCTCATGAGAAAACCAATAACGTAGTATATACAATCCAACACGGATCATTTGAGTGGACACCTGCAAACAACAAATTAGATATCACAGCTACTATCAAGGGTATTTATCGATTAACGCTGGTAGCACCAATTCAATTTAATATATCATCGTCGAGTTCATCCGGGGTCAACAATACGATTTCAACGATCATCGACAAGGATAAAACTGAACGGTTAACGATAAAAGCCGATGATAAAAGTTTGGCTAAGGCATCAGTAACATGGTATCTGGAATTCGTAGCGGATTTAAGTAAATAACTAAATCGTTCGGATTTCACAATTGAAAACGCTAGTGTTTTTAAAATAAACAACAATGACTTTGTCATCGACGCAATGTCGCTATGATCAGGTCAGAGAATTTCAAAATAGACTCAAAACCCTCACTGAGGAATATCAAATAAAAATAAAAAAATACCGACGAAGAATCACCGCAATTGATGTTATTATATACTCGGTGTCAAGCGTTCTCACTGGTGCCGGAATAATACTTGCATCGGTTACAATGATTGCCCCGGTCGTAGTTCCAATTTGCATTTCTGCGGTGGCTACAATCGGGGGTATATCAACCGGGATAGCAAAAAAGATATCATCATGCAGCCAGAGTAAACTGCAGAATTACTTACTTCAATTTCATATTGCATCAACCGCATATTCGCAATTATCATTGATGATATCGTCGTCACTCGATAATACGATTATATCAGATAGTGAATTCTCAGCGATGGTCAGTATTTTTGATTCCGCGTTATCGAAATTAGAGCGACAACATGAGTATAATAACAATGACAACACCGATGGAATCAGAAAACACGAACCCAAAAAACAAAATGATCTCAATAATATCAACATTACCAGATTGTGAGTTCTCAGTGATGGTCAGTATTTATGATTCCTCGATACCAAAATTAGAAATAAATCATGAGTATAATGACGACACAGATGGAATTACTTCAACAAGTAGTGGAGAACACGAACCCAGTACAAACGAGTATGATATCAATAACATCTACGAAACCCGAGTTTAGTGTGAATTTCCCCTCTCCGGTTCCTGTGAGCGAAATCGCGCTAGCAAAACTACGAATGTATCACAGTTGGCCTAATATTAGATCGGTAGCATTTGGTGGTCAACAACCCAATAATTCACTGGTGTTCTCGTATAAGAATAAAGACGACGGTACCCCAGACTGGAACGTCGTTTCCATACCAACTGGGTCATACCAAATAGAACAAATCAATAATGAATTCGCGCGTAGAATAAAATCGATTACTGGAGTAGAGTCAAAAATTGCTATAACAGTTCATGAACCGACGCTATCATCCGCCATTGAAATAAACTCAGAAGAATATGTCGTAGATATCTATCAAAGCTCAATAAGAACCGTACTAGGATGGCCTGAATTACCACCCCAGAGTAAAACTCTAGAGAAAATCGTTGTTGTATCACCCAAACCTAAAAAATCTGATTATGTCACAGACAGGATAAAACCTGATAATCCAGTAAAGAGTTATAAAGAGTTCAGTGTAGAATTTTTTAGTTTAGTGTACCAACCTCCTTTGGGGATTGAACCATCGAGTGAGTTTCATTTGGTTAACAAAGATGAAATCCTTAAAAATTTCACAGCGATGAATAATGATTTTTCACTGTTGTTAATATCTCTTAAATCCGGCTCTCTCACCCGAGATGAATTTATCAGCGTCGTAGAAACATGTAACAAAATCATCAATGACATGGAAACATTTGATTCACAAATTATTCGATTTATACTCGATCATAAAAACCCCACAACGCGAACAATGTTTGCAACGATGTATAAAATCCGCGTTGAAGATATCCCCACATTCAAACTACCAGGATATAACCCAGAACTACAAAAATCTCTCAATGATGCCATCGATGAAGGTTTCCAAAAAATCTATGACGCATGTGAAAGGAAATTAACAGAACAACAAACAACTATCCTCAAACATAATAATGATCCAGATGGTGGCGGCAGGCATATCGCTCCGTTCAACGTGAATATTTCAACGGTGATTGCGCTTAATTTAGTGTGTGATGTTATCGAAGGAAGCTATCAAATTAATCTAGAGCAATCAAATCAAGCTCAGCAAGGATATATTCTTTATTCATTTGCACCAACAGCTCCTCCAGGATTCCTAATTATTGAAAACCCAATTAATCCTGTCTACATGCGATGCCATAATAATTCATTAACCAGAATTAATTTCAAACTCACCGACCAGTCAAATAATCTGATTGATTTACAAGAAGAGGTGTTAGCGATTAGTCTGTTTGTAAAATCATAAATGATTTTCATCCTAAAGACTTGATCAAATCATTTATTATTTTTTGTTAACCAGAACTGAAATCACTAGTGATGAAATCACTAGCAGCAGAGAGGGTGGATGACCACATCGTTGCGAGCAAAATCGTAAAATATCCGTTTTTGCAAAAATGGAGACTTTTTTTTTGGTTAAATGAGATTTTGTTGGAAGTCTTATTTTTTGTCTGAAAACGTAGTGTGTAGGCCATTTTTTGTTCGGAAACGTTATCTGGAAGCCTTATTTTTGCTTGAAATCGTGGTCTGTTCACCCTCTCTGCTGCTTCCCGCAACTGGTAATAAATTGCAAACTAATGTCCGTAAATCACAAATGTCCCTGCCATGTTCATCTTTAGTAATATATACTATCAGTACATTCTACGTTCGTTTTCGATGGGTGGGTGGGGGTGAATTTATCGAAGATTCTCCAAGCTTTCTAGCAGTTGAATGTGTAATTAATGTCATTTTCGCATATGCTTAAAATAGATTCACGAGTTCAATTAACTGGGTTTACCTTTAAATCTTTCATGTCTGATTGCTATAATAACATTTCGTTGGTGTGAGTAACCTCAGTACGAATATATTCGCTAAATTTGTTTGCCAAAATAAACTGTAATTGTCTATTTATATACTTAATTAGTTTTTGTACTCTGTCACCCATGGCACCTGACTTATTACTCGCTGCATTTGTTCCCTGTATATAGGCATGGGGAGATGGAAACTTTATGTTACATGTCAAAGTGATGTTTACTGAAGACAACTGTTGACGGAAACTCTTTTAGTGTTTCCACAGAATTGTCAGAGATTACAGTGAAGATTTTTCTGCCCAATAAAACTGTCATATGATCGAACACTTCAACAACAACAACAACAACAACAACAACAACAACAACAACAAAAATCCAACGATTTTGCGTGAAGAAATCTTTTTGTACGAGTCATCGATCGTTCTTTACGAAAACGTCACCAGTCTTTATAAGACCCTATCCTCTTCATGAAGTATTTATATTTTTCTTTTACGAAAAACAAAACCTGTTGTTGAAAACTTGACGTGACAATATCCTTTTTTGGTAAAGAAATGTTATTTTTCATAAAGATTATACATTTGCGTGAAACTGATTGGATGTGTACTGTCACTATTTTCAATTGTGAAAAAAGTAACATTCATTCTGAAGACTAAAGGGGCAACCATTTTCATATATAACGAGGTGGACATAGTTTCTTCACAGAGATGAGGACAGTATTTGCTAAACATATTTTTATGCAATAACAACCCTTTTTCACGATAAAGTCTAAGGAAAATTTGCAGTAAAAAAAAAAAAACAGTACATTTATGATTAACGGATTAACGGATAATATGATCCACAACGTATGAAGGAATGAGGCATAATCAGAGATTAAACTGAAAAATTAGCCCCATAGTCGCGAAGGTGAACTCGTTGACGTTTACAGGTGAGATATCATTTTACTTCTAGAAAATATTCTCTAATTAAAATGAATAGGAAAATACACCAGTCCTTCCTTTTTAAATGGGTCTGATATTTTTGTTGATAACCCTTTGAAAGTGTCAAACTATGGAAGTCTTTCTGAAGGAAGATCCAAAGCTGCTTCAAAGGAGAGATTGCTATCTCTACACCTGTCCAGATTGTGTTGCATGACGTCACAAAACACTATTATTTCATATCACCCTGATTGGTACAGATCTTAGAGGTAGATCTATTATCGTCACGCAATTCACCCTGGTTGTGCATTGTTCACGGTAGTGCCCTAGCGACCCATGATATCATATATCAAACTGAGATTAACCGAATCGAGGTTCAAAGTGCATCCTGTGCAGTAAGGAAGAAATTACCACACCGTGTTATATATATATATATATATATATATATATATATATATATATATATATATATATATATATATATATATATATATATATATTCAATTGAATTTGAACTAATTTTCATACTTAGTGGTCTAAGGGACCTAACTCCTGTAGGTATCTTTCTATCATAGTGAAACAGTAGAAGGTAAACATACGTATCGATGGCATCACCATTGTAATTGCAAACTGGCCGAATGCTGGGGTGAGGGTTGGGAGTAGAGATGCCTATAGATTCCTCATTTTTAGATTTGATTTTTTGGGGTATGGGTATGCTGTGGACTGTTTATGTTACGCGTCAAGGCACAGATTTTATTAATTTCCTCAGATAATATATCTGCCATTTGGAAAATATATGCACCTGAGAGGACACTTGATTAAAGAACGTGACATTAGCTTTCTGGTGCAGAACATTGAATAATAGTCACGTGTCAGTAATGGGCTGGCGATGTCATTTCAACAGCAACTTTTTGGGTCAAGAAAGGTACACTCGGACCAGTGCAGACTCAAATGTTAAATGCGTATTTCTTTTACGCGCCAATGAGGTGAATGTCTTAAATAGACATGTCAATCGCTATTTACTAGACCTCGTAATGTCAATCAACGTTGCTATTGGAAATTTGAGAAGTTTTGATCAACATGAATAATAGTGCAATTAGAATCACAGAATCTGCATAGTAAGAATTTTGAAATAACTAATTGCAAAACGACATGCATGCAGTGTTTAAAGGACATACAAGGGAGGCAGCTTGTGATTAGCACTAGCCCGCCGAACTACAGGTCTCGATTATCGATACTACCGGTAATTCACTTGTTGTTGTTATAGGGTTGAACGCCATTTTCAGCACAAGATAGGCTATACATGGCGGCCAGCATAAATGGTGCCTCAAGAACACGGTAAAGCCCCAGAAAGAACCACTGACCCACGAGAAGCTACTGGCCAGCGTTATCACATACCCAGATTGGCCGATCATGAGAATCGAACTCACGCAGACAGAGGTGAGATGGCAACGATCTGTAACGGTGAGCGCTTTAGAACACACGGCCAGTCGGAGACCCCTATTTCACAATTTTTTTAAAAAAATGCCAAAATATACAATATTTCAAAATAAAAATTGAAAATAACCGTTAAAACTTCTTACTGTACCTCGGTGTGTAAAGATTTCCCAGAAAGGTGAAATAGCGAAGACCACAGGATAGATTGTGTTGTACCTAAATGAAACAAAAGCCTCCTGAAATTGCAGTCAGATGTTTTGCCGTTACCAGACGTTATCTTTACAGTTATCTTTACCGTTACCTTTGCAAAAATAAACTCTCAGTTTACAGTTTAATATAGACTGTTTTAGAACCACAATAAAGTGCCACAGAGGTAAAATTATCTGAAAGATCTCGGCGACATTATGGGCTTCATGGCACGTCATATCATAACGATTTATGTCTCCATTATGATATTACACGCCGAGATATTGGCAAAGCCTACGCTGATAACAGATAAGTTTTTTTTACTGTCGAAGAATTGTGCTGGATTATTATATTTAGCCATCAGAACCACACAACTGTGAGCGCATTCACGTCTTCTACTAATGTAAGAATTATATTAGACCAATGTTGCTTTTGCGACATCATACAAAAATATAAAATGGCTACTTTCGTGAAAGAGGCCTAACAGATGCTATGTAATGTTTCAAAGAGGTACGAGGAGCATTTTGAATATTAAATTATTATTATTATTAAATTATTTATAAATTAATAAATACTTTGAAGCACAAATACGACGAAAAGAATAAAATAAAGTCCCAGAAATGCAATTCTATTTTACAAGAAATTTTGCAGTCACCGGGGTATAAAGACAGGGAAGACCTCGAAAATATTCTAACGTATAATGGAGATCATTTGTGATCGCCGCAACAGGTAAATTAATTAGACAAGGACTGTGACATATGATATATCACAAAGCATATGATTTATCACAAAGCAGCGCAGCCAGTAGAAGAATCCGAAGCCATTTCAAAGTCCAATGGAGCAAAAGCCATCAATGAGATAAACAAGCACTCAAAAAGTTTCGATATTGCTGGATAGAAACGTATAAAGTCCGGCCAGGTTTGATTTCGTGTAATACTCGGTGATGGATTATTTTGAATTAATTTGGGCCGCGTCCGACCAGAGGAAATTATATCCAGCCTAGCCAGCGAATTTTATAATTCTGGAATAGGCGTGTATATTTCTTTCCAAAATCTCAATTTTCAAGTTCAAAAAATAGTTTATATCTCTTGACAGACTTTTTGGGGTGAATTTTTAACGCATTATGAGAATTATCTCCTTCTGATTTAGATACCGCCGTATGGACACGAGGAGTTTCTAAAGCAAAGATGCCGAAAATGCGAATGGTACATTAGTGAACTCGAGTTTGGTATCATATCAATTTCTGCACATTTTACTGACATCGGTTGGTTTGAATGGTTCAACACTGACATCGCTATCCAAGTGTCCACTCAGAACACTGAATTTCAGCCAATTCCACTATCCACCGCGCGTACGAATTAAAAATGATATGTTATTGCTCTCCCCCTATACTTTATGTGAACAGCAAGCACAAGACAAACGACTTTAATGTTGAAGCTATTGCTTGTGCATTGCATCCAACAGCTACTTTACGACCATGAATTTTACTGCGGTGGAGTCAGCGAGAATCCGCAACCTACGATTATGCCAGAACCAGACAGGAACATTCTGAAATTTACTGCGGTGCAACGAAAGATGAAAATGCCATATCTCATTTACGAGGGGTTTAAATATATGAACTGATGGTTCCAACGACCAAGAATTACCCGCGATTCAATGGAATACGGCAAAAGATGCTAAACAATGCTATCTCCAACGTGTTACACTGTTGTTAGTTGTAATCGACAAACTAAGCCGTCAAACTTTTACGGTGCACGAATCCGGTGTTTGTTATGTCGCTTACGTACCCACACACAGCAGATGCAATCTACAGCTGCGAATTTAACCTAACAAAGAAGTTCCGGTATGAGGGCCGCTTAAGCAAGGAATTGCATGGGCATCAAATGGCAGCAAAAAGTGTCATTCCCATTAACTAGTAAACGACCTTTTAGCTGGGCCAGCTACAGTTTATTGGCGAGCTTTGATCATTTTATGAGTACCCGTCGATACGTTGGCGTAAAACCGGAAATGATTAAGTCGCTCATACGCAAATACATGAGCGATTTGAAAACGGTTTCTGAAACTCGGTTCCTACCGATTGAGGTCTTCCATTTGTCGCTTTCCCGCGAAGGTTTATCAGCAAACGGACGCAAAGAATGTCTAGTCCTGATTTAATTATCAAACTTTATGTGACTACCACGATCTGTATCTGAATACTCAAAATATGTTTTTAAGGCTTTTCGTGATACCGCTATGCGCATGTTCAAGCTCGACCCATCGCATTAACTCTTATCGTAAGGAATGGCTTGCGATGCACTACTATCGAAAACCTAGACTGGGTTGGAACTGGTCACTGACAATGACTAACATCTGGTGAGGTTGTGTTTGGTGTGTTGGTGGATTGGGACACTGTGTGTCGCGCGGACGTGGACAAACATGTACATGAGTAAGACTACAACAGTGATTATCCATTGGCACCGAGGCGTCGTTCATACAACACAAATGGTTATTGCTGTACTAGTGTGCACTTGCGGTTGATTATGGTGGTAAGTTCGTTGAATGCATTAAGCTGGTTCCGAATCTGTGTCCGAACGCTCAACTATATCATTCACGTACGAAACCTACTGTTGTATCTGTGATTGGGAGTGGTTGTTTCGCGAATCCTTCTGGTATTGAGATTTCGCTAGCGCGAGAACATGTCTCCTATTCAGAATAGTAAGGACTGCATACAACTCTCCAACAAATTTAAAAGGACTTCTTCTAAGCCAAGAACGATGCAGTGTTCCCGAAAATCATGGGATGTGGAACAAAAACAAAATACGACTAATGTTTTCCGGGAAAGTGATTAAGGAAAACTGCACAGCTTGATTTCTTATCAGGCATTCGTGGAACGTAAAATGTTTGACTTTGACTCTGACGTAACTGGCTGTTCGAGAGATCGATCTATCAGAGAGAGAGAGAGAGAGAGAGAGAGAGAGAGAGAGAGAGAGAGATATTAAATTTGGGGTAGTAAATGTTTCTTCGCGGAAACTACTTCTTCCTCTCGCACAACTATCCTACTTATAGGCTTAACCACCAACGTTAATGACTTTATCCACGCTGTTGCAAAATGGGAGCATGTTGTTTGTCCGATAATGATGATTTCGGCTGCGATTCTAGGCGTATCGACGGACCTTACCTGATTAGAAGCACGTTTGCCTCTTTCTAACTACCTCGGGGGATATGTATATAGAATCAAATTTGTTTGACTCGGTCTTACTCGGGTGGCTGCGATGACAAAGAACCTCTTGGACTGATTACGTCTTTCTGAAGAATTGCTGCAGCCGGTCGAAACTTGGTCGTGCTATTAATTTTTTTTCTCCAGTGTCATGATGATGACGAACGTGGAAGAATTCGCATAAGGTTGCTTCGCCAACAACACAGCAACGCCTAAGAGAAATTCTCTGTCGTATTAGAGATCCACATGTAAGGATTTGTTTGATGCCTCTGAAACATTTGTTGAAGGTAATGACTCTCATAGATTTAAATAAAACCTAGAATTTAACGAATGAATCAATTTCACATATGCAATATGTCGTTGTTGTAACTGTTTGTTTGTTTTTTATGGTTTAACGCCATTTTTCAGCACAATATAGGCTATACATGGCGGCCAGTATTAATGGTGGAGGAAGAAACCGGACAAGCCCCGGAAAGAACCACCGACCCACGAGAAGCTACTGGCAAGCTTTCTCACATAACTACATTTGCCGAATCTTAGAGTCGAACCCACGCAGACAGAGGTGAGATGGCAGTGGTCCGTAACGGACAGCGCTTTAGACCACTCGGCCACTCGGGGCCCCTTGTTGTAACTCTTTGTTTTTATACTCTAAAGCGTGAAGGTGACATGCTTGATGAATCGCATTTAACAGGTTTTGGTTGATCTCGTTCGTCAAGTCGAATATCAAGTCGAGTTCCAGGACCACAATAATTAAACCCAATCGAATGTTTTTATCCTGGGTATTTAGCCCATGGAGTTTCTGGTAATTTTAGTAATCAAAACGCAATATTACCACCTATTTTGTTTTTGGAAAGAGAGACAAATTTGTATTCTGTGTACCACATTTGAAACGCGTACCTGTATTTCCATGATTGTTAACACACTGGTAAGAGTACGTGCTCTGCTTCTAACACAACATAAATCAATTTATCAATTATTCTATTTGTATAATGTCATTGATTTATCAGCGACACGAAAACACGAACCAGTAAAACATCATTCAGTACTACCAAATTATATCAGAATGTGGAAAGACGCAATTATGACTTAGTGTACTAATGAGATGGCTCAAGTGGGAAACATTGTATTTAGTTGCACCATCCAGAGATGATCAAGGACGCAATGATGTTCTCAAAGATGTTAGCGAAAACGCAAAATTGTTGAATGAAGATGGAGATGATATGATTGATTTTATCACCGATACTGATGAAGCAACGAGTGTTGATGAACCTGACGTTTGTGCTAATATGTTAGTTGTTTATAATGATGTGATGCTGGGCAAACTGTCAGATCCAGCAAAAATATTTTCTCGAGAAAGGCATAAAAACACAGATGTGAGTTATGTTACTCAGCGATGTACACAACCACCTAAAGTGATCGGAGATAACTGTAATACTCGAGCTGTATTTAATGGAGTCGATACACATACTCTGCGAAATATTCATCAAACCTGGTTAGGGACGACATGATATAATTAAGTTCAAAAAATTTTCACGTGCGCAAGCTACCCCGCGCGGAATTGTAACAAAACATGTACATGATCCTCGATCGAGATATATTATAGGTATTGATAAATATTTTGGATATTTACAGCAACGGGGGTGGGATGCGACCTCAATGAAACGTCAAGAGGGTAAACGAACCTAAAAACATTTGCGATTACACTAACGACTGAAATAGTAAGATAAACTATACCAGTTAGATAAACTCTCGGTCTGTTAGAGGCTTACGCTTATATTTTGTTTTCATAGGAAGCTTTACTTTTTGAAAAGAGACGTTCCAGCAAAAGGTATGTTCTCTCTCCTCCCTTCCCCCCCACCCCCCGGAGGCTGTCATCCCAAGATATATCATTACAATTATAGCTGTGATCATTAGCAATCAGAATTTTAAACTTAATTAATTTTTAATTGCATGGTGTTTGTATAGGTTTGTTTTGGGAACTTAATTACATTTAATACCATCATGAGTCATGTAGCCTCCACGGTGATGAGGCCAGTGAAGGGGTAGCCTCCACGGTGATGAGGCCAGTGAAGGGAAATCTCATTAACACCACTCTAGCACATGTTCTACAAATTAAAACCTCTGAAAATTGTCTTAATATATACTGACACTAAACCAGTCAAAAGGTCCACAATGTAATAAATGTTGTTCATGCGTATTTCAGGAAAACGTAATAAAGAATGTACATGTATCTTGATGGTATAGACTTAAGCTCCACCCCAAACTCCTTTTCATTGTTTGTGTTCCATAAATATTTGCAAAAATATAGCAGCTCTCTACCTCTTTCCTCTCTCCATATGTGTCACATATTTAATATGGAAAGTTGATTTAACTGAACAAATTCCTTCTCCATCGCATGTCGATACAAAAGGATACCGTGTTATGATCAGTGAATAGGACAAGGCTGTCCAAACAAACAACTCCTGCCATGGTAGGCCAGTACATTTTTTTTCCCTGACACTGATAACATTGAAGGAGGTTCAGTTAACTCTATGCTAGTTTCAATGACCACATCCTACATAGAAGCATTTTACTTTTGGCGTATGTTTTAAAATATGCTTCTTATGCAGCAAGTCTTCTTCTGTTGGTTTAGATTCTCCATTTACTCCAAATGAGGGGCTATGAGTGGCCGAGTGGTATAAAGCGCTCATCGTTACGGATCACTGCCTTCTCACCTCTGTCTAAGATTCGGTTAATATAGTTATGTGAAAAAGCTTGCCAGTAGCTTCTAGTGGGTCGGTGGTTCTTTCAGGGGGTTTTCCCTGGTTCTTCCTCCACCTATAATACTGGCCGCCAGGTATAGCCTATCGTGTGCTTAAAAATGGCGTTAAACCCTACAACAACATCAACAACTACTCCAAAATGACATTTTGCATCTGGACTAGGAGCAATGAACAATTCAAGTTTGTCAATTGTAAGTCCCATATTTTGGTTTCAGTGATGCATTCGTCTGCATTTTGTACTTTCTCTCTCTCTCTCTCTCTTCTCTCTCTCTCTCTCTCTCTCTCTCTCTCTCTCTCTATCTATCTATATATATATATATATATATATATATATATATATATATATATATATATATATATATATATATATATATATTCTTGAATGACTATCTAATATTGTTGAAGTCATTTTAGAGTGTATTTTTTTTTACAATGAATTTGGAATACATCAACACTCGATTAATTTAACAACCAGTTTAGTTTGAATCTCTAAATTTTGTTTATTACATTACTCAATACTTACAAGTGACACTGTTAGTTGGTTTGGTTCTCAAAATTGCTTATCTTTGTTCCCCGTCAAATTTGATTTTTTTCCTCCATAAATTCAGAATTAAACTTTTCTAGGGTCTCTTTTTTCCCATAAATTCACATTTTTCTCGTCAATCAGAAATGCTGCTCTGCCTATTTCAGTGATTTTAAACACGTGTTATTCCCATGTCCTTTATTTCATATATTTTTTCTTCTTCAGTAATTACAAGTATCAGCTCTCACCATCCAGACTCATGGTGATATAGTGATCCCGGATTTTAACTGCAGCCCTAGAGCAATGATTCTCAAAGTGGGCTGTGGTATTCCCGAGGGGAAGCGCTAATGATGAATAATACTTTTTATGGGATAAGGTAGGGGGGTACTGAGGGTTACCATGGTGGCAATGCCAAGAAAAAGTTTAGGAAACCCTGCCCTAAAGCAATGAGCGTTCCAGCACCCTCTGCTGAATATATACCCATTACCATTATTATCAAATTTACTGCATACATGCTTCTGTTAAGTCATTTGTAGCATTAGGAGTGTCCCACTAGTTGTTGGGACAAGAGTGTCCCACTAGTTGTTGGGACAGGAGTGTCCCACTAGTTGTTGGGACAGGAGAGTCCAACTAGTTGTTGGTCTGTTAGGAAGGCACATCTGGCTGGACGAGTAGAACCACCGAATCTTAGGCGACTAGATAGGCTCGGTCGTAAATGATGATTGAGTTATGAAGTCTTTCGTCAAGTGAGTCACGCTAGCTTGTACGCGGCTCAACGTATTAATTGCATGATGTTGAGGAATGGAGCCTTGTAGTAAGGATCCTCTCTTATTGATGCAGGAGTGTCCCATTAGTTGTTGGGACAGGAGTGTCCCACTAGCTTGTACGCGGCTCAACGTATTAATTGCATGATGTTGAGGAATGGAGCCTTGTAGTAAGGATCCTCTCTTATTGACGCAGGAGTGTCCCACTAGTTGTTGTGACAGGAGTGTCCCACTAGTTGTTGGGACAGGAGTGTCCCACTAGCTTGTATGCGGCTCAACGTATTAATTGCATGATGTTGAGGAATGGAGCCTTGTAGTAAGTATCCTTTCTTATTGACGCAGGAGAGTCCCACTAGTTGTTGGGACAGGAGTGTCCCACTAGTTATTGGGACAGGAGTGTCCCACTAGCTTGTACGCGGCTCAACGTATTAATTGCATGATGTTGAGGAATGGAGCCTTGTAGTAAGGATCCTCTCTTATTGACACAGGAGTGTCCCACTAGTTGTTGGGACAGGAGTGTCCCACTAGTTGTTGGGACAGGAGTGTCCCACTAGCTTGTATGCGGCTCAACGTATTAATTGCATGATGTTGAGGAATGGAGCCTTGTAGTAAGTATCCTCTCTTATTGACGCAGGAGTGTCCCACTAGTTGTTGGGACAGGAGTGTCCCACTAGCTTGTACGCGGCTCAACGTATTAATTGCATGATGTTGAGGAATGGAGCCTTGTAGTAAGTATCCTCTCTTATTGACGCACACTGCCGTCAATATGGTTGTGACTGCAACCCTCACATAGACTGTTATGTTCACACTCTAAACATAGCGGAGTGTAAAGCATTAAATATCAACGAGTCAATCCTTCTTCGTCGTATTAGCGAAGGATCGTATCATTTGTTCAAAGAAGTAATATGGTTGGTGCTGTACCATTAAAGACTAAAACTCGTTGTATAAAACGTAAAACTGATGTGTGCACCACATGTGAAACTTTTGTGGACAAGATTTTAAAGTGCCTGGAATTGAAGCCTACTAATAATGCTGATTTAATTACTAAGGACGTCTGAAGGTTAAACAGTTTATTGTCGGAGGAAGATTTTATTCTTGTCGAAGACATTATAATTGACCTTATTCAGCTTCGCAAAAATAAGAGAACAATGAAAACGGCGAAGATACATACGGCATCACCCATTCTCCCATTCAAGAACAAACTCCAGGACTCTGATATTGTCAGACAAATGCAAAAGGTCATTTTTATGACCCAGGTAAATATACTTGAAGTAACTATAATATAATTGCTCAATTAAATCCGGGATACAATGGTAAGCAGCCTTGCAGCGAATAATAATGGTCGATACAAAATAACTCACAGGAGGTGCAAACTATGGAAAACGTACTTTGTCTACTCGTACAGGAATCTATTACTTACGAGTACATGAACGACTGGGACAAGCGTGCTGAACGAGTTGACACCGAATAAACCTTTTTCATTCGTCGTTATTTCACGAAGGTATTTCTGCCGACTACTAGCACGCTAGCAATGTCTGGTCCGCGTTTGTCTACCAAAATATGTATGCCTGGCATCATATGTTTCTACGCACTGGCGTGTTGCTGCTCGCGGATGTATCAGAAATATGTTGTGATACTGCTATGCATGAGTAGAGGATCGTTCCCGCTCACTAATTCTAGTAGCTAGGAGTGGCCTAGGACGCTCTATCAAAAACTGAAGTAGAGCTGGAGCTTTTGACAGATATCGACCAGATTGTTTATTGAAAGGGGCAGACACGCAGATATTGCAATGGCGACCTACCGCTGCGCTCATACCAACAATCCGAGCGTGAAAGGGTTCTGAGCCTGCCAAACAATCTAGATATTGTTGTTGTTGTTGTTTTAGTAGGGTTTAACGCCATTTTTCAGCACACGATCTGTGTTGATCTTATTCAGGATACCGAAAAAGACAAACTCGACCCATTAATTTAGCATCGACATTTAGTTAGCTTAAACAATATTTATTTGAGACACTCTGTGAAATGCAATTACAAACATGATTTTGGGGGATTCAATAGAAAACAAGCTTATTACCAATGTCTCCCCAAAAGTCAAAACGAAACCCATAACATCAGTTATCTCGATGTCGGTACAAAAGTACATACTGAAAATGTGCATAACTTATTTGCAAGAATGAATAAGAATTTATACCTAATTAATTGCGATTCAAATGGCTGTGCGTTCAGTCAATTAAATATATCTCAATACATCTTACCAAAATTTTGCACAGTTAGAAATATTTATATATTATTTCTTCAGTTAACATAGAGACCGACATTTCAGTCACGCGAAGTATGTGAAGAGGTCTTACGGCTAGCTGTCCACATCAGCAAAGCCAACCTCGGTTTGTATGGTCTCTTCATGCTGGTGCATCTAAATTAAATTTGTTAAACTCGTCCACATTCGTGAGTGATGAATGAATTTTATTAAGATCACACCGCGGTACGGTAACAGCATATAAATTATCTATAATGATGCAGATTCGCTTTTTATGCACACCACAACATATGAGATGTAGGCGGACACGGCTGATGCAAATTTAATAAATACATTTGACACGAACTTGTATCCAAAAGAGCAGCCGCGATTTGTAGTCTGACTATGAAAGACGTCTAAGCGGCTATTTATGTCGTTTGGGGGTCCAAGTCGAATTGCTTAATGAACAGCGATGTGTGGCATGTTTCCTGGTCGACGGAAACGAGAGATCAAATGTTTAGGAATATCGCATAAACGCGGCAGCCAATATTGACACTGCGCCATAAATTAATGTAACGTTGCTTTGGTAGGACTCTGCTCACTCTGATATCGTTTTCTTAATGCATTCAAATTCCGACACAAGCAAATGGATGCATTTTCAACTTTTGCTGACATATGTATCAACTGCGATGTGAACCAAGGAATGTCGAGGTCAATTGTATTCAATTTAAATGTGCTCATGCAAGACACAGATGGTCTCGAAGATCAGACTAGCTATATAGGATGTAATCTGCATCATTACCAGACCACTAGAAAATCTAATTTTAAAAAAAAATTAAAATCTGGAATTATTGGAAAAGATTTTACAAACTATTAAGATCCATTTTTCCTCAAGTAATTATCTTTCCTGCTAGGAATGTACCAGGAATATTTTTTGTGACAGCATGGTAATTGTGCATGAGGTAAATTAAGAATTGAAAATCCAAAGAAAAGAGTTTTCAAAATAATAATTTGAGAGTTCTTGAAATTAAGTCTTTTCCTGACAGTACATAGAATCATACCATTCTGAATAATATACATTTGAAACGAAAAAGACGTATTGGTTTTAGTCGCGATCAGCGTGACACGAAACCATTAAGGGGCCGCGAGTGATCTAAAGCGCTCACCGTTACGGATCACTGCAGCCTCACCTCTGTCTGCGTGGGTTCGAGTCTAAGATTCGGCTAATGTAGTTATGTGAGAAAACTTGCCAGTAGCTTCTCGTGGGTCGGTGGTTATTTCCGGGGAATTTCCCGGGTTCTTCCTCCACCAATAATACTGGCCGCCATATATAGCCTATCGTGTGCTGAAAAATGGCGCGTTAAACCCTATAAAAAAAGAAGACCCCCCCCAAAAAAAAAAAAAAACACATTAACACTGGCGTATTGGCTAGGATCGCAATGAAATTGGAATGGTTGCAATGGTTAACCATCTTGCAATGGTTTACCTCTCCTGTTCAGGTGCATGTAAGTGATTTAAAACTGGCGATTGATCAACAGACAGTGAAAAGTCAGGTAGCATATTTTGCTTCGAAAATCTTGTATGCGACCAAGGGGTATAGTAATTCTATTCTGAAACAACAAAAAAATATATTAAAAATTAAGTGTTGTTACATAATGTTACGCTCGCCAATTTTCGCTGAGCAAAATATCTGTATTTATGTTACTGCCCAATATCGTAAATACAGTAAAATCAAATGGTACAGATCAAGGATTTGACCTATATTAGCAGCCCAACTCACACAGCCCCATAATGACATTAAGCCAAACAAAAATCGTTAAGTCCTAACTGGGCAGATCTTTCCGGAGGTCTAAGTGGATAGAGCATCCGCCTCGGATGCGGAAGGTCACGGGTTCAAGCCGAGTCATATGAAAGATATAAAAATAGTATTAGCATAATTGCGATATTACTACAATTGTTAACGCTACGTTAACAATCTAAGTAACACGCACACATACATAATCTATGATACTACGTAGGTGATCTGAAGCGCACATGCGCACTGATCTCAACAGGAAGTCCCTCATTGGCGACATATAACATTGTCTTACATCCAGTAAGAAGGGACGAAAGTCTGCAAGTACATTTAAGGGTGACTGCTATGAGAACCGCGTTTTCTATTGCACCAATTATAGAAGATTATCCACTCTGTATCGTCAACCCTGGAAACAGATCAGCTTATAGCCTTGACGATGCCGAAGGCAAACTTGTTCGAAAGCTGCCGGCGGATCGACCGCTTCAGATGGGCCAACCGTGAAGTTAGAATATCTGCGGAGTCTTGTGGATGTCAGACCCACCATCCCGTACCCTTCTCAGGTGCAATACTGATAAGGATTTAAATTTCTTTATTTGAAAAGAAAAAAACGTATTCAGTCAATTGACCAATTGTTTAGGAGGCCGTCTAAAATTACAGGTATTAGATGTACAGGTTTTAAAGTTTTTGGTTTCTTAAAACCACAATCCTATTTTTTTTTTTTTTAAAAAAAAATACATCTAATACTACCTTGCAATATGAACCAAACAAAGCTGATTCATAATAACATTAGAAGTTAAACTGTGTAAGATAATATTGTAAATAAGAGCAGCATATAACATACAATGAAATACATGATTGTATCCGTAGATGCTGACTAATAAAAGATAGGGTGGAATGGAATTTCCAGCAAAAGCTAAATACTTCTCATAAAAGTTACAATTTGGTTTACAAAAAAATATAAGTATTGTTGTTCGAGCTAGGTTTTAGTTCATACATTTGTATAATTCCCCAAATTACTTTCTAAGATAATTACGTGCCAACCCATATATGTTGATGGTGTATGCAAATTAGCGTCAAGAGTAACCACAGATGTTCTTTTTGAAATTTAGTAGTCCGTCTTGAGTTTCTATATCGCTATTACAGATAGAACAGTAACATTCAAGATGTGGCATGATAATGGTACTTTAGAGAATCTCTGTTCTTGTTGGGAGTAAGATTTTATTTTGCCCAATAGATCTATCAGGGAGTTTACTCTTTTAACGACCGGATCAACTTGCGTTTTCCAGATCAAGCTATTGTCAATCATCATGCCAATTAGTTTTATTTTTTTATTTTCTGATCATTCTACGTGTATCAATATTGTTCGCGTGCTTGGCTACAAACAGTTCGAGGAGGTTCCTGAACCATGACCGGTCGGTCCACACGAGGACTACCAGGATCAGATCCTGCGTTGATGTAACACATGCAATATTATAGTGAAAGTTTAAAAGCGTAAGAGAGGGATCCCACATTGGACTGAAAGCGTCACCCTCCCTTTCCGGCGACAGCTCCGGTGGCCTAGTGGTTAGAGTGTCTACCGCGATAGCGGGAAGTCGTGGATTCGATCCTCGGCCAAGTCATACCAAAGACTTATAAAAATGGTACTAACAGCTGCCTCGCTTGGCGCTCAGCATTAAGAGATTAGTATTAGGACTGGTCGACACGGTGTCAGGATAATGTGACTGGGGGAGACATCATGCTACATAATGCCCCGGTGCTAGGCAACACTTTAAACTGCAGGCATCGTTGTTGTTGTAGTTGTTGTAGGGTTTAATGCCATTTTTCAGCACATGATACATGGGGGCTAGTATTATTAGTGGAGGAAGAACCCGGGAAAACCCCCGGAAAAAAAAACACTCACGAGAAGCTACTGGCAAGCTTTCTCACATACCCACATAAGCCGATTCTTAGACTCCAACCCACGCATACAGAGGTGAGATGGCAGTGATTCGTAACGGAAAGCATTTTAGACCACTCGGGCTCCTTCCATGCATCGTAGCGATATGACTGAAAATTTGTTAAAGCTACGTTAAAAATCCAAATCACACACACACACACACACACACACACACACACACACACACACGACTCTCTGGGTCTGGTACTAGAGAGGTAGCTTGATGTTCAGTCTCGTAGCCAAAAAGTCCACAAAAGGTCTTCCCCACAACAAAGGGGTCTTCCACGATAGCAAAGGTTCTTCCCCACAAATTGAAACAGTTACTCTGACATCAGCTGGTGCATAGACTGTGTGGAACACATGGTCCCGTCTGGACGGACAGTCCGCCAAACTCCAAGAAACAAACTTGAACCAATCTGGTTGATCCTATTCACGACCAAGACTTTGCGAGTAAACTTTACTACGGATAATGGTATTTCAAAAAATGCAACTTCTATAAAGTAAATCCGGTGAGACAGTGTGTGACACACTTAAGTTGGTCTATGATAACGATAACAGCAAGTTAGTTTTTAATGACTATGACATCATAAATAAAATATATAAATGATAATAAAATTAATGTTAATAATGATAAAATGTTCAAAATATAATTGGGTTGCGTACAGACATACTGTGATGCCAATGTTACAATGGTTTGGTTAGTATAAACAAACAAAAACGATATTGAAATACAACAAATGCAAATACTTAAAGTAATTTATTAGAATCTAGATAGAATGACATAACAAAAATCATCTAATGTACACACAACGTGTTATATATATATATATATATATATATATATATATATATATATATATATATATATATATATAAAACTTGGAACTATACACTATGGTAAAAAAAATAAATGCCTCCTGACTCACTACCAAGGGTGGCACTGAGATGGATCCCACAGGGTAAAAGGAACCGTGGCAGACCCAAAGAGACTTGGCGACGAACAGTGGAGAGAGACCTTAAGACCAGAGGCCTCACCTATCAGACCGCCCCTGCAATAGCTGCCGACAGACGGAAATGGTGCTCCCTTGCTGTTGCCTCAAGCACCAGACGGCGCAGAGAGGATTGATTGTTTGATTGATTGTATTGTGATTATGATTGCATGTGTTTGTCAATCATAAAACAATGATGCGTGGAACGTGATGCCAGAATGATCATACAGTGATGCGTGGAAAGTCATGCCATAATGATCATACAGAGATGCGTGGAAAGTCATGCCATAATGATCAAACAGTGATGCGTGGAAAGTCATGCCATAGTGATCATACAGTGATGCGTGGAAAGTCATGCCATAGTGATCATACAGTGATGCGTGGAAAGTCATGCCATAATGATCATACAGTGATGCGTGGAAAGTCATGCCATAATGATCAAACAGTGATGCGTGGAAAGTCATGCCATAATGATCATACAGTTATGCATGAAAAGTGATGTCTGAATCATCATTGTTAAATAATATATTCCCTGGTTATTATATCTTAAATTTTATTTAAAAAAAACCTCCGGTTGCCTAGTGGTTGGAGCGTCCGCCGCGGAAGCGAAAGGTCATGGGGTTGATCCCTGGCCGAGTCATACAAAAGACTTACAAAAATGGTACTAACAGCTGCCTCGCTTGACGCTCAGCATTAAGAGGTCAGTGTTAGGACTGGTCAGACTGGTGTAAGGAAAATGTGACTGGGTGGGAAATCATGCTACATGTCTGCGGCGTGATGCCCCAATGCTAGACATCACTATTAATTGCATCACTGCAGACATAGTAGCGATAAGACTGAAATTTTGTTTAAAAGCTACGTTAAAAATCCTAATCACACAAAAAATAAATTTTAAAAAAGCAATCTCAATATTTATGAAGAAAATAGAACTTAGCTTTTATATTGCTATAAAGTATAGTGAGAATATCTTAATGTTGATAATTAAAAAAACACACAAAAACATTAGTACATAGTCTTGTTTGGTTGCTATTATATTTTCTTCGATGTCAAGTAAAAACCTTTTGCTCAACGTATTAGTTAAGTACTTTAATTTTGATAAATTATATATATATATATATACTATATATATATATATATATATATATATATAACATCAATGATGATGACCATCCGAAACATAACATGACGAGGAATAAACAACAAAACAAAAGATAAAACTAATTTTAAAAAATAGTATCTACCGTATTTTCGCGCATATATCCCGCACACGCAGATAATCCGCACCCTCATATAGCCCGCGGGTTTTGGGGTTTTGTGTAAAAAATCGTTGGCATAACCCGCACCTTTGTATAACCCGCAACCATAGATATATTTATACAGCTACAATCGGAAATGAAATCAATTACAGGATCATGGGGCTTCGCTGATGTAGCAAACTGCGATTCTGTTTTCCGTTTTGGTGACAAAATATACCATCTGGTGATATTTGTGGCGACACCAATTTTGGCTGATAAAAACCGTATATACAGTCTTGCGTTTGGAGTAGAGAAAATAGAAGGCACCATGACAGGAAACAATGTACTGGAATATATTGTTAAAATAACAAGTCCTTGTCTCATACTGGCAAACCACACTAACAGTGCACTGTTATATCATAATCCGCTAATGATGATATCTGGCCTTATTACTTTATGCAACTGACTAGTCAAACTCCGAATCCGCTGAAGGCGCAAACGTAAAATGAGTACAGTCAAGCAGATGACACTAATTTAAAAACAAATACCAGATGGAAGAAGAAAAAATACGTTTGCTGACACTTCAAAGAGAACCGATTACCTTTGAAGCACTGATATATACTAAACAAATAAAACAAATCTGTTTCAATGTTCTACAATTATCTGAAGTTGCCGCAGCAATAACAAACAGGTATTTGTTTCACCCTTCAACTGGAGCCTTTAGCGGCGCCATCATCAAAGTAAGCCGACGACCTTTGCTCAAAAAAAGTCAGGAAAAACACGGTACACAGTGCTTGTGTGCGTAGGAGCTGTGCCTCAACTACAGGCTACATAAACACGGACATTTTTAAATAATCTTGTACTCTTGTGAAGTGTAGATTCGAGTTTAAATAATTTCTTTCTATTTAATTTAAAAAATGCCGAACGAAAGTCTTACACAGCCGACTTCAAGCTAACTGCCATTGCGTATGCTGAAGTGCATGGTAATAGAGCCACAGGCACAAAATTTGATATTGATGAGAGTGTAATCCGAGGTTGGAGAAAAGAAAAAGGAACGTTGGAGAAGATGAATCCACGAAAACGTGCTCGTCGCGGACCTAAAGCAAAGTGGCCTCACCTTGAAGCTGACCTGAAGCAGTGGATCGTGGCCCAGCGGTAAAATTAGGTACCGTAGTTATTTCGATTGAAAACAGAAAATATTGATTATGAAAACGTGACGGATACGAAATTTTAAGTTTTTATCCCGAAATGTTGATTTGGTCCCGATACCGTAAGTTGTTGTAAAGTCACCGTAGTAGCCATAATATCCAACCCTAGCAAAACAAAACTAGAACAATATATGTTATGTAGTTACGTTTTTCAAACAATATGTTGAAATATCATTATGTGTAAAAAAATTGTGATATAGCCCGCACCCTTATATAACCCGCACCCCCCTTGCGGGGTTTGTAAAATCTGGTATAACCCGCGGGATATATGCGCGAAAATACGGTACCTCCCCAATCAAGTTATTCAAGTAGTAAATTTAGACATCCACCCCAAAAATCAAACAGTCGTTGTGCTGATATTAAATTAACTACAATACTATGATCACTATTAAAGAATACTTTTCATTGCCAAAGATTAAAAGTCAAACTACATCTACCTCAGATGTGCCAAAGTAACAAAGTATAACAAACAAATTGATAAGTGATTTGTATCGTTAAATAGGTTAGAAAACAAAGATATACGCCAAATATATGATGCAATGAAATTAGTTATATATATATATATATATATATATATATATATATATATATATATATATATATATATATAGTAAATAAAATAAGTTCTATCGACTGAATACACATTATGCCTTTGTCCTTATTTTGTCATTTAACTTTCTGTTAGGGGCTCCGAGTGGCCAAGTGGTATAAAGCGCTTTCCGTTACGGATCACTGCCATCTCACCTGTCTGCGTGGGTTCGAGCCTCAGATTCGGCCAATTTGGGTATGTGAGAAAGCTCGTCATTAGCTTCTCGTGTGTCGGTAGTTCTTTCCATGGGTTTTCGCAGGTTCTTCCTTCACCATTAATACTGGCCGCCATTGATAGCCTATCTTGTGCTGACAAATGGCGTTAAACCCTACAACAACAACACGACTTTCTGCTGCTGATTTAAATAAATTCAATCACCATACAAAGAAAATATAAACATCCTATTCCTTTTTCTGGAACTTTTGAATTTAAATCTTGTAACACTTAAAAATTATACTGTACACACAAAAAAGTATTATAATAAATATTTAAAATAATGCTATCGACTGAGTGCACAATTTGCCTTTGACCTAATTTCCGCTTTAACTGACCGCTGCTGATTCAAACTGTCTGCTGCTGCTGTACAAACGAAAGTTGAAACATTCTGTTTCGTTTTATGGAACGTTTGATATATTTTAATACTAAAAGTGTTCATTGTGCAATTTAAAAATAACTAAATATTACCTTAAGGTAAATAATGACAAGAACGTGCGTTTTTAAAACACTTTTCCAGATTACCGATCTATTTTGTAATATTCAAATATACTTCTATTTATGATAAATATCAACATGAAGGAACACATTTCTATACCCTGCACCATCACCGCTAAGCAAAAGAAACAAACAACAAACAAACAAACACAACAACCCCGGAGTATGATGGTCAGTGTTGGTGTGCAGGTGCGTGGTAAGATGACGCATGTAAACACACCGATCTAACCTTTGACCTGTAGATGACCTAGATAACCTAATCCCATGTATTTAGCAGTTGGAAAGTAACGTATCTTGTCATCTTGACCATAAGGAGCATAATTTATAGATAACTTAAGTGAAGTCAAGTCTTATTTCAGTAATTAAAACGTTTCTTGAAAATCACCATTAGCTCTCCATGTACCGAATAGACTCGATTGGTCAATGTTTTTCAATGTGAATGTGTCCACGTCAGAAAGTCAAGCGTTACCGCGGGAACATATCTTAATGTTTACTTATAATATAAAAGTCAGTTGTCCACATGTAATTATCGCGAGAATATATTTTCTTTTAAAAAAACAAACGATTAATGCTATACCACGGATAGCGTTCCAAAAGTTGGTAAAAACACCCATTCTACATCCAGGAAAGTCGGGCAGCTATATTTACTCCAGCTCATAAATATTCATATGTATTTACCAGTGTAGAAACAGAGTCGTGATATTATTGTAGCGTTTGCGTTATGAGGTCCGCTATGTCAGTTAATATGGAAATGTGCCTGGACGGTTTCGTAGACAGGAAGTAAACACGACGTCGCTTTCAGGTTGCTTCGGATTTTTAAATGGACCCAACGTCCATTATAACCCAAGTCAGCCGAGATGATGAACCGCTTAATACCTTACCCCCATCGGAAAAAGGTAAGAGGGTCTGCTTGCAAGTGGTCACAAAATGGCGTAAACACCGTACAATTATCCCGCTGCGTGAAAAATAGTTCCACATATGTGCGTATTATATCGTAAATGTTGTCTATATTAAGTTTAATTTATCAGTAACTTTCAGTAAGGCAATTATATGTGTAAAATATTTCGTAGGAGATATGTTTATAATGCAAATGAACGACGTTTAATGTGGCGCAAGTCGAGGGTTGGTTACCTTAGGCTTGTAATCCAAAGTCCTATCTCATTCATGCAGTATTTTCTAAGTTAGGCTGTGCAACACGTGTTGAAGTAGAGCACGAAATTAAATTCCAAATTATTATAGATTAAAGTTAATATTACTTTGATATACATGCCACAAAATTCCTGTACACTTTTACAAAACCACTGGTTGATTTTCGAAAATTTTGGCAATGTGCCTGTCAGCGCACAATTTGCAACAGCAAATATGCCCATTTCGTTGTTTTTCGTGTTGATTGATAAATTCTTACCCGCCATTTTATTTCATTTATGGGAAATTATTTGATATATAATTTTAGTAAAGAATAACTATCACGCAAATGGCATGACACTACAAGTTGTGTGTTTGTTTACCGATAGTGTAGTGCAGAATTAGACCGCAAGGCAAATATGGCGGCCACCGCATTGCTTAGCGGTGACCTAAATATATATAGTGTGGGACGGCTGAACCCATTCTGAAGACTGACTTCCATCGTTAAATTTGCCAAAAGCGCATTTCCATTCCTAGTATTGTGGTATGGTGTTGTGTTGTAAAGTAAAAGTCGAGAATTGTTGCGAGATCAATTCTTTTCCCCTTAGATTTTGGTAATACAGAATTATGGGGGTATTGTCGTAATGACTGGTCCGGGAAATTCATATTTTTCAATTAAATATGTTAATTTGGCACCTAAAATTCTTTTTACAAAGTAAAATATGTTACCTATGTTTTATATTGGAAACCAATGAATATGTTGTAAAAGCTATATTTGTTTACAGACTATTCCTCAATACTGCTTTGTAATATGATTGATGTGAAAATGAAAACTTGAAATCTATTATTACCTTGGGATCCTGGCAAGAAGACAGCTTAACAGTTTCGGGGGTGGGGGTGGGGGGTGGGTGGAACATACATTAGTGTTGACACTGTGTGAGCTCAGGATCCATATTCACTTACCTGGAAGTTTCCCCACATAGGATGAGGAGGTTGCAACTGAAGAAAAACTTTTGAATTCCTAAAGAAATATCAGTGTACATTACTCTCAACAAGAATTGAAGCATGTAATTCACTTATAAACCCCAAATTTAGTCTTTGGATTATCAAATATTATCAGCACACATTTGACTGAAAATTAGCCATAGTCTCCTAATCACAAACGAGTCATATTCCCATCAGACTGTTTGAATTGTGTGGTGGCTTTTATAAAACCGAGATTCATTTGCTCATTCGATGATTCCCATGTTATGAATTATATTTGAAAATGAAGTAAAATTCATTACTGCTTTTATTAGACTGATATGAGTTTTATGTCAGAAACTGCAAGTCCAGTTTTTTGCAGACTTTTCCTACCCCATTTTAGATTTGTTGACATCTATGTTGGTTGGGTGGCTACAAGCAAACCTGGTGCACACATACAAAAATGATAATGTTAAGGCCAGGCAGAATTTAGACTACTAAGCACAGAACATCATCCTAACATAACCTTTGTGAGGTCATCATAAGGATTTCACACCGAGGCATCTGATTGGTGGTGTTCTAAAGTTTCATATTTTGCATATGGTTAGAATTTTAATTAATAAGAATTTTCCCAGGTTTCCTCACTGGTTATATTATCAATTTTGAAACGACCTAATATATCTTAGAGATTGTTCAAAGAACCTTTAATTCCCTTTTTTTTGGGTGTACAGTGTCAGTAATATGGTTTATAGAGTATACAACTTGGCCTTACCCCATATGTGCACCTTTTAAAATACTGCTACCTCCACTTGGGGGGCCCTTATTGGCAGAGTGGTCTAAAGCACTATCCGTTAAGGATCACTGCCATCTCACCTCTGCATGGGTATGAGTCTCGGATTTGACCAATGTGGGTATGTAAGAAAGCCTGCCAGTAGCTTCTTGTTGGTTGTGATTTTCTTTTTTTGGGGGGGGTTGTCCCAGGTTCTTGCTCCACCATTAATACTGGCCACCATGTATAGCCCATTGTGTGCTGAAAAATGGCATTAAACACAACAACAACAACCTCCACTTGGTTGTTTTCATTTTCTGAAATTGTAGAAAAAGAGCTGAAATTATTTTTTTACATTTGAAATATTTCAGAAGCTGGTATTGTGTAGTCTGGAAAAATTAATTTTCCAATTTTTATAGCTGCTAAAGATAGTGTGCTTTAGACCAATTCATGCTGATTTTTTGAACATCATGGTTCTTGGTGGTCATCAATAGCCCAGTTATGAGTTATGTAATGGCATAGATCAGCTGGACACATGAAGCATCAGTATTATGCTGAATTTAATAATTAATAATATGGCTATTCAATTTTCTGCTATTAAAATAATGAGTGTGCTTTTCTACTATTAATAATATGGCTATTCAATTTTCTACTATTAATAATATGGTTATTCGATTTTCTACTATTAATAATATGGTTTTTTGATTTTCTACTATTAATAATATGGCTATTTGATTTTATACTATTAATAATATGGCTATTCATTTTTCTACTATCAATAATATGGCTATTCGATTTTGTACTATTAAAATGTGTGTGCTTTTCTACTATTAATAATATGGCTATTCGATTTTCTACTATTAATAATATGGCTATTTGATTTTCTACTATTAAAATAATGAGTGTGCTTTTCATTTTCCTTCTGTCATTTTGAACATTGTGTTCAATGCCAGGATTGGTTACATGTTAAAGACTCAATGAATTTCATAGAGAGATCAGAACTCCACATCCTGAAATACTGCTGAGAGCCTTACCAAACTTTTGATAAGGGCATTGACCTCATAACCCAACATAAATATCAGAATATCAAAAATGGGGGTTAGAGGAAACATGGACTATTAAGAGACAGTAAGCCAGGCTTATATATGTCCAAGTGCCACTGTAGTGCCACATTTCTTCAAAATCAATATAATAATAATAATGAGTACTTTGTATTGCGCATAATCTTAAGAAGCTCAAAGCGTTTTACAACATTAGACAACACCTACAACATAAAACACATATAATGATATGACTACAAAATAAAACCACCATGAAATTAGAAAACATAAAAAAATGTTGAAAATATTTAAGGTAGGAAACATTATTAGGTCTTTAAGTTTGTTCTTGCAGTTGAAAAAGGTGAATTTTAAGAGCACTCTTGAAAGGGATCACTGCGTCTTTATGTCAAAGTTTAATGGACAATTCATTCCACGTTGCTGAGCCCTAGAATGCAAAGTAATATTGTCCATATTATGATTAACCATTCCTTCTTTAAAGGATTAGATTCATGTAGATATATGTTTTGTTCATAGATTCAATGCCAGCATATACTTTTACAAATATGTAATTGCTATTAGCATTTGAAAGAATGGTCTCTGTTTCTACCATCTTTTTCTCATAAATGACCCATTATTTTAGTTAGACCTTCATTCTAGAGAGCAACTCAAGTTTGTTACAGTAGGTATGGTTACTTGTTTGCCAGGGGCCCTAAGTGGCAGAGTGGTCTAAAGCGCTCTCCGTTACAGATCACTGCTATCTCACCTGTCTGCGTGGGTTCAAATCCTTGGATTCGGCCAATGAGGGTATGTGAGAAAGCTTGCCAGTAGCTTCCTGTGAGTCAGTGGTTCTTTTTGGAGGTTTTCCTGGGGGATCTTCTTCCACCATTGATACTGGCCACCAAGTATAGCCCATCGTGTGCTGAAAATGGCATTAAACCCTACAACAGCAATCCATCAAGGAATGACCATTCACGTTCAGTTGTTATGCAGACAGTGTGTGTGTTCAATATTCGTTCATAAACATTACCAAAACCACCACAGAAGGTACTGCTCCCCTGATTGACCAGGACCATCTTTTTTGTTGTTAAACAGTATTTGAGAGAATTTAAAGAAATTATTCAGCAGTGTCATGATTTCCACTAACAAGGCACTGCAGTTTTAGTTGACATTAAACTGTAGTTTCATAGTTTTACTAAGCCTTGTTTTTTTAGGGGGTTGGGAGTTTGGATTTCCATAAGAATTTATTTTATATCAACACAGCCTTTTGTCTTTATTGTAATGTGTATTTGCTCTGATAACCACAGTAAACAACAGATATATACATCATTTTAAAATACTGTACATAATTTTAAAAAATGCTATCATGGTATCATGTCATATTATGGTACATGCAGTCTACATACATTACCACACTTTACAGGTAAACCAATTATATTGTACCTAATCACACTTTGGTGTGTTGTTTGATAAGTGAATGTGACATTTGTGTACATGTATACCTCTGATATGTAATGATCATGATATGGGATTATGTTAATGTGAGGCAGTGCTAGATTGCTGAAGGTGCAACGGTAGAAAATATCAGCTACAACATTTGCTGGTCATTGATAGCTTCTGATGTAAATGAGCATCTGAAGATCAGATGTGTTGTGGAGTTGGAAGGGGGGTAGGGGTAGGTAAAGCTCGAGTCCGAGGTGTTGCCAGTCTTTGAGTCCACTAGAGTCCTGGTACCAGATGTCTTGGGGGTGGGTGGGTGGGGTAAAAATTTACTCTACTAGGGTACTTTTACTAGATGGCTTGGAGGCAGGTAAAACTTTAGTCTGCTGGGAAAACTATACCAGTAGTTTTGAGGTGGGTAAAATTCTGCAGTGGAACTGATACCGGATTGTCATTATCCCAAAGAATGGGGAGAAGGATACTTTACCCTTTGTTTTCTTCTCTCTCTTTTTTTTTTTTTTTACCACTAGACAACCAAACATACTCTTGTCCTGCTCAGCCATAAACCTTACATAGTAGAATTTCAGAAATTCAACGCATTTGGGAAGGGGTTGAATATATTTGGTTCAAGTTTAATGGGGTCACAAACATAAGTTGCTTTACACAGGAGTAAGCAATATCATACTGGTATGCCTTGTAGAATAGTGTATGTATGTATGTATGTATGTATGTATGTATGTATGTATGTATGTATGTATGTATGTATGTATGTATGTATTCACAAGGAACTTATGAATGCCATGGTGCACATTGTAATGTCTTGTTTTATGGACCAGATCAGAGGCCTTGATTAATGAAAAACATTCTATTCTATTCTGTTTAATACAAATCTGTCACATTTTGACACTATGCATACACTATATAAAGTTTTCAAATTGACACAAATGATTCAAATCCACTTTCAGTAGGACTGCAGTTACTAGTACATGTTGGAAAAAACAAAAAAATAATGTATAAACTATATGACTCTGTCAGGGGTTGAACCCACAAAATCCCGCTTACGTGGTGGATGCTTTAACCTCTAGGCCATTGGAGCAATCTAACTAAATGTACAACATACTTTATTAAACTTGGAGCAAAGTATCCTGCCATAGAATCCTTCATTATTGTATAATTTATTCTTTTCTGTCCTCAAATATGGGTCAAGATTAAAAAGAACCTGTTACATGACCATCTTTTTGTTTTTCTGTTGTTTTTTTTTCTTCTTCTAGCTGCTCCTGCATTTAGCTGTTATGCCTGCACACACCACAAATGTGCTGTCTGGTGTCATGGTTAAATTAATTGGGTCAGACACTCAAATTAATTTTGTTACAGGACATTTTTCACCCTCCAGCTTCAGCTATAGTTTTATGACCTAACTGTATTCATGGAGAAAAGACCTGTCACTTCTACCCAGCAGTTCATTTTATTTTATAGCTACTTACATACTATCTCTATTAATTAATTACATAGTTTGCATAATTTATTACATAATTAATTACATAATTTACAGTTGTTGCTGTACATTTGAAAACTGTCCACTGCAGGCTATGGACACCTGTTTTCATTTTCGGTACCTGAATAGAGAAAGCCATAGTGTTTTTACAGTTTGTATAGTGGTGGAAAACAAGATCCAAATTCTGGATATTATGTTTGACAGTTAGTGTGATCATAAAGTTTAAACTGTAACAGAAAAGGGACATGGCAATGTGTATTCAGGGTATTTATGTGAGTGGAAAAAGCAATGTGTATTCAGGGTATTTATGTGAGTGGACATAGCAAAGTGTATTTCAGGGTATTTATGTGAGTGGAAAAAGCAATGTGTATTCAGGGTATTTATGTGAGCAGACACTAGATGTTTCTGCATCCCATCTTTGCACAGGGCTAAAAAAAATTTCTGTTGGCTATTTGCATTTGATCAGTTTTACTCATTTTGTACTATATGCGATAATGAATTTGCAAAAAAAATGACAGTTGTTTGGTCTGATTATTTTGAAAAAGTGATTTTTTCTTCTTCTTTTACCACTCATAAATAAAAACAGATGTGGACTTTTCTAGCCCCATTACAAGATTCGTTTTCTATGTCTGTTATACTTGCCCTAACTGAGGCAATGAACTAGCTGCCTGTGAATGTTACCCTGAATTTGCCTAGGTAGAAGTTACATTGTAAAATCAGATATTACTGAAGTTATGAACTGAACAATAAATAGTTGAGAGTTGACTTAGATAAATGAAATTCATTCAGATACGAGGACTGTATTGGTGCTGTCCATTGTTAAAATCACTGCTTGTCCTCCAGTTTTTGTCTTGTAGTACAGTTATGCAAACAGTAAGAAAGAAGTACATGTTCTATAGTTTTGTGGTTCTATAAAGGATAGTATGAACTCTATTTCTTTAACATTGAACTTGTATAAATGCTTCATTTTGGATTAAGTAAGAAATATATTAATTTCCAGTAGTTTGTAAAGATAGGGAGTAGTAATGTAAACACATAAGTTCAGTTTAAAATAAAGACTAAAGTTGAATTGGAACAAGATAAAAAAAATGAAAATTTCCAAAGTGTAGGTTTTTCCCCAATAATCACGCCTTTTTCCTGAGACCAGCATAGTTGCATGTATAAACATTAAGACGTGCTCTTTTCCAAATCAACTTTTAAAAAGAATACACATACTTGAGCGAGTTTTGATTGCTTACAAGTGCAGAGTGGTAATCATGATATGTAATTGTTCATAAAAAGTTAGTATGCAGACAGATTTGGAGTGATGAGGGATTTTATATAAAACCTGTTTACTACAATCAGACAGCAGTGCTCATTAGTCATGTTTTATTGCAGCATGTATTTGTTGGCTTATATTGAGATTGTTGGCTTCTTTCAGTTCATCTACCGGTATTTTGGCTTTCATTGACATTGTTGGCTAGTTTCAGAATACATCTTTTGGCTTCTGTTGACTTTGTGGTAGCCATTGTAGTTTTAGGTCTATATATTTTGGCTTACAATGCCATTGTTTGCTAGTGGTAGCCAGATAGGTTTTGGTCCATATACATGTATTTACATTTGTATAATGTTACACATGATTTGGATGGAAGATGGTACAGTTTAGTTGGTATTAATTTGGACTTCATTATGAGAAATAAAACTTGTTATTATCCTTTTTGTTATCCCCATATAACATCCAATAAATTGATCAATGGGTATATTAATGTCAAATAATTTGAGTTATGTATTTCTTGATGTTTCCACAAGTTTATCAGGTAAGGTAGAGTTATCTATCCTGACACTTGCCAGCCATTGATATTGCAGCATTCATGGCATGTAGGGAATGCAATATTTGGACCATTCCTCACACTTGGGAGGAAATTATTGCCTTAATTATTTGCATGTATTTTAATTCTATGCATGTATCTCCTCTGTTCTTATATGCTGTATATTCTATTTTGCATTTTATGTGAATCTATGTACGTACAATATTGCATCTTTAATCTGGAAATATTTCTTCCAATTGGAATACTACAATTTCTTAACATCAATTTCCGTGTATGTATTTTCATATTGTTTTTACTGCATATTATCATTTTCCATTTCTGAATATCCTCGCTGCAATCTGGTCATTTTATGTTACTTTAATCATCGTAGAATTATCATGGTAATACCCTGCTGTACACACATGGTAGAAAATTTATGAAGGCTGCTTAACCAAGGTGGTTGAAGTTGGAGTACCCTTAGAAAACCATCTTGCTGCCAGAGGGATGGTGGACCTTTTAGATGTACATGTACCATGGTTCCATTTGATGGTCTTGAACCCAAAGACACATGTCTGCAGCCAATTCCAGTTCACAAAACTTGAAGTTGATGATAAGGCGCTTAGAATTCATTGTCACTGAGCCACCCAAAAGCATTAACAGAGAGATGGAATTGGTTTTATTAAAAATGTAATTTAATAAGCTAATCTGCCCCAAAGTATTTGGACCACGTGTAATTGTGATTAAAAGTTAAAAATTAATTGTAATTTAATTGTTTACATTTTGTAAATACCTGAAACCCACATGTGACATTTGTAAAGAAGGACCACTTCAAGCACATGCCATTTGATGTAGGGGTGTCTGTTTTGCCAATGAATTTATTTTAGGGTTGATTTTAGTGTGATGAATTAAACCAAAATATTGTACTAGTTCTTTTGGATTAATGTGTTAAACATTTAAAATGTTTTCTGCTCCATTCCCAGAGACTGCCTTGAAAAATGAAATTAAAGGAGCATATTTCTGCACTAAATTCAGAAGTCAAAGCCACATTTATTGAATTCATGATCAAACCCACACTGACAGGTGAGATGTGAATGATGTGTAAATTGGAGAGCCTTAGATCTCTTGGTCACATGAGACCTGGGAGTAGAGTATAAAGTTGTACCAATTATCACTTCCTGTTACAACTCTAGATATATAAGCTTATTAAAGATCATGTAACATGTACCATATATACTCGTGTACAAGTCCGTCCTGACAACCTAGACCATGATTAATTATTCTGCCAGTCTATCAGGGTCTATGTTATTTGTTCTCCTGATTACACTTAACAAGCTGAATAAAAACATTTGCTGGTGCATTATGGCAGATTCAAGTCTGTGCAGTTCACAGCTGGATTTGCCTTATAAAGTAGGTATATATATGTGAAAGAGGGCTGTTAAAATGTCATGCTGTAATAGTTTTAAAGTACTGTACTGAAACAATTTTACCCTTAATTTTAACTTACCCCCAAACAAAACAACACAACACCTTAACACTAATAACAATAAGGATGCATTGTTAACCCAGGTTTCTAAATAAATGTATAGGTGTATATGGTTAGCATGATTAAAATGATTAGAAACTGAACCTTTTCCTCTCTTTCTACCATTTAGGCTTATTGAATTGCTGACATCAATTTTACTGAGTATGCCTCATCTTGGTCAAATTGTGATTGTTTCATTTGCTGTTTTGCCCATCTATTATGATAGGATTCAGTTTGTGAAACATGTCTATCATATATATATATATATTCAGTTAAGTTGAATACCATCATGATATTGTGTTTTTGTATGTGTTTTGAGTGTTTAAGATAACTTGAATAATTTTTCAGTCATATCGCTACAATGTCTGCAGCGTGGAAGTTTATAGTGATGTCTATCACTGAGGCGTCATGCTGCAGCAGACGTGTATTACGATTCCCACCAAGTCACAATATCCTGATACCAGGCCGATCAGTGGCTAGTACTATTTATGTGATTCCCACAGTCACAATATCCTGATACCAGGCCGATCAGTGGCTAGTACTATTTATGTGATTCCCAGAGAGTCACAATATCCTGATACCAGGCCGATCAGTGGTATTTATGTTAGTCTTAGGTTTGTGACTTGGTCGGGATTTGAATCGACAAGCTGCTGCATCTAATGGAGACAGTGCAACCACTTGATGAATAATTGATATACTTCCAAAAGATGCTACTGTGATGCTTCTTTCTGTGAGATGGGACGAAACTATGAAATGGCTTTCAAACTTGTAATGGTGCTTCTATAACATGAAATGTTATTTTGTTCAAAGGTAAATAATGTGGTTTCAATAAATTTCGTTAGTAAATCAGTTGTATATAATTGTGTGTATTAATGCGTAGTACAACAATGTGTTATCAACTTATACATTTTCCAAGCAGTGACACGTTCATTGTAAAACTCATTCATATTTTAAATTGACAGTGAAATTTAGAAATAAATAACAATTAAAGAGACACTTACAATGACAGCTAAAATTTTATATGTGTAAACATGGGATAACATTGATTGATATCATAGTCATGAGATAACATTGATTGATATCACAGTCATGAGATAACTTTTGTTTAGATATAAAGGATTTTAAAGTTTTTTTTTATTTTTTATATCACGTAATAATGCAGATTAATTATGATTTTATAGTGATTCTTAAGTAAACTTGAGTGGAAGATGGTGATGCACACTTGGATAGTTATTGCATTTGAAATTTAAATGATATGAATATCATTTCTTGAAATCTATGCATTTTTCTCATGGTCCTTGTTTAAATTTGAACCATTGTGTTTAAAAAATATTGAATTTTCACGCAGTGTCTTGTTGAGCCTAAATTAAATAAGTGTTAATTTGACCTCTAATTTGGCTACTAACGTTGTCATCTTGACTGAAATTTTCACCCAGTGTCTTGTTGAGCCTAAATTAAAATGGTGTCAGTTTGACCTCAAATGTGGCTACTAACGTTGTCATCTTGAAACCTTTGTTACAGATACTGCATTTAGATAAAAGGTCATTTTGACATTGATTTTCATGAGAAGAATGCTTGTGGTGTCTAGCTGGTCTAAAATGAAATTGACGCAGACAGACACATAAGATAGCCACCATATTGGCTGGAGTGAAAATATTATATCTACTCCGATTATAACCTTCTCAACAAGGGAATTTTCGCCATAAGACTTTTAATATACCTTTTAATATACCTATTAAAAATTAAAACGGTTGAAACGTTGGCAGTCTTGAACATCTTGTTCCGTCCCCAAATGGATAGTCATGTTAAGGTGGGGGTTTCAACAGAAAACTTGTAATGATGTCTACTATGTCCTCAGTGAATTAAAAACCAGTCTAAAATCAAACATGCCAACTACAGCAGCTAAGTTGAAAATCTGAATATCGGTGAAGAATAGGGACGTTAGAAGGAAGAGGGGAAAAAGAATCTTCTCTTCAATGCCTGGAAATTATTTTCGGCCATTAGAGCACGAGTCTGTTGGATGGTCTCTTTTTTTTATTTTTTTGTTTAATTTTTTTATTTTTTTTACAAATAGCCAGTTGCTCTATTCTGGAAAATCTACAGAAGAAAAAAAAACAAAACCCTTGAGGATATGCAAGGGCATTACACTGCTGTTCACTGTATTTTTTTTTTATTTGCATATATACATATATATATATATATATATATATATATATATATATATATTCTACCTCCCTTCTCCCTTCCTTCAGTGCTTTCCCTCCACTCACGTACATTCAATGACCCAGGTTGCAATGCACAACCATTGACATGATGACTTGGAATTGAATGTTGGGTTGTAAACATCTGACCCCTTTCCATTATGTATAATTGCTAATAATATATAGTCGTGGTGTTAACAAGTCTGGGTCAGTATGATAGTGTGTGTGTGTGTGTGTGTGATTAGGATTTTTAACGTAGCTTTAACAATTATTCAGTTATATCGTATCGATGTATGCAGTGAGGTAGTTTTATAACGATGTCTAGCACTGGGGCATCATGCCGTAGTATGATGTCCAAACATAACCATTTAACTGTTATTACCATTTTTGTAAGGTATTGGTATGAATCGGTCGGGGATCTAACCCACGACCTCCCGCTTTCACAGCAGACGCTCTAACCACTAGGTCACCGGAGCGGTATATTATATTTAGGAACCATATGTGTCATGATTCGTCAGTACAGATTGGCATGGACATTTTTATGCGACAACATACCACAGCGATATACATGTACATACTTTTGCAAGAATATCTCTGTACACATTGCATTCTACGTTTGACAAGAAAATTGAAAGAGCTTCTTTGTCACTTAAAAGAATTATGAACAATTTTGGCTGGTTCATCTTTTATTTTGAAACTGTACTAATCTTAGACAAGACGAGTTCATGGGATTGCCTGTTATCACGCTGTTATGGCCAACACCTTCCAGACTACGTAAGATGAATACCAAGAAACGCCATACTCATTCCAACGCATATGCAGTCCAAATGAAAATGGTACTGTTCAAATTTCCAATGTAGCCATTCTAGTCGCAATTTCTGTTAGTGCTACTTCTAAATTTACTAAAAGAATTCTTATGAAAAAAAAAAAAACTTATCAGATATCCAGTATGGCAGCCATGACAGTTATCTTGACACTCTTGTTATCACTGATTTTAAATGGAAAGCCACAATGACCTGGGATCTTCAAAATATTTCATTTTGTTTATTTCTATTAGTACTTTGTGACTGTCTTGAAAATCTGCTATCGTTACTTCTCCTAGAAGGATGGCCATTTCGACAATGACTTTTCAGCAAAAGACCTATTTTAATGTTTAACCAGTCCTAAATGTAATTGTGTCAATACGTCTATTAAGGCCGGCACGCCAGCGGTCTTATTATTTCTACACGTTCTAATGTGAAAGTCATATCAACAGAGAGCTTCAACCATTCTTATGGTGTCTAGTTGTTTCTAAATGAAAAATGATGTCAATCTTCTATTCGCAACGGCCATTTTTAAAGTTTTCTTATTTCAACTCTTTCTGAATGGATGGTCAGACTGACATGGATTTTCAATGAAAGACGTCTAGTCGATCCCAAATTCAGTAACGAGTTTTGAGGGGTCAAGTAAATACAAAGGCGTTGTGTAGTTAATAATAATAAACGGTCATGACATGGAATCGTGTATACTATTAACGCAAAGGGATATTTTCTCAATAATTTTTGTAAAATAAATTTATTTTTAATTAGAATTTAACCATGGGAGAAAAGTGATTGGGTCGGTATTGAGAAACAGGAGCGGTGGTCAAACAGGAAACACATTTTAGGTCTAAACTGTGTGATACATACCTGCTGGACATCGCTATAAACTGCCACAGTGCAGTGTAGCGATTAGTCCGGTAAATCAACCCTTCGCATCAGCGTTGGTACTGATGGACGATGTGTGGGTCTGATGTCATATGTTCATTAAAATGTGTAATTTTGCTGCATGCAGATCTTTACGGAACAAAGTTGCATACACTTTAGAAACATACCGGTAATGGGTAACAGCCATCTCACCTCTGCGTTGGCTAGAGTCTCAGGCTCGGCTAACGTGGGTACGCGAGAAAGCGTGCCGGTAGCTTCTCGTGGGTCGATGGGTTTTCTCATGGTTTTCCAGTGTTTTTCCTCCACCAGTTGTTACGTCCGCCATGTATAGCCAATCTTGTGCTGAAAAGGGCCTTAAACCCAACAGCTCTCGCCTGTTGCATAATAGTAGTTGTAAATTGTGTGATACATACCGTGTGATCTCTCCTGTAGTACAGAATGCATTGTCTGTAAATTGTGATATACCCTCATCGCACCTGTAGCATGACACGCATTGTCTTTGAGGCCCAAAAATATGTTTCCTGCTGCTTTGGTTTTAAAATTAGCCCAGGTGCGTTTTCTTTAAACATGTATAATATATAGGTTAGTGGACATAATGTTTTATGGACATCAAAGTAAATGGCAAAACTGGCTCAGTTAGATACACAAATCAATTTCACAAGTTTTAACTTAAATTAATTTATATTATTGTTTTACCATGGTGGAAAAAGTGCTAGTGTCGGCATTGAGAAAGTGGAACGGTCGCTCAACCGGAAATATTTTTGTTTAAACTATGTTATGTTTAATGTACCATATAGTTCCTGCAGATGCAACCTGTATCACATCATGCATTGTCTGTTAATGTGACCGCATTGTCTGTTAATGTGATACATACTGTCATTACTCCTGTAGCACATCGTGCATTGTCTGTTAATGTGACACATACTGTCATTACTCCTGTAGCACATCGTGCATTGTCTGTTAATGTGATACATACTGTCATTACTCCTGTAGCACATCGTGCATTGTCTGTTAATGTGATACATACTGTCATTACTCCTGTAGCACATCATGCATTGTCTGTTAATGTGATACATACTGTCATTACTCCTGTAGCACATCGTGCATTGTCTGTTAATGTGATACATACTGTCATTACTTCCTGTAACACATCCTGCATTGTCTGTTAATGTGACCGCATTGTCTGTTAATGTGATACATACCGTCATTATTTCTGTAGCACAACATGCATTGTCTGTTAATGTGACCGCATTGTCTGTTAATGTGATACATACCGTCATTACTCGTGTAGCACAACATGCATTGTCTGTTAATATGATACATACTGTCATTATTCCTGTAGCACATCATGCATTGTCTGTTAATGTGACCGCATTGTCTGTTAATGTGATACATACCGTCATTACTCCTGTAGCACAAAATGCATTGTCTGTTAATGTGACCGCATTGTCTGTTAATGTGATACATACCGTCATTACTCCTGTAGCACAGCATGCATTGTCTGTTAATGTGACCGCATTGTCTGTTAATGTGATACATACCGTCATTACTCCTGTAGCACATCATGCATTGTCTGTTAATGTGATACATACTGTCATTACTCCTGTAGCACATCGTGCATTGTCTGTTAATGTGATACATACTGTCATTACTTCCTGTAACACATCCTGCATTGTCTGTTAATGTGACCGCATTGTCTGTTAATGTGATACATACCGTCATTATTTCTGTAGCACAACATGCATTGTCTGTTAATGTGACCGCATTGTCTGTTAATGTGATACATACCGTCATTACTCGTGTAGCACAACATGCATTGTCTGTTAATATGATACATACTGTCATTATTCCTGTAGCACATCATGCATTGTCTGTTAATGTGACCGCATTGTCTGTTAATGTGATACATACCGTCATTACTCCTGTAGCACAAAATGCATTGTCTGTTAATGTGACCGCATTGTCTGTTAATGTGATACATACCGTCATTACTCCTGTAGCACAGCATGCATTGTCTGTTAATGTGATACATACCGTCATTATTCCTGTAGCACAACATGCATTGTCTGTTAATGTGACCGCATTATCTGTTAATGTGATACATACCGTCATTACTCCTGTAGCACATCATGCTTTGTCTGTTAATGTGATACATACCGTCATTACTCCTGTAGCACATCATGCATTGTCTGTCAGTTGTGTGATACATAATGTCGATGCTCCTGTAGCCTAATTTGCTCTCTCTCTCTCTCTCTCTCTCTCTCTCTCTCTCTCTCTCTCTCTCTCTCTCACACACACACACACACACACACACACACACACTTGCGATGATGTGCCCCTTTTCGTACATACCATATAAGCACTGTTTACAATTCCTTATCGGTTTATCTTAACGAAGAACGTGATGATTTTTATATGCTGGAGTGTGGGATGTTGTGCTATTTCCATATGGTGCCAATTTCCTGTCAACACAACTCAACCTTCGACAAATTCTGCAAATAACTTGTTAGTATAAAGAAATCTGTTAATTCTGGGTCAGATGTCAAGGTCAGTGTAACAGAACAAAAAAAAAAAACAACAACTGGTTTCTGCACAATTACGTTAGTTCTACATCACAGAGAGGGCCAAAATGGATGGCTTGCATTTTAATGAGGAAGAAGTCTGTTGATTTTAGAGGTTTCAAAAGGTCAGAAGTCAAGGTTTGGGGATTTTCAGTTTCAGATATTGCCTACAATGTTGTGTACAAAGTTAAAGTTTTAAGCAAAGTCAGCATTCGTAAGAATTATAAATGTAGTTTTTTTGAGGAGGAGTCAATAGTACATTTTATGAATGTAGGAAAAGGAATCATTTATAGATTAAGCAAGAAAGATGATTATTCTAATATAATAAGAAATATGAAAGATTTTTAATATTCGGACCAGACATTAGTTATGTTTTCAGAGATTTAACAAATAACGAAACAATTTTTTTGCAGTCGGTTATTTATTTAAATCTCCAGATTAAAGGTTTAGAAATGTTTTTATAGTATATTTAGTTGGTGAAAATCTGTACCAATGGTCAGACGTGTCCATATTTTGATACATTGTTTAGAAGACATTATTGATCGAGTTTCAGGGGTTGTACAAGGGTTTTGGATAGCAGAGTGGTCTTGTGCGCTAGCTAGCCTTTACCGATCACTTGTAAATTTCTCGTCTGTCCGCATGGCTTGGCCAACGTGCGTATGTGAGAACGCGTGCCAGCAAATTCACGCCTCTCGATGTGTGAATTTGTGATTTGGATTTTTAGCATACCTTTAAAAAAAAAACTACATTCAGTCATATCGCTACGACGTCAGCAGTGTGACAGTTTATAGTGATGTCTACGAGGGGGAAGGGGGCATCATGCCGCAGGCATATAGCATGATGTCCCACCCAGTCACACCATCCTGACACCAGGCCGACTAAGTCCTAACACTAACCTTTTAATGCTGAGTGCCTAGCCTAACGAGGCAGCTGTTAGTACCATATTTGTAAGTCTTTGGTATGATCCGAAGGGGATCGAACCGACGACGTCCCGCATCCGAGGCGGACGCTCTAACCACTAGGCCACCCGAGCGGTCATGTCGCTCGATAGTTTTTGCTATTGTTTTCCAGGCTTCTTTATCCACGAAATATAAGAAAAACCCACCATGTATAGTTTGTAATGTACTGAAAAAGGTTGCTAAACCAATTTTTTTTTAAAAATCGCATCTCTTTCAGGTTGTAATAAATGCTACCGAAAAGAATGCTGTATCAGTTACTGTTTGTGTAATACATTAAACGTGAAATTTGATGTATCTAAGACCGTAGTAACACGTACTGTAATAAATGTGCTCGCCTGAGGTCTACTGGCCATAGATCAGAATAGCTTATAGGATGGTCTGTTGTTTATCGTCTACCCGTCCATCTGTTAGCAGGTTTGTTATCTCCGTTCCTCCTCAAGTACTTTAAGGATTGCCTTAAAACTTTACACACGCATCAATTCCATGGTCGTGTTGGTCGAAATGAAAATATATCTGCTCCAGCTAACGGTATGGCGGGCATAGCAGCCATTTTGAGAACCGTGTTAGCGACAATCCTCCAAAATGGAAAGTCATTCCACAGGGCCTTTTCACAAAAAGACCTGTGATTTCTAGTTGATTTAAAAAAAATAGTAATAGTAATAGTAATGATCTGAGTCAAATAGGCCACTACAGCAACCATTTTGAAATCTTATTGTTATTTCTTATTCTTATGAATGGGAAGTCATATTTTGAAAATATTGTTATATATTCTCTTCTCCAAAAGCGTGTGTGTGTGTGTATATATATATATATATATATATATATATATATATATATATATATATATATATATATATATATACACACACACACAGAGGATGTTTTCAACAAAAAACTTAATATGACGGAGACTTTTAATGATGTCCACTTTGTGATGTTTTGGTACATGCCAGTAGTCTCCTGGCTTTTGGAAACGGAAATAATACTAATGGTAATAATAATTATAATAATAATGTAATCTTGATATAGCGGCTAATCTTTTGCAGCTTTTAACGTTGTAAAATATTAGAAAACATATACAATGACAAAATTAGAAAACAAACTTTCAAATTGAAAAACAGAAACATGCTGACAATAATTAAGGAAGTAAATATTGTCTTTAAGTCAGTCGAAATAGGTATGACTTGGTTTTAACAATGGGAACAATGAAAATGCGAGTATCGGAAGAAGAACGCAAGTTTCTAGATGGGGTATACACATGGGTGAGGTCAGATACATCTATAAGTAAATTTCAACAAAACTAGCAAATGAGCAGTTTATTGTTGGTTCACATGGAACACCAACCTGTCTATTAATGCACTATGGAAAATACAGGTTTTTCGGGAAATATTTAGCTATCATTGACATATTTACATATGTAAATTGCTATATCGTAGCAGTGTGTCAGTAAATATTTCGTTTTGTGCATGGCAGTTCAATGCTTCCATAGTTTCTAGCTACTTATATAGGTCAAAAGAATAAGAAACATTTTTCTAAATGATATTGAAAAATAAAATAACATGGAATTTAAACAAAACCTGTTGGGGCTCAAAATGACTTGATAAATGATCAGATGTTTAGACAAAAATTCTGGATGAAATCGAAAAATTAAAGTACGTGGGTGGAGAGAGAGAGAGAGAGAGAGAGAGAGAGAGAGAGAGAGAGAGAGAGACTGTTTTATAATTTAAATTTGTTTGGTCTACATTTTTACTTTTTGTCGAACGCATGTAAAACGTTTTCAGACTGCACCTTAGTACAAATAATATCAAAGTCTCTATTGGAAATGCTATGTTCCATAGTAATAAATTCTCAGGTTGTTTTTTTTTTTTTTAGCAACGACTAATCATGGACGATTTTGAAACTAATATAGGACTCGCGGTACTAATTCAGTTTCCACATCTACACATCTATATCAGTATAGATGACACCTGGAGGAGGAAAGGATGAAAGTCGGCGGCATTTTCTGGACCTACTTGCTTTTGTAAAGTGTGCCTTTAATTCCACATCAAAGAGTCTGGTGCTAATTTCATTAAAGAGTGTTCCAAGCTCAGGACTTTTAAAGGACTGAAATTTTATCAAGACAAACGTCAGTTTTTTTTTCCATTTTTTTTATAGTTACTACTATCATAAGCTCTCAAAAGATTCCCCCCCCCCCCTACAAAACTTTACAATATCAACCAGTCCTGGTCAGCAAACCCATACATACTCCATTTCAGGGGTCTCAAACTCTAACCACCATGAGGGCCGCATGAGGACATTTTCGATGTCCCGCGGGCCGCACCAGCTATTTTTTTAAGTTATATATCTTTCATGACATCTATAGACGCCAATCATTTTTGCGGGCTACAGGATACGGATTAGCAAGCCGCATTCTGCCCGCGGGCCGCGTGTGTGAGACCTCTGCTCTATTTTACGTTCACCCCTTTCCGGGCTGGTTCCCATTTTTCCAAACATTAATTAGTACCGTGTGACATAGTGGGGCCCCGAGTGGCCGAGTGGTCTAAAGCGCTGTCCGTTACGGACCACTGCCATCTCACCTCTGTCTGCGTGGGTTCGAGTCTAAGATTCGGCTAATGTAGTTAAGTGAGAAAGCTTGCCAGTAGCTTCTCGTGGGTCGGTGGTTCTTTCCGGGGTTTTTCCGGTTTCTTCCTCCACCACTAATACTGGCCGCCATGTATAGCCTATATATTGTGCTGAAAAATGGCGTTAAACCATAAAAAACAAACAAAACCGTGTGCCATTTATTCGTAGTTTACTAACAGTGTGCCATACTAGAGTAGACGATTGAAAACAAATTTAACAGCAGACCAGGAAGATGAACAACCAGCCAGGTTTCACACTCGTATAGCCTGATGTATGATGCCTATTACAGTTTAGGTGTTCCACTTTAATCAGAATCCATTAAGTGTAGCAAAGGTTTACAATAGTTTTTTTTTAATAGGTGTACACCAGTATTGCTTGGGGGGGGGGGGGGGGGGGTCAAAGAGCTATTTGGAAGGAATGTACTTCCTAACACAATCAGGTCTGATCTCAGAATAACTGCAGAGTAAGGCATATTGGTTTTATCATCATATTTCTCGCTGTTAACGCTCAGTTAATGTTTAAAAGTCATGGGTCATCGACTTATATATATATATATATATATATATATATATATATATATATATATATATATATATATATATATATATATATACGTAGTTCTAGTACCATTTTTTCATGCCGACCCTACATATGGGGTGGCTGGGTGAAAATAAAAATTTAAAAAGAAATAGAAAAAAAAAACTTAATAAAGAAATACAATTACGATCGAAGTTAAAGTCAAGATGGGAAGCCGCTTTTTTTCTTATGTATGCTTCATTTAAAAATTAGTCTGGGCCTAAAATGTTTGTACCGACGTACTAATATTTTTCCAATCTAACCACGCAAATTATTTTTATTTGGCCCCATCTAATTGCTTATGTTAGTGTTAGTAATGCTAAAGAAACACTTAAGGTGTGTTAAAATACGAAGATCTAACGTTATGTATTTGATAAATTGTACATTTTAGACAAATCCGTCAGCAGGTGCCTGACCGGATAAAGAAACCTGGATTTGGCATAAATAACTTTATTGATCCATGTATTAATCCCATGTCTCCACGTGCTTTAGTGACGAATGCTGTAATTTTACACGATTTTCCGTTAAAGGTAATTGATATTGTTATTGAAAGGAACATCACGTTAAATAAATGTTTTGATTCGCAGTCGGCGATCTATATGTCCATAAATTCAATGAGTGTTCATGAACATTATTCACAAAGTTGTTTTATTTATTCACTTCTGTCGTTATTGGTGTGGGTCAGCAACATTTTCAATAACCAGCTTGCTTCGGCTAAACTTGCTTTAAAGTTGTTTGCATACATTGTGTTGGAGTATTTATTTTCTGATCAGTAACCTACCTATACAAGACATCAAGTTTTTTGGGGGGTGAGGGTGGTATGGGGGATGGGTGTTTGAAGATTAAGTCCTAACATTGTATTGTCATATTTACATGATAAAAGATACCCACAATAGTATGTGCACGATACAGACAATACATACAACTACTGTTTTTTTTATGTCTAAAACACGTACTCAAAATCGGGCTAATTAGGACTGTCCACTTTGTTGTAGGGTTTAGCGCCATTTTTCAGCACACGATACATGGCTGCCAGTATTATTGGTGGAGGAAGAACCCGGGTTAGAAAAAAAACCCCACCGACCCACGAGAAGCTACTGGCAAGCTTTCTCACATACCTACATTAGCCGAATGTTAGACTCGAACCCACGCAGAGGTGAGACGGCAGTGATCCGTAGCGAAAAGCGCTTTAGACCACTCGGCCACTCGAGGCCCCCCCCCCCCCCTCCCTGTCCACTTTGAAGCATTTCGCTTAAAGAGAGCATGGTCATCTCCTGTTTTCTGCGGTAGCACTCTTTATACACACAACTCAACTTTTACAGTTGTATTTAATATTTGTTGAAGAGTGATACAAATATCAATACAAAAGTAGGGTGCAATTTAAAAATTTACCATGATTACAATCGTAAAAAAAAATCGAAGATTAATTGTACAAAGTGTGTGTGTGTGTGTACCGAGATGATTGTATTGACCTTTAAATTTGTCATCCACATCAGTTTTTGATATGGGATATTATATCGATAATTCATGGGATATTATATCGATAATTCATGGGATATTATATCGATAATTCCAAGAATGAACCCGCAGGCCGCAGCATGTATTTTCTACCCAATTGACTATGTCAGAAGAAAAAAAAATACCTTGTAAATGTAGCCGTTAATAGAGATCAAGATACGGATGATTGCGAATATTACGTAATACACATTACGTAATACCTATTAAGGACTCTTTGTGGCTAGTCTCTTGAACCCTGGGGACAAACTGTAAAAGAACACGACGTTTTTGCCGCGTAACCGAATGCAAAATAGTGTCTTTAGAAACCACACAGTAGTCCGGCTAGTTAGATAATGGGTGTAACCCCATCACCCCACGACTTAAGTGCTTCCCCATAGCCCCCATTGCCCCTCCACCTTCGTAGAGTACTCCACTTTGCATCTCGCCATTTCACTCAACGTTAAATTTGCTGGTGTTTTTTATATATATATATATATATATATATAATCTTCTTATCTACATAACATGTTTATCTAGCTTTTTTTTAATGCTCCGGCTGATCATTGACGAACTTCTGGTAAACATGTTGTCATTTTGCCGCGTAGCACAGGCGTTTTTATCTCTGCTTCTAACAAACACCATTTAAAAATCGTTTTTTTTTTGCAACTCTCGCTGGGGTTTTCACCAAACACTTCTAAAAACATGACCACCACTGCGAATAATTTGAATGTTTTAATATTGCTTGAAAAACAATATCAGAGATGGTTTCATCACTCTCCAGTTGAAAAGAGAAAAAAGCTAAAATTTCTGGGTATTCGTTTCTATCAGAAGAGCCTCACCCTATTCGAGGCAAGCCTGTTAATTGAAAGATAAATTTGTGATTGCGTTTCGTTTCAGCTTCCCCTTAAAATAAAATTATTAATTTCATTATTGACAAGTATTTTCCCGCTAATAAAACAGCCCCTTCTCGTCAAAATTACCCATTCCATTAACAGCGCCAAATCTTTCAATGAGTAAAATTCCTAGTTGGAACACAAGCGTGCAGCACATGGCATCACAATCACAAGTTTCACACGCGCGCATCTCCCCCCACCCCCCAAAAAAAATACGGACAGAATATACGTGTCGATATTCTTTGATGAATTAGATAAAGTCAATGCTTATAATTATGTTTTCAAGCGTGCCAGGATGTTTATCATGACTAAGAAGTACAAATACACAAGTCATTTATTTGTACTTTTTTTTATATGGGCCCCTAGCAAGCTCCCATCTATATTATCCCCACCCCAATTTGAATGTGCTGTAAAATTGCTGTAGCCTATATACCTTGCTCCACCCCCAGAAAAAAATTGAAATGACGTCCCTGCTCAAAAGTCTATATATAGTGTTAAGTATTAAAAAAAAGGCACAAACCAAACAAAACAGCAGAATTTTGAGAATTTTTTTTTCTAATTTGGGGTTGATCTTAGGCTAGCACTTTTAGTATTTTTTCCGGACTAATTTAACTACGTTTCCAATATCTGAGTCGTATGATTATTTCTTTTCTTACGTGCATTTTTTCATTCATTGCTTACAGAATCAAAACTGTGACCTGAAGTGTAATACTGTATAAATAATTCGGTCATCATTGTTTTGATTGGTTACTAATTTATATAGAGATTGAAGACTTTCTCATTGGGCTAATTCTATCCGGGAGTATTTAGGTCTTGTATGATCAATACAAGTGACGTTACATATTTCAGTTATCGTAGCTGTGATAACAAGAGATATAAATGGGCATTACAGGCTCGAAACGTGACTTGTGCTTATCTTGTTTGACCCCATGCTGTGTCACAACTTGTGATGTGGTTATGAAGCGTCTTCCTGAATAGTGTACCAAATAATAGGGGTGGAGCTACATTGGAATGCCAACAATGGGAGTAATAATGCTTGCAAGCAAAGGAGACCAGGTCGTCGGTAATATGTGCTTCTACACCCGCTGGCACTAAACAAAGCAGATAATATAGCAGCCGTGGAGGGTTATAAGTTGCACAGTTAATTTTACCCAGTGACTTGGTTCTAGCATACTGCATACGGAAGCAATGAATTGGGAAGAGTACGGAACTGAAGAGGTTTCTTGCTGGAAGCGTCTGATACATCGTCTAAGAAAATTCTTAAAAAGGATTTTTGGTAATATATGGTTATGTCTAAAAATCCCCCATCTCTCTCTCTCTCTCTCTCTCTCTCACACACACACACACACACACATAACGAGAGTCTACCGTACAGTGCATTGCTTGGAACTAGTATTTATAATTGTGTGTTTGTTAATCGGTCTCTTAATTAGCTCATTCAGTCTTAGAACCAAATATCTTATTGAATGGCATCCTCTCCGCTCTAGCACAATAGCTTTTTTAAATGACGTGGAGGATTGCCATGAATTTTTACCCACGCACATTTATCCCAAGGTCTATTGGTCTTATAAAAATGGAGCTTAACTGATGTCCAGTATGGACGTCAAGACATCAATCTTGCAAATCTCGTTCTTGCTACTTCTTCAGAGGACTTCTTATGTCTAGTTGGTCCTATGAAGAAATTGCGACCATCTAAATAATCTGTATTGCCTTTGTCCTGAATGGAAGGTCAGCTCAGCATATTTTTTAATATGAGAATGATGCCAATCGAACATCAAGTATGGCTGACAAGGGAGCCATCTTAAAGGTTATGTTATCGCTTTCTCCTGAACCGAAAAGTCGTATTGTAATGGGTTTCCTTCAGAATACTGTTTATGATGTATACTTAGAAACAAAAATCGTGCGGGTCGTGCATCCAGTATGGCTACCATAGCACAGGGGCTCGTATAATTGCTTACATTTTGGCCACTCGTACCAACTTTATTAAACTACCCAAAGCGTATCTTGAAATATAAGCGTTTATTCTTAAATAGGTCGCACGAGAAAGGATAGAAATGTCCTCTCGTGTTAGTTATTATATAGTACATGTATGACGGGTCAGTTGTAAGCAACAATATGAGCCCCTGTATGCCACAGTGGCTAATTTGAAATTTGCGTTGATCTGACATGTAATAGATGAATTTAATGGTCAGCAGTTAAGAGTTAGTTACATGAAGAAATAAATATACATATATAATTGGAAGTTGGGGTGGGGGTGGCTTTGAAGGCACATTGTTGATTATTGACTAAAATTATGCCGGGGAAACAGAACTGTGTCATTTCCAGTAACAAGCGGTGACAGCCGGCTTGGCCATGCCTGTTGGGTATCAAATTAGCGATCATTGTATTACGAGTCCGTCGTTCCACCGGTAGATCTGTTATAATTGTCTGCCCATTTATTAAAAACATCTGCTCATCTGTGTGTACGTCAAGGGTGAAGGTCACTGGCTAAGAGGAGAAAAATGGACTCCGAATAATGATTGGAGTTCTCTATTATCATCATTTGACAAATATAATGTTATGAAAGAATATTGTCATTGGTCAGTAATGTTCAGCCAGTTGTGTTCGAATAGGGCGTACAACTGTCTGTCTGTCTGTCTGTGTGTGTTAATCTGCCCAATGTTACTAAACTCTGTAAACCAGGATATAGTAACATTCTCTTTAGTATCCGTCATTGTTTTTTTGTTTTTTAAAGTAGTGTTTTAGGTTTTATTGATATTAACCCTTCTGCCTTTTAACATCAATCCAGTTTAGTTAATAGATGAATCTTTGCTATAATTTATACTGTTACCAAAAGATGTGTGGAATTGTTTGATTGATCCGTTCTCAAACTCTAGGTCGAATGTCAGTATTTGAAGGTTACAGTCGTTTCAACTTTATTTATCATGCAAGCTATTGAGATATCATGGAACTTATTTAGGTTCGCGGATGAAATGCGGTACATTTGTTTCTTATTTTGATTGTATGCCATGCATGACAGTCAGTGTTTTATCGTAATGTTACTGATCAATTTCTCCATCCCTGCACTTTTCCCTAATTGCTCATTGAGATAAAGCAGCGAAATATTTCCATATCAATTCAGAAAATTTACAGCTATGTCCTATTAGTCAGAGTTCGATTTAATCTTGTTAACATTTATGACCTTACCATCGTAGGTGGCGGAGAAAACAATCGCTGAATTTGCATGTTTCTAATTTGCGTGTGGGTATGGTGTATTTTGGCAGAACCAGTCTAAATTGTTTTCGCAGCTCAAGGTAGGCAGTAACCGACATTGACCTAGTACGGTAGTTGTGACTATGAACATTATGAAAACATGATTGTATAGCTCGTTCATCAATTATGTACATCTTTATAGTATGTATATTATTTTATAATAATTGTTTGTAAGAGTCATTTAGTTAATGACATTTTTAATTCTAAGATCTTCTGAATGGGTAGGAATGAGTTGTACGTTGGTTTCACTCTTAACAAAAAGTCGGTGTTTATGGAGCAAGTAGTAAGCATCACTTGGTCCAAGGAGAAATGTTTGTACCGTAGAAAAGCCTACTGTCTGATTGGTTAGAACTGGACCAGCTTGTTAACTGTAAATTAATTATGTCTAAAGATTCAGACGATTCGCCGAAAGTATGGGATCACATTCTAGAAACGGCATTAGATATTGCATAGCTTAACCTGTTTTTCTGTATAAGCGAATTAGAACGCAAAAGCACTCATTCCTAAAGTTGATATCTGTCTTAAGAGAGTGTTGAGGAGATGTATGCATTTACAACCGTTCGATGGAATTATGTAGTTTGGAGCATTGAATTTTAATATAAATACCTATTACTGGATTATTGTGAATGCATTCAAAGACTTGGATATATTTATATCATTTGGATTTACCTTGAAACCGGAACCTTTGGATTTAAAACGATGACTTAATCTGTACTGTTGACATATCAGTACAGTAGAACCCGTCTTGAAAGACCGCCTCTTTTGCCAAAACATTATAGTATCTCAAGACAGGTGGTCTCTCATATCAGGTAGCAATGCTATATAATCAATAAATTTGTGCATTGAGAGTGTGGACTCTCAAGACAGGTGGATTCACATAGCAGTGGTCTTTCAAGACAGGTTTTTACTGTACTCTGTTTACCATTTCGGAATTCCTTGAGGAATGTATTTGGATTATATCGGGTCTATTGGAATTGAGAGAACATGTGAAGAAATAGAGATTTATAACAAGCTATTTTTAATTCTTTCCAGGTTGTATTTTAGGTAAATTACTACTTTCAATTTGACTAAACTTGCTTGTTGTCGCTGTCATTTTACGTAGTTTAAAGCCTCTGTGGCGTATCAGCATTTGGTCATTTGCCAGAAAAAATATGGAGATGTCTGCAATCATACGCTCTAGGCACAACACCTTACGCAATAGGTAGAACATTGTACACATATAATTAATTCTCATTGCCACGTAACGTTAACGGGTTAAATTAGTCTTATATAAAATTAATGGATGGTTGTTTCCATAGTTACCATCTTGGAAGGGCAGTGTCAACAATCCGTTCCTGCAGTTCACCTTTGAAATAGAGATTTCTACATAGAGGGTTTGGTTTAAACTCGGGTTATTTCGCGCCGTTACATTTTGGAATTTAGCGTGTTTCACAGGGACTCGCCACGACAGCTGATAGAGACTGTAAAATGTAAACCCATTAAAACATCTGGCCTAGGTATGGGGCATTAGCCATGGAGCCAACACGCGACGGAATCTGTATGAGAGTGAGAGAGAGTGTGTGTGCGTGTGTGTGTGTGTTGTAAAATCGTCAGTGTAATTCATAAGGTGAGCTTAATCCTCATAAAAAAACGAATAATAGTTTTAGCACTGGGTGTTTATTTTAGAAATACTGTGTGTGTGTGTGTGTGTGTGTGTGTGTGTGTGTGTGTGTGCTTGGAGGAAGATAGCAAACGGAGATTTTTTTTATTATATATTTATAAATATTTTAAACGTTTGGGCGAACGTTGGTTAACTTCGAAATTCACATAATCGAGGTTGTATTGTAATTTAATGCACTCAGCTTGGCTTTCATGCCACTTCGCATTACATTTAGTTTTGTGACACTTGCTCTTATTATTAAAAACAGAGAACGGTTGTCGATTTAACTTTTGTAGCTTTGACTAGGGGCTGGCCTTATCATTTTCGTGGAAGGATCGACTGCCTTTTTATTTCTATAAAAAAAAAAAAACCCGACGCATTTCTGATCACTAAATAGGTAGGTACATCAAAGTATTCTTGATCTGGACTGCCTTTTATTTCTATTAAAAAAAAACGAAAAAAAACGACGCATTTCTGATCACTAAATAGGTACATCAAAGTATTCTTGATCTACTCTGTAAATCAAGGGACTCGATTATATTCATTGATTTAATTGATCAGACTTATCTTTAGTTAATGGTCGATCCTTAAATACGGCATAATTCACGCAATAGTCTAGTCGTAGAACAAGTGAAGATGGAATTATGTGGGTCATTCTAAAGCTAGACACACATAACCTTGAAAGAACAAGTGAAGATGGAATTATGTAGGCCATTCAAAAGCAAATTACACATAACCTTGAAAGAACAAGATAAGATGGAATTATGTAAACCATTCTAAAGCGAATTACGTAATCTTGAAAGAACATGAAGATGGAATTATGTAAACCATTCTAAAGCTAACAAGGACGCACTTTATATCTAGATCTGTTCATATTGGAACTAATCCCAGTACACAATATTTCGTCCTACATACGCATGAAAACAGGACTTGTTCTGTGGAAACAGCTGCATATTTGCACGGTTATCATTTTCGCAAAATATTGCAGAACAGCAGGGACTAGGAACACTTGATCTATTTGGACGTTTGAGATCAGGTGCCGTATATAATAATGTGAGGAAAGTGACGGTTCCTTCGCACTAGCCACAATGTTGTGCTGTTCCATTTGGCTCAGTTCCAAGATCACTAACATTGTATCAGAAATATTGTATCGTATATATTTCAGTATTAGTTCTATAAAGGGGAAGGGGCCAGGTTTTATGTACAAATTTAATGTCGCAAGCACCTGTCGAATATAAAAATTCATATTTAAAAAAAATACACGAGTGAGGCCAAAAAGGTCTGTATTTTTAGATAGGTATTATGGAGCACAACGTAATCACACTTGACCTGACAAATCTACTGAAGATCTTGGAATATTTGTTTATGCACCCTAACCCCTGTTCTATATATATAAAGTTTTACACATCCGAAGGCTATTTTTGACAGCATTTGGTGCTCACGGTGAAAACGCAAACCCTTTTCCTGGGTGATATTTTTGAAAAAACACGGTCTCCTAAATAGCTTGATCCAATTCAGAATAGTTGTCATCCAAGCCGATTTTGAGATGTTGCCTTGAACCCACGTGTCTACTGATATGCCTATGGGAGGCTAGCTCTTCTTCCTAGCCGCGTATTGGTATTTCACTATCAACATACTGCAGAATAATTATGGAAGTAGACCAACAAATTGTTCTCCGCCTTTTTTTTTTTTAAATTTTGATTTGCGGCAGATCAGAATTTTAAAAAAGGCGGAGAACAATTTGTTGGTCTACTATGGAAGGTGTACGTGCCTGACATCATTTTGAAGAACAACACAAGCACGAAACACCTAGTTAACAAATATATCCATACATTTAAATAGCAAACAATAATAGCTGAAAAAGTCACACCATAGCCTTAAGTTAAGAAATTTGCCAGGGGTCAATTTACGAAACTGGATCCTGCAACCTAAGCTGTACCATTTTTGAATTGGCATGTATGTAATTTAGATGCATGCATGGGCGACTGCAGGAAGTTTTTCGGGTGGATGGGGGCGGCATTATAAAAAGGTACTATTTATATACTACACCATGTAATCTTTCTTTTTCTTTTCTTTTCGTTTTAAATCAAGGGTAAGGGGAAGCCGAGGAAACTGTCCACTATTTTAATGAATATATTAAAATTGATGATATCGAGAAAAGGAAAGATTTAAATTGTGCTGTTATACTAACTTTGGCCATTTCTTTCAGGGTCGACGACGGTTAACATAAAGAAGAGGAATCGTGGCATTTTTAGTTCTTTTTTGTGTTGTTTCGGGACAAACAATAACAACAATACCCAGACAAATTGTCAAGTTCCTGTCCACAAGGAGGAAAATGGCAATCCCAAGGTAAGTTACATTAAGGTTAGCTGACGTTGAAAAGCATAATAGCACATGAAACATTGTGGAAAGTTAAGAAAAGGGCAAGATTCATCTCATTTGAATGCTTTTCATGTGCTTTTTTTGGAGGTTGTATATACTATGCAAAATGGAGAAATGGAATTCAACCCGTATCATGGCATTGATGACTATACACCATGTATTGCATTGATGACTATACACCATGTATTGCATTGATGACTATACACCATGTATTGCATTGATGACTATACACCATGTATTGCATTGATGACTATACACAATGTATTGCATTGATGACTATACAGCATGTATTGCATTGATGACTATGCAGTATGTATTGCATTGATGACTGCAGTATGTATTGCATTGATGACTATGCAGCATATATTGCATTGATGATTATACAGCATGTATATCATTGATGACTATACACCATGTATTGCATTGATGACTACACCATGTATTGCATTGATGACTATACAGCATGTTTTGCATTGATGACTATACGGCATGTATTGCATTGATGACTATGCACAATGTATTGCATTGATGACTATACAGCATGTATTGCATTGATGACTATACAGCATGAATTGCATTGATGACTATACAGCATGTATTGCATTGATGACTATACACCATGTATTGCATTGATGACTGTACACCATGTATTGCATTGATGACTATACACCATGTATTGCATTGATGACTATACACCATGTATTGCATTGTATACAGAGAGTCCTAGATGGCTGTTACAGGTTGCCTAGATGGTCTCCAAAGGCCATTTAAGTGAAAGACCACCTATTTTGACTAAATATTATGGTCTATGAAGACAGGTGGACTCTCATAACAGGTCACAATGTTATATGATCAATAAATTTGTGCACAGAGAATGTGGTCTCCCAAGACAGGTGTTCTTGCATTGCAGTGGTCTTTCAAGACCGGTTTTACTGTAATACAGTATGTTACCTGTCTTTGATTATTTATCTCAACTTGGAGTTGAGGTATGCTGTTGTACGCTTCCAAGGATTGGTGTGTACACTGATAAATGCATACAGCAGCACAAAATCTCATCCATTATTTTTTCATAGGTCTCATGCAGAAGTTTGGATTTGGTTTTATAATAACTACCTTCAGGGGAGGTGGTCAACTTCGTACATTTACCTGTCAAGTATTTGCATTTAACTAGGTGTGTTTTGTACGCCCTAAATATTGTTAAACGTAGACTCTTTAAACTTTGTGAATGGATGCTTATTTTTAAGTAATTGACCTTGATTAAAAAAGTCGGTCTGGTTGACATATATTTCACTGACTTTGGTTAAATTTGTTGTTTGAAGTTTTCATTCTCAAGTTATGTTTGGTAGAATCATCAAACTCGATATATAAATGGCTGTACCACACATGTGAACCTCCAAATATGTTACAACCACATGTATGTTAACCTCCAAATCTGTTATAACCACATATATGTTAACCTCCAAATCTGTTACAACCACATGTATGTTAACCTCCAAATCTGTTACAACCACATATATGTTAACCTCCAAATCTGTTACAGCCACACATATGTTAACCTCCAAATCTGTTAAAACCACATGTATGTTAACCTCCAAATCTGTTACAACCATATGTATGTTAACCTCCAAATATGTTACAACCACATATGTTAACCTCCAAATATGTTACAACCACATATGTTAACCTCCAAATATGTTACAACCACATGTATGTTAACCTCCAAATATGTTACAACCACATATGTTAACCTCAAAATCTGTTACAACCACACATGTTAACCTCCAAATCTGTTATAACCACATATGTTAACCTTCAAATATGTTACAACCACATGTATGTTAACCTCCAAATATGTTACAACCACATATGTTAACCTCCAAATATGTTACAATCACATATGTTAACCTCCAAATATGTTACAACCACATGTATGTTAACCTCCAAATATGTTACAACCACATATGTTAACCTCCAAATCTGTTATAACCACATATGTTAACCTCCAAATATGTTGCAACCACATATATGTTAACCTCCAAATCTGTTACAACCACATGTATGTTAACCTCCAAATATGTTACAACCACATGTATGTTAACCTCCAAATATGTTACAACCACATGTATGTTAACCTCCAAATATGTTACAACCACATATGTTAACCTCCAAATATGTTACAACCACATATGTTAACCTCCAAATCTGTTACAACCACATGTATGTTAACCTCCAAATATGTTACAACCACATATGTTAACCTCCAAATCTGTTACAACCACATATATGTTAACCTCCAAATCTGTTACAAACAACCACATATATGTTAACCTCCAAATCTCTTGCAACCACATATGTTAACCTCCAAATCTGTTATAACCACATATGTTAACCTCAAAATCTGTTATAACCACATATGTTAACCTCCAAATCTGTTATAACCACATATGTTAACCTCCAAATCTGTTATAACCACATATGTTAACCTCCAAATCTGTTATAACCATGTATATGTTAACCTCCAAATCTGTTATAACCATAAATGTTAACCTCCAAATATGTTACAACCACATATATGTTAACCTCCAAATCTGTTACAAACAACCACATGTTAACCTCCAAATCTGTTATAACCACATATATGTTAACCTCCAAATCTCTTACAACCACATATATGTTAACCTCCAAATCTGTTACAAACAACCACATGTTAACCTCCAAATCTGTTATAACCACATATGTTAACCTCCAAATCTGTTACAACCACACATGTGAACCTCCAAATCTGTTACAACCACATGTATGTTAACCTCCAAATATGTTACAACCACATGTATGTTAACCTCCAAATATGTTACAACCACATATGTTAACCTCCAAATATGTTACAACCACATATGTTAACCTCCAAATATGTTACAACCACATGTATGTTAACCTCCAAATATGTTACAACCACATATGTTAACCTCCAAATCTGTTATAACCACATATGTTAACCTCCAAATATGTTACAACCACATATATGTTAACCTCCAAATCTGTTACAACCACATGTATGTTAACCTCCAAATATGTTACAACCACATGTATGTTAACCTCCAAATATGTTACAACCACATATGTTAACCTCCAAATATGTTACAACCACATGTATGTTAACCTCCAAATATGTTACAACCACATATATGTTAACCTCCAAATCTGTTACAACCACATGTATGTTAATCTCCAAATATGTTACAACCACATATGTTAACCTCCAAATCTGTTATGACCACATGTTAAACTCCAAATCTGTTATAACCACATATGTTAACCTCCAAATCTGTTATAACCACGTATATGTTAACCTCCAAATCTGTTACAACCACATGTATGTTAACCTCCAAATATGTTACAACCACATATATGTTAACCTCCAAATCTGTTACAACCACATATGTTAACCTCCAAATCTGTTACAACCACATGTATGTTAACCTCCAAATATGTAACAACCACATATGTTAACCTCCAAATCTGTTACAACCACATATGTTAACCTCCAAATCTGTTACAACCACATATATGTTAACCTCCAAATCTGTTATAACCATAAATGTTAACCTCCAAATATGTTACAACCACATATATGTTAACCTCCAAATCTGTTACAAACAACCACATGTTAACCTCCAAATCTGTTATAACCACATATATGTTAACCTCCAAATCTCTTACAACCACATATATGTTAACCTCCAAATCTGTTACAAACAACCACATGTTAACCTCCAAATCTGTTATAACGACATATGTTAACCTCCAAATCTGTTATAACCACATATATGTTAACCTCCAAATCTGTTATAACCACATATATGTTAACCTCCAAATCTGTTATAATCATATATGTTAAACTCCAAATCTTTGTTAGTTCCACACAAATGTGAAGCTCAGTCTCTTTTAGTTCATACATACATGCGAATCTCTCAACTTGGAGGGATTTCCATCCCTCCTGTCAATCAAAGACAGCTTTTCATGTATGCAGTTATTATTACAATAAATTCAGTACAAAAATGTTTGATTTTTTTTTGCACATCTTGTTTACATGTAGCATATTTATGGTAAAGACACTGTGATCACAGGGGCCCCGAGTGGCTGAGTGGTCTAAAGCGCTATCCGTTACGGATCACTGCCATTTCACCTCTGTCTGCGTAGGTTCATGTCTAAGATTTGGCTAATGTAGTTATGTGAGAAAGCTTGCCAGTAGCTTCTCGTGGGTGGGTGGTTATTTGGGGGGGTTTTCCTGGGTTATTCCTCCATCAATAATACTGGCTGCCATGTATAGCCTATCGTGTGCTGAAAAATGGCGTTAAGCCCTACAACAACTGTGATCACATTACTATAACTGACCTACCTTTTGAGCATTTTACTTGCTAATTCAACAGACTTTAGCGTAGAGAAAGAAATTTTGGCCCTGAAAAATTAATTGGAGTCCCCTCAATAAAAACGTTGACTGATGGGAATTTTGGGTCCCTACTAGGTATAACACCCACCCACCCGCTCCCAGCAGTTGTAGGCTGCTTGCTACACAACTGGGCGGTAAATATCTTCAAGTAATCTTTAAATTGTTCTTTGTATGGTCAGTAGTTATTTGGAAAAGATTAAAGACAAAAATAGATGTGTCTGCCTCAGAAACGGGAGGTCATGGGTTCAAACCTCGGCTGAATCATACCAGAGACTTACAGAAATGGTACTAACAGTTGCCTCACTAGGCGCTCAGCATTAAGGGTTAGTGTTATGACTGGTCTACCTTGTGTCAGGATAATGCGACTGGGTGTGACATCATGCTACATGTCAGCGGCATGATGCCCCAGTGCTAGACCTCATTTTAAACTGCCACATTGCAGACATCATAGCAGTATGACTGATATTTTTTATAAAGCTATGTTAAAAATCCAAAATCAGACACACACACATACACACACACACACACACAAATGAATTATGACTGGATTACTGTAGAGCTCAAGCAGAATTAAGTTAACATTATGTACTTGGATTCTTTCAAAATGGTTGTTTCTGCATAGGTGTTAAACTTTTAAAGTGAGGCATGTGGAGGCAGGTTATAATACTATGTGTGCAGTGCACATGACAAGTTTGACTTGAAATTTAGGGAAAAGTTAATTGACCAATGCCATTGTGACCTTCACTTTACATTTTACTGGCTTTGGTTAAGTTTTTGCATTTAGCTTATAAGCCAAAAAGTTTTCATCATTGTATCCATGCTTTTATGCCATCTTTTTTTTTTCTCTTGAAATTTTTTAAATAGGATTTTGACACAACTTTTGATTATGTATGTACATTACATGACTGCATTATCATTTGTCTTTTTCTTCAGACATCAAGTGAGAAATACCTTTTACCTTCCCAGCGGCAACAGGACATGCAAAAAAAGTGTGTTGTTATAGACCTTGATGAGACCCTTGTTCATAGTTCTTTTAAGGTGAGGGTATTTTGTTAGGAATTCGCATTTAGTTTAGTGATGGTGTCCAGTATTTTTCTCAGTCTTACATTTAATCTTTTCTTCAATATCGTTATCATTATATTTCAATGTCTAATAGTAATGAAATGAAAGAAATTCGGATCAAATTTCTCATTAAAAGGTAATTCAATAGAATTTGGTCTGTCACTAACAGCTTAAATAACATGTACGAGAAACCTCTCAGTTTTCACGCCCTCATGTTTATACTCGACATGGAATCTCTCGGGGTTTTAGAAGAATCTTTTTTTTTGTATACATTACTTGCCATGGATCAAGGTGATAGAATACCATCAATATGGTTGATCTTAATTTATGACTTGATATCATATTGTATATGTTAAAATATATCAAAAGCCCTTCTTTTTGACCCACTATTGGTGTCAGCCACTGGTGACAGCAATATTATCAACAATGTTAATGTTTTATGCTGAAGGTTTGAATGTAAAACTAAACATCATCAACATCATTTGCTGCATTCAAGGTGTCTGAGTTGTCTAAAACATTCAACATTACTAATTACTGCCGTCTCACCTCTGTCTGCATAGATTAGAGTCTGAGGCACAGCCAGTGTGCGTATGTTAGAAATCTTGGCAGTAGATTCCCACGGATTGGTGATCTTTAGCAGTTTTTTTTCGGAATCTTTCACTACCAGTTATATGGACCACCATAAATAACCTATATTGCCCACCCCTACCCCTTCTCCCAAAAAATGACAACCTAGTGACAACAGCAACAGCATTCAAACGAAAATTCGGGATACTGTCAATATATGCCTACCATTGATGTTGTTGATTTCCTGTCTTTCCTGTCTCATCAGCTTAAGCAGAAAACTTTTTGTTATGGTTAACAATGTTCAAGTTTTTTAATGCGACATCTTATACAGTAGTTCTAATTTCAACTAAGTTTGTATGATGCTATACTAATACATGCATTGTACTGACAAAGCATACATATGCAAGTGAGATGCTGGGTTCTCTGAAAGACAATCTACAATATTCTGATACATGTGTTGTACTGACAAAGCATACATATGCAAGTGAGATGCTGGGTTCTCTGAAAGACAATCTACAATATTCTGATACATGTGCTGTACTGACAAAGCATACATATGCAAGCGAGATGCTGGGTTCTCTGAAAGACAATCTACAATATTCTGATACATGTGTTGTACTGACAAAGCATACATATATGCAAGTGGGATGCTGGGTTCTCTGAAAGACAATCTACGCTATACTGATACATGCATTGTACTGACAAAGCATACATATGCAAGTGGGATGCTGGGTTTTGTGAAAAACAATCTACACTAGTCAAGATTCTGATACGTCAACTCTATCTTCACCTTGGCCAATCATACAGTCATTAGGTCTATGAATTTCATTGGATGTGGTGCCACATCCATTCAAAATTAACTTGTAAAATTTAGAACACTGTTTCTACAGTGATCAGTTAAGTGGAACACACTACTGGAAATAATTTTCCACTGTTGGTCTGTGTTTGTACAAATACATCTTTTACCTCAAATACACCTGTAATGGATTCTCACTAGTACATAGTAAGTTAGTCATACTTAAAAAGTTAAACTTACCAAGTTCTTTTGTAGTCTAATGCCCTGACCATTTTTGTCCAATGTGCATATCACCACAGTTACTCATTGTGGGTTAGTTGTTATTACATGCTGTAACTATGGCAATTATGAAGTTATCGTTAATATATCAAAACCTTAGCTAGCAAGGATTTTGGAAGACTTGTTTTCCTATTTTTTTTTGTTTATATCTCATTCATGTACTAAAAGAACATGCAAAATGGCCCTGCATCCAACTTGAGGCATCTGTCATTTGGCATTAGCAATAGTTCTAATTACTATTCCTCCAACAGTATTGTAATAAAAGTTATAAAATTAAGGTGGTGATATTTTTATCTTGATATCTACTTAGTCCTTAAGGAACATGGTGCTGGGACATTATATAAGTGCAGATCTGTTATGTATTGTAATGCTCTACCGATCATATGCCCAAAGATCTCATGAGATAGTCTTTCCCTCAATTGGCATAAGTCTGTTGTCACTACAGCTCCAGAACTACTTGGACAAACAATTTTATACACACATATTTATCTTTATCCTAGTTGGTCCTAAATGATAATATTACTGCTCAGACATCCAGTATGGCCACCACAGCAGCTGTATTGAAAATAAACTTGTACTCAGCCAGTTATTATAGAAATAAATATATTAAAACCTAGTGATGTTAGCAAGCATAATAACTGAAAGGTGGTTTCTGGAACTTACGTGACCCTTCCAACACCTGTCATTTGAATACTAGTCTGCTTGCTCTCTCTCTCTCTCTCTCTCTCTCTCTCTCTCTCTCTCTCTCTCTCTCTCTCTCTCTCTCTCTCTCTCTCTCTCTCTCTCTCTCTCTCTCTCTCTCTATTAGTATTGTAGCAAGGAGACTGTGGTGCTTGTTTGCGATAACCAAGTACTGTAAAACCAGTCTGCTCTCTCGCTCGTAAGATATTAGTATTGTAGGAAGGAGACTTAGGTGCTTGTTTGCGATAACCAAGTACTGTAATACCAGTCTGCTCTCTCTCTCTCTCTCTCTCTCTCTCTCTCTCTCTCTCTCTCTCTCTCTCTCTCTCTCTCTCTCTCTCTCTCTCTCTCTGGTAAGAATTTATTAATATTGTAGGAAGAAGACAGGTGCTTGTTTGAGTGTGATCAAAGCAAAAAATCATCCATATCAGGTATTGACTTTCAGTGAACAAAGTTAGTAATATTCAAACCAGAAAACATTTCGGAGAAACAATGATCAGCCCATACTCCAAACTTGGCTGAGTGATTTGAAAAATTCACCTAACCACTGGAAATTTTCAGTTGCCATGTCATGTTTTTTAGTGAATAATTAGCCTTCGAATCAGAAATGGCAGATTGACTTGTTAGGGTAAAACTAGAGGGTTAGAAATGATTTAGATAAATGGTTACTATTGTCAGAAGTTTTGATGGTTAGGTATAATGGAGAATAATGATCATTATTAGTTCATATCAATCCAACAATCTCTTTTCTTTATTTTGCAGCCAATAAGCAATGCTGATTTTATAGTCCCTGTAGAGATTGATGGGACAATACACCAAGTATATGTCTTGAAAAGACCGTTTGTTGACGAGTTTCTACAGAAAATGGGAGAGCTATTTGAATGTGTATTATTTACTGCTAGTTTAGCGAAAGTAAGTGTACTTTGCATGCTTTTTTATAAGTTAATAAATTTAATGTTGAATGAATTTTTTTTTTGGTTGCCTTTTTCTAATTTATCGGGGAAATTTGTGTTAGGCGATATTTTTGCTCACATAAATGCATAGACTAAAATAAAATATACTTGTTAGCGCCAAAATATCTTTAGACTGGCTCTGCAGCAAATATAAATTAGAACATGGATTCGGCGCATAATTATTAAATTTAGAAAACCAGTCTGCTCTCTCCTCACTAAGCATACAGATGCTATAAATATAATTCGAGGTCGACAGTAGAACCAGGTTAGCTATAAATAGAACATGATACTGTTAGGAAAATTCACGGTCAGGTGTACTCTTATATTGTAGTTACGTAAAAGCCGTCTTTTCAAAACGAGAAAACGAATAATTGATATTTTTGGGAGGTGGATATACCGAAAAAGTGTAATCCATATATGTTTAAGCTTAACACGTAATTTAGTGAAAAAAGCATAATGATTACGCCAAAAGCGTAATGGTTGGCATGTATGCTACTGTATTTAGACCTTTTTCATTTGCATGCCTTAGGAAGCTTATGTTTCCTTAGAAACCTTCAGATCAAAATATTGCCATTGTCTTTTTCAGTATGCAGATCCTGTTGCAGATCTATTAGACAAGTGGGGTGTATTTAGGTCACGGTTATTCAGGGAGTCTTGTGTCTTTCATAGAGGCAATTATGTAAAGGTAAGGTTTTTGTACATGTCTCACCTGTGAATGGCAAGAAATTGGTATAATTCTAACATTTGCTTTGTTTAGTTGTCTGATATCAGTATATAGATTCTGTTTATAATTTTTTGCAAGCCAGCATCAGTTCATATTTTCAACTAAAACTTTGGGATAATGTTACATTATGCCTAATTCTTGTATCTTGATGTGTTAGGGAGTCCTGTCTTCCATGTATAAGCAGAAAACTATGTTATTCAAATGCTGTTCATAGGCAACACGCCCGCTCCATAAAAACCTTCATTTTGCCAAGACAAGTGGCAAAATGAAAATGTGTATTATTTATGAATTTGTACTGACAATTATTTTTACATTAGCTTATTGCGAACACACTGCCTATAAAAGGTTTTAAGTAAAACCTAATCACTATGGAAACTTTAGCATCTGAACATCTCTAAGCTTTTGGGAGGTTCTTTTTCTGTTAGAATAGCAATCATGCACGTTCTTTTTTTGGTATTGGTCTTCGCTGAATCCTTTTGGTGTGTTGAAACCCCTGCCCTTTAACCTGGAGCTTCAATGACCCCCTTGTAATTCAGTGAATGTTGATACTGGAAATAAAACATGATTTTTGTATTGATATGAACATATTTTATTCACTGTCATTGAAATGAGCTGAAACTAAGCATTAAAACTTTAATATTCAATTTGTCATCTTCATGCAGATTGATTTAAAAGACTTCATATGTTGTACATTTTCAAGGAATGATTCTCAGTCATTCTTACTCTTTGGTAACATCCGATAGTAGGGGTGAGGTAAATGAAGCTGTTACATTACATTACTGGTAAAGTTGTTATCATAGCAAGGCAGTTGTGCTCTTTCTCATTTTGTAAATGAAACATTCATATTCTGTAAGTAAATAAATCTTTTTCTTTACTGGTATCACTGAATTTTGTGTGTATACAATCAACTCTAAATTTGCCAAGAATATATCTCTGTTCTTTTAACTGGCAGTTTAACCGATATTTGCAGTTTAATTTTTTTCTTTGCAAGATTGAAATCGAGATTGCCATTCATCCAAAGGTCCTTATCATCAGTGTTGGCTGCTATGCCATTAACATCAGCACTGTATTAAATATTTCTTACAAAATATTAATCTTGATTTTGATTTCCCTTCCAACACTGTATTAATATAAAATATTTCAAATTTTTTTTTACCTGCCATCAGCACTATCAATATAAAATAGCTCAAATTTGGTTTTCCTGCTATCAGCTCTGTATTAATATAAAATATCTTAAATTTGGTTTTCCTGCCATCAGCAATGTTTTCAGTAAGCTAAAATAGTGCAGTACTTACAAAAGTTCTGTTAAAACATGATGTTATAGACTTTAATATGTAAACATATTAAATATTTATTTTTATTGTGATTTAAATGGTTGGAAGTATGTAACAGCGAATTATTGCAAGTTTGTCCTGCATCTTGCCTTGTTCGTTGGTCAATATTAGCCAATTTAAACTAAAGTATGGCCATGTCTCAAATTCACTGAACTCCTTAATTTAACTGCTCTACATTTCGGATATCATTATCATCGATTACATCATTTCAGAACATTTCAGACTGAATCCTCTGCATATATTATGCAAAATTGAATGGATGGGAACTTTAACATTTTCTCAGAAATATTTTAAGGAGTTACGGAATTGAGTGCACACTGAGGATGAAGGCTTGTGTATAGAGAGTCAATATCAGTTTACAGTTGATACTGGCATCAGAAATATTGAAGTATGAACTAACAATGCCAGTCAGGCATCCAATTTGACTGCCATTCATACAAAGGAAAACCAAACAATGCCAGTCAGGCATCCAATTTGACTGCCATTCATACAAAGGAAAACCAAACAATGCCAGTCAGGCATCCAATTTGACTGCCATTTGTACAAAGGAAAACCAAACAATGCCAGCCAGGCATTCAATTTGACTTCCATTTGTACAAAGGAAAAACCAAACATGCCAGTCAGGCATTCAATTTGACTGCCATTTGTACAAAGGAAAAACCAAACATGCCAGTCAGGCATCCAGTTTGACTGCCATTTGTACAAAGGAAAAACCAAACATGCCAGTCAGGCATCCAGTTTGACTGCCATTTGTACAAAGGAAAACCAAACAATGCCAGTCAGGCATCCAATTTGACTGCCATTTGTACAAAGGAAAACCAAACAATGAGAGCCATGGCATTCAATTTGACTTCCATTTGTACAAAGGAAAAACCAAACATACCAGTCAGGCATCCAGTTTGACTGCCATTTGTACAAAGGTGAACCAAACAATGCCAGTCAGGCATCCAATTTGACTGTCATTTGTACAAGGGAAAACCAAACAATGCCAGTCAGGCATCCAATTTGACTTCACATTATTGTTATATTTGAATCACAAACTGTAATTTATATATGGTATTTTATTTCTTATTTGAATTACAAACTGTAATTTACATATGGTATTTTATTTCTTATTTGAATTACAAACTGTAATTTACATATGGTACTTTATTTCTTTTTCAGGATTTAAGTAGGCTGGGTAGAGACTTAAGCCAAGTTGTGATAATTGATAATTCACCAGCCTCCTATATCTTCCATCCAGACAACGCAGTGAGTAAAAATGAACCTATTGATGCTTTATTTGCTTATATCCTGTGGACCTGAATTTCTTTTCTCCTGCATATCAATAATAGATTTTGCTAAAGGATATTCTTCCTTCTGAGTCTGCTTTATGTAGAACATTTTACTTCTCAGGTGTTGTCATTTTATGTCATTTAGTTCATGTTTCATTATACACTAAAACCTTTTCTATAAATGACCATCCGTTATTGATGACCACAATCATAATGCATGGATAAAATTTTTTTATTATATAAATGCTCTGTCATGGGCAGTAACCTGCTGAAAGCGACCAATGACCATGATATCTTAGCAAAATATGCCTTTTGACACTTCTGTGAATGACTGCATCACAACAATGGGAATAAACTTGACCAACCTTTATTTAATTCTTGTAATAATGATCGCTGATACCATTCTATATAAAAAAAGTAGGCTGCCTACCTTTTTTTCTGAAATTTTGTAGGTATGCCTGTAGTTTTGTATATTTTAGATTGTAATCTAAAGTATATGTAGCTTTCCAGGACTTAGCCTGCTTCCCAGTCTTTATGTAGCTACCGCCCATTACAGGGGACCAGTCTATCCAGCACTGTGAATGACCATATCGTGAGAATATGGACTTACAACACTGACCTTTAAGTACTGATTTGTAACAATGACTATTTGATATTAATAAAAATGAGTAAATCAAAACTTTTTCGTATGCTAATACAATTATATGTTAATACATGTAAATGTGATTTCATGTTTCATGATAGAAGTATATCTTTATTGCTATATAATTTTGTTTTCAGATGAAAAATACAATATTTTAGCAAGAACTATTAATAGAGTAGAAGATATGTACAGTGATTGTTGTTATTTTTTAAATAGTTAGTGAAACTGGACCTAGGAAACCAGTCTTTTTGTACAAACCTGTTATGAGACGTAGGAAACCAGTCTTTTTGTACAAACCTGTTATGAGAGATCCCTTGTTTTGTGAGACTGTTTTTTTGTTGGCAGAAGGGCTTGTCTCTTTATTGTACTATCATCCTGTATTGATAGTTACTCTTATTTTTAACACATTATTGCCAGTCCATATTGTAATTGTACATTAATGCCAGTCATTATTGTGATACATTATTGCCAGTCTGTATTGTGATACAATATTGACAATATTGTCAGACTGTATTGTGATACACTATTGTCAGTCTGTATTACCAGTCTGTGTTGTGATACACTATTGCCACTCTGCATTGTGATACACTATTGCCAGTCTGTGTTGTGATACACTATTGCCACTCTACATTGTGATACACTATTGCCAGTCTGTGTTGTGATACACTATTGCAAGAGTGTATTGTGATACAGTATTGTCAGACTGTATTGTGATAACACTATTGCAAATCTGTACTGTGATACACTATTTACAGTCTGTATTGCCATACACTATTGGAAAATTGTATTGCAATACAAGATTGTCAATCTGTATTGTGATACACTATTGCAGAGTCTGTATTGCAATACACTATTGTCAGTCTGAATTGTGATACACTATTGCCAGTCTTTATTGCAATTCACTATTGCCAGTCTGTGTTGTGATACACTATTGCAAGAGTGTATTGTGATACAGTATTGTCAGTCTGTATTTTGATACACTATTTCCAGTCGGTATCACTATTTCCAGTCGGTATACACTATTTCCAGTCGGTATCACAATACACTATTGCCAGTCTGTGTTGTATACACTATTGCAAGAGTGTATTGTGATAAAATATTGTCTGACTGTATTGTGATACACTATTGTCAGTCTGTATTGTGATAACACTATTGCAAGTCTGTACTGCGATACACTATTTACAGTCTGTATTGTGATACACGGTTGCCAGATACACTATTGCAAGAGTGTATTCTGATACAATATTGCCAGCCAGTATTGTGATACACTATGGCCAGTCAGTATTGTGATACACTATTGCCAGTCTGTATTGCGATACACTATTGTCAGTCTGTATTGTGATACACTATTGCAAGAATGTATTGTGATACAATATTACTAGTCTTTATTGTGATACACTATTGCTAGTCTATTGTGATACACTATTGCCAGTCAGTATTCTGATACAATATTGCCAGTCTCAATTGTGATACATTATTGCCAGAGTAAATATTGAGATTTATTGATATATCAGTGATATCAGACCATCTAGAGTGACCAACATTTAGGTCTAGATTTATATAGCCAGTCCTGGCAGTGAATGTTTTATGTTGATACAAATTGATTGCCAGCTTTTAATGTTCATCATAATTGCCAGCAGACCCTTCCTCACTTTTGCCATTTTTATTTTCAGGTGCCGGTACAGTCATGGTTTGATGATATGCAGGATAGTGAATTATTGGACCTTATACCATTTTTTGAAGGGCTGGCCCAAGTAAATGATGTGTATACTGTATTACGGAACTCTAATAACACACACTTGAGTGACTCCTCCTAGTGCTGAGAATTCACTGGGAAACTCTGGCCACACACATATACTGGACACTGTTCCATTTTATCGATTTTATATGCAAATACTTGGCACAGATTGTTAAATGTGTCATGTCAGAGCTTATTTTGCAAGCAGTGAAAGCAAAAATGCTCAAGTGATTATTGCTGGATTCGTCGGTTGTGACGGAGGTCTTCCAAACATTGCATATGTACAAAGGCTGATTATTCATCACTTGAAGGAATGAAACCAAATTGTAAAACTTCTGTACCCTGTGGCAAGTTCTTGTGGATCAAGCATCATCAAAGGAATTTAGATGAGGATTATGAATTTAATTCAAGCAAATTTCACAGCATTATAAATAAAAAATTTATAAAAGGAAATAGACTATATTCTTGGAAAACTTGCACTTTGTGTACAAGCAATGAAGATATTAAACCAAAATTCCTGTGATGTTCATATTTTCAAAGATGGGACTGAATGCTGTTACCATGGTGATGGCGCTGTAAGGTTAAAGTCTGTAGTTGAGAGAGTATGTGAGCCTGGCACATTTTAGGACAAGACTACATCAGATTTCTAACTCAGGAATGTTATCTTGGTGCCTTTAGGCACCTTTTAAAAAAATTAGCCTGAAGTAGAGGGGCTGAGTGCATCAGAGGGTTCAATTAAAATTTATATCCTGTTATAATTTACTAACTTCCTCCCTTCTTTCAGTGAAAAATACTCGCAAATGATATATACAAGATATTTTCTTTCCCTTCATCATTACTGGACATTTTTTATCATGTGGTATAGAAAACATGATATTCTGATGAGTATTATACCAAACTTTGTCCAGAATCAAAGCTTAGTAGATTCACTTGCTTTTCAGCAAAGTGCAGTACCGCCTTTGTTTCGTAAATTCACTTCACATCATATAAATATCAATAACTTAAATAAGTCATAGGACCAGTTTGACCTATTCTGTCACAGTATTAAATTTTTGACATTTTGTAAACTATTTGATCATATTTGTCCACAAAGAAAGTTTAATTCGGTAATGCATCACAGCAGTTTTATCATTGTTGTCAAGGAAATACCATCATAAATATGCAGAAGGCATTGAGTCAGATTTTAAAGTAATGAATTCAATTTCCTTGTCTGAAGTGTACTGCAGTTTATTTTCTTTTCTTGTTTTTGTTCCTGCAGTTATAATGTTTTTAGGAAAGAAACAAGTGTAGCATGGAATGATGGGAAATCTTATGGTTTCGCATATGAAACTCGAAGGATATATATTTCATGTGAAAATACAGGGCAATACTTATAAACAACTGCTCATGTGGCCTAATGATTAGAGCATCCACCTCGGATATCAGAGGTCATGGGTTCGATCCCAGACCTATTTATACCAAAGACTTATAAAAATGGTGCTAACAGCTGCCTCGCTTGACGCTCAGTATTAAGAGGTTAGTGTTAGGACTGGTCGGCCTGGTGTCAGGATAATGTGACTGGGTGGGACATGATGCTACATGTCTGCGGCATGATGCCCCAATGCTAGACATCACTATAAACTGCCACACTGCGGACAACATTTGAAAATTGTTACAGCAATGCTAAAAATTCCAATCGTACTCAAACACGCTTCCAAACAAGTGAAATTCATTTAAACCTGTTATTTCGGCTTTCATGATGTCAGACTGGCACAATTAGTTTCTTGTGAAGAATATTTTCTACTATCTGGAAAGATGTACCTACTTAACCCTGCTGTACCTTGGTTTGATATACATTTGATTTTCTAATTTTCTAATTTTATCTATATGCCTCTTGTCATATTAGTGCTGAAACAATATCAATTCAGTCACATATTATCTTCAGTCACTTTTCTTTAGGAATTATTGTAGCATTCGGGTTCAGTTTTGGTTTCACCGGAAATCTCTCTCACCCCTTTACTTCAGGGACTGATTGTGTATGGTGCCTTAAAGTCAAAATTAAGTGTACCTTTAATTGTAATGCAGAATGTTTGTTCAATTTGTGCATTTTTTTGGGGGGGAACTTTTCTAGCTTGATATATATGCCTTTCTTGTAAGTTTGCTGCCAAGTTTCTAATGATATAAGCTATTCTATAAATGTTATGAACTTTCCTGCTTGATATATGCCTTTCTACAAGTTTGCTACCAAATTTCAGACTTGATATACCGGTATGTTTTTTTTATTTTATACAAGTACACTACCAAGTTTCAGCTTAAATGAGTCACAACTTTCTTGTTTATTAGCAGCTAATTTCTAATCTGGTAATAAATACATTTCACAATTTTGTTGCTTTCCAATGAATAAATATCTTATTGAGAATTATATAGAATGTTTTGATGAATTTGTCGGATAGCAATATGTATATTACGACAACATTGCCTGAGGACTTGTTAATGTTTAAGACACAGAAATGTATATGAATGGGGGCTGATTGAAGATGTACAGTATGACACCTTTTAAAATTTAACTGTTTCTAGCATCATTTGGTTTTATTGAAACATTTTTTTTGCTCGTTTTAATGAAGTGTTTGTATTTCTCAAATATATTTGTAATTGTTTTGGATGGGTTACCCAAACTTGATAAGGATCTGCAGTTTTCAGAAAATGAATATGATAATTTGAGAAAACATTCTCTTGTATAAAGTTAAGCAGACAGATAGGAGACAACTCTAGTTTCATGTTATTTAATCTTTTAGAAATATGCTTAAATTAAAGGTGTCTTATCATTTTGCATTTCTTCTGTCATTATGGTATTTAACTCAACAGCGTACAATAGAAAGCACTTATATAATTATAGTAATTTAACTCATTGGTGTACAATAAAAAGGACTCGTAAAGAAAATGACATGAACCTAAATCTTTATACAAGATTCATGTTCATTCCGTATCAGTTTTATCACTCTTTGCAAATGGTAGCAAATTTGGAAAAAAGGCAAATATTTGGAATACATTTTAAACTTGGTCGCAAACTTGGAAAAAGGGAAATCTTCAGTACTGCTGTGCATTTATCTTGAAATATTATATGTTCCTGTTTATATCCCTATGTAAGTAATCGTCACTAATTCTTGATGTGATTGTTATTTTTTTTGATGTTTGCATCCATGTAAGAAAGAAAAAAGAGATTCTTTAAAAAAACAATAATTTTTTTTAATTTAGTATTGTGAAGAAGAAAAAAATGTATTCAAAATCATGATGCAGAGGGCATACTATGTTTTTTTTTTTATATTACTATATATGGATTATTATAGATGGTATAAAATGTCCTGGTGTCATTTACCTACTCATGTTCACAAAGAAATGAGAGTTTGTAATTTTGTTTAGGTGTCTGTATTCAATGGCAGATGTCTTTGTACAAGATTCTTGGTTATATCAAATATATTACTTTTGGTATCCTTTTATCAGAATTTTGTCAGAATTTCTTTCATTCTTGAAAATAAGGTCATAGTGACCAACTGTTTGTCTGAATTACCATTTCCATATATTTTAGATTTGCACATAGATTCCTTGGATTAAGATATGGCTATTTTGATCAGCTCAGTGGACATGGTAGTTTTTTAGGTTACAGTGTTGTACTTTACATTGAAGAGGAATTTCAGGCATGCTAGTACGTGTACTTGTTAAGACCCATTACTTCCATTTAGTTTAAATTTCAGTGACCACAATATTCCTTGTCAGGGTATTTAGTGTTGCCATGGCACAAATTTAGTTTTCACATTAACTTCATTTGGCTGGTTGCCATTTTTTCAGCACATAATAGGCTATATATGGAAGCACCACTGACACGCAAGAAGCTGTTGGCAAGCTTTCACACTTAACCATGTTGGCTGATCCCAAGACGTGAACCCAGAAAGATAGAGGTCAAATGTTATTGATCTGTAGATGCAAGCATGTTGGGACTGCTGGAGACCCCAAGTAATGACTGAGGATATCATCGGGGGAATGTACATGAATTAATTTCAGACTTAATATGATACAATTGTTTGGTAAAGTTCAGATTTTACCATTTTATATCAAAACTTTATGGTTGTGATTGCGGTTTGACTTGGAAGATTTCTTTACATTTCAAGTTGATAACTTTTAGAAACTGTGTAGGAATAAGTTAAATTTGGTAATGGCATAAATTGCCATTAAATTTAACTCAGTTTGATATTTAACTTCTGTCAAATTTGACCAGGTCATGACCCTTTCAACCTGTAATCGAAGTTTCTACAATTGGAAAAAAAATTGTGAGGTCATTCTTGTAGTTTTAAACTTTTGGAAGAAATTCGGGTATAACACACTTATTAACTGTTATCTTATAGTAGTTAATACCATTAAATTGAACTTATTTAAAATACTTTGTCAGTCTGGGTAATTGAATTTTATTATATAGTGATATGTAGTACAGTTATTCAAGGTTTAACATTTCATTGTGCAGCTTTACTTTAGGGTTAGTATTTCATTTTTTTTCAATTTGGAAATGGCATTTTCATTGCTTGGTTATATTTGTGTCTTCACCATTACTTGAGCCTCATTCAAACAAATGAATGTTTTCCCTGCTATTATTTCTGATTAAGTATTGTGTTGATGTAGTTTTTATGATCATGATTAGAAATTGATGATTGTTCTGTCTATACTTAAATACTAATTATGTTTTCTCGTGTTATGTGGTTAGGAACATTTTATATAGTCAATGTATACAAGTTATGTTTTATTTTGTTTTATTGTTGGTTAATCTTGACATAATCTCCATAGGGCAGATTAAGAAATTACTGTGACAGAAAAAGAAAAAAACCTCCAGGGCTTGTAAGCTGTACAGACATCAGTTTTTGATGTGGTTAATTCATCAACTTAAATTTGACTGTCGACATATTTATGTAACATTTAACTTGTATCTACATTGTCTGTTTCCTTTAATTACATTTTCACCTTAAGATTCTGTCTTCATTCAATGTGCTTAAAAATTTGTTCAGAACTATAGTGAGTACATTTTGTTTTTCCTTGTGATTCTTTAAGTTGTACTTACCATAGTATCTTCAGAATCTTGGTGACAAGTTTTGGGACAATATTTACAAGGAAAGAGACATGCACATGTTAATAACAAGTTACCTTCTATTTCCTGGTTTCAAAGAGCAGCTTTTACCCATGTTCCATGTTTCAGACTTGATATAATACTGCATTCAATTTTAGTACTATGTACCTCAATTATTCATTTCTTTCCATGTAAGGCTTTTGTTAATCAAACTTCAGAAAATTCTAAGTACTAAATTTAAGCCTAATATTTTTAGCGAAGTTTTGGTTGTTCAGATTATTGGTTACTGGGTTCAGAAGAAAGCCAGCATAAATGATGCATGCTGTCTTGAGTAATCAAGTTTTAATTGAATCCAGGTTAAGGATTGTTCTACTTTTTGTGGCAATAATTAGTATAGGATGGAAAGCCCTTAAAATTTTACTATGCTAGTCTGTCCTGGCATGGTGAAACATTTTAGACAGTCAACTTATTACATTTTAACTACAGGTACTTCTTGGACTTTAAGAAGAAAAAAAAAAAACGAAAAAAAACTAGGGTCAACAAACCAGTTTTAACTTGCTTTAATATAGTGGACATGCTTTAGGCAGTAAACGTCCATCAGGTCATGCAGATCTTATTCTGATTTGTAATGAATTAGACAGAGAAAGTCCATTGGGACTGGCAGATTTTAGACTTTGATTTGTAATGCATTATTAGTGTATGTCATGGGTCATGCAGTTCTTGGACTTTGTTTTGTAATGCTTTAGACAGTAAAAGTCCATTTGGTCATGCAGATCTTGAACTATGTTTTGTATTGGATTAGACAGTGAAAGCTCATTTGGTCATGCAGATCTTAAACTTTGTTTTGTATTGCATTAGGCAGTAAAAGTTCATTTGGTCATGCAGATCTTGGACTTTGTTTTGTATTGCACTAGACAGTAAAAGCTCATTTGGTCATGCAGATCTTGGACTTTGTTTTGTATCGCACTAGATAGTAAAAGTTCATTTGGTCATGCAGATCTTGGACTTTGTTTTGTATTGCATTAGACAGTAAAAGTTCATTTGGTCATGCAGATCTTGGACTTTGTTTTGTATTGCACTAGACAGTAAAAGCTCATTTGGTCATGCAGATCTTGGACTTTGTTTTGTATTGCACTAGACAGTAAAAGTCCATTTGGTCATGCAGATCTTGAACTATGTTTTGTATTGGATTAGACAGTAAAAGCTCATTTGGTCATGCAGATCTTAAACTTTGTTTTGTATTACATTAGACAGTAAAAGTCCATTTGGTCATGCAGATCTTGGACTTTGTTTTGTATTGCACTAGACAGTAAAAGCTCATTTGGTCATGCAGATAATGGACTTTGTTTTGTATTACATTAGACAGTAAAAGCTCATTTGGTCATGCAGATCTTGGACTTTGTTTTGTATTGCACTAGACAGTAAAAGCTCATTTGGTCATGCAGATCTTGAACTTTGTATTGGATTAGACAGTAAAAGTTCATTTGGTCATGCAGATCTTGAACTATGTTTTGTATTGGATTAGACAGTAAAAGTTCATTTGGTCATGCAGATCTTGAACTATGTTTTGTATTGGATTAGACAGTAAAAGTTCATTTGGTCATGCAGATCTTGAACTTTGTATTAGATTAGACAGTAAAAGTCCATTAGGTCATGCAGATCTTGAACTATGTTTTGTATTGGATTAGACAGTAAAAGTTCATTTGGTCATGCAGATCTTGAACTATGTTTTGTATTGGATTAGACAGTAAAGGTTCATTTGGCCATGCAGATCTTGGACTTTGTATTGCAAGAGAGTTCATTTGGTCATGCAGATCTTGGACTTTGTTTCGTATTGTATTAGACAGTAAAAGTCCATTAAGTCATCTTAGGACATTAACTTGTCCAGATATCTTTAAAGTACATGCCATACAGTATGCACTGAAAAACTCAACAGATTTGTATATTGTTTATGCTTGAACATTTGTCATTGCTCCAATTTAAACATTTTCAAGTTTAATTTATTGAAATCTGTCCCAGATATAACAACATTGAACCAGTATAAGAAAACACTGGAGGTATTTTAAAAGTATGTTGCTGTACATTAAAAACATTTGTTTTTAATCTGGTTATTGAATGTAAAGTATATTAAAATTACCTCATGAACAAAGTAATTTAATAAGGAAAAATCTTATAAATGTTGAGATTTGTGTTGACAGCATTTCTATGTATTCAGTGATTGATAAATTTTCTTTTCTCGTTTATTAGTCACAGTTGTTGTTTTGTTAAATTATGAACTTGTTGACTTGCATGAATTTGTTATGACTTGTGTATTTTCATTTTTTGGATGTATAGAGATTTATTTCCAAATTTTATTTGGTTTATGACTTTTCTTGTATGCACACATGAAAACTGCACACTGAGAAACAAGGACTAGAGTGAACAGACAGTTTACAGTATAGTCCTGGAATATACCAAACAAGTTTGCCTGTTTCTTGATATTTATTCTCTAGACATTTTAACATCTCTGAAATACACAAGACTTTACTCTCATTTTTTTTATACTGGTATGGTACCTTGCTTTTACTGTTAAAGCATACTTCTATTCCTATATTATTGAAATATTTCACGTCATGGGTTTTCTGTAACAAAATATACTTTTACTAAAATTGTTTTGTGAAATTTAAAGTGTTGCAGAAAAGAAATGACCATTATGTTTTTTAAAAACAGAATAAACTTTAGATTTACTGATTGAGTTCTAGTGCTAGTTTTAATGTTTGCATGAATGTACCTGTCTTTTGATGTTATGTTTTATCAAAACGTGCAAAAACCTTTACCTTACTGAGCACACATCAGATCCAGGCTGTTGCCTGGATATAATGATTTTTCTTGGAACTTAACCACTGATGTTTCATTACCACTTGACATTAAAGGGTTAAATCACTTTAAAATAAAATTGTTCAATGTGACCATGTTTGAAAAGACAATGCATCTTCCAAGAAGAGAGCTACCAATAAAGACAAAGGGAGCTTACTCTTTTAGTAATGTAACTGTGCATGCTGGTGATCTTGGCTATGTTGTTGTCAGTGAATAGCTTATTTTCAACTTAAGCAAACCTCATGAACTTTATTATCCAGTATTACATTTAATATATAGTATATTAATGATTAATTAATTATTAATTATAATCAAGATTAATCATCTCTACAATATGGTTATTAATCTTAAAGCAAAATATTTATTTTATCTGAATACAGATTATTAAGATTGTCACTTTAATCGGACGACAATTTAGTTTTGCACAAAGTTAATTGATGAAGGCCATATTTATTAGCTAGAGTTCCGTGTCCTGAAATTTATTTTGTAGTCATTGTCTCACATTTGGTGACAGAGAGGAAGACATAGTTTTCACTCCACCAGTGACATCAACGATGTAAGTTTTTGTTGGAGCTTCTGCTGGTCCTGTAATATATGTACAGTGGTGCATCACTATAATTTGTTAAGGAGGATTATTGAGGCAAGGCAGCCATTAATGGGGGGGGGGGTACATTCATCAGTGAACCTTAATATACCACTGTTCAGGAACTCCTGAAAGTCTTAACACGATATGAAAAAGTAAATTTCAGGTTGATTGGAGAGAGTGACTGCTGTAACTTTCTTACGTCGTTTCCACAAATTACAGAAATATTTTATGAACTGATACCTTGTTTATTCCAATTTGGTTTATCCCAGCTGAGTGTTAGCATAGGAATGACCTACAGGAACAGATTTCCACTCCTAATCTTGTACAATTACAGTAAACGGAAAGAATTACACGTGAAGTTACAGTTGTAAAGATGTTTTGGGGGCCAATAGGGTTAGAATAATTAACTTGCTAAATATGTATCAGTGACAGACTCTATTGGACTGTCTTCTCTAAAAGTAAATGTTGCTGAAACATGAATTAAGCAATAGTTCACTTGGATTCCTTATTTATACAAATGAAAGAGACAAGAATACAAGTGTTAGAATAAACGGGGTTTCACTCATTATTTTATACAGTTGGCACATTTAAGTTTTTATTTACTGTTTAAAAATAAAATGTACATTGTGAGTCGATTGGGCTTGAGAGAGATTGCAGTAAGCACTATTTGTAGAAAGACAAGTGTTATGTGGAATCTTGGTTATGTATAAATGTTAATGTATATGTAATATAGAGTAAATACTGTATATAGACAAATCAATACAGAGGACATTATTATTTTTGCTACTCAAAAGTCATTGTAATAGTATAATTATATTAAATGTATAGGCATTGTATTATTTGTATACATGTATGTTAAATACAGAGGGACAGCTCCTTGGAACAATAAAAGCATTCATGATTAAGTCGAAGCTGTTTACTCCATTACGCTCATGTATATAATTTATCTTAATAAATGCTTAATAAATCAATAGCTGATATTTAAATAAAATTATACCAAGATGAAATCATAATAGTCATCTTTGTGATATATTTTAGCCAGTCATGTCTTTTTTGACATCTTTTTTGTTGAAATGTTGCCCAAGATACTTTTTGGCATACCAAACCATGTCGGAGAAAACTTCTTTTATAACAATGTGCACATGTTTAATTCATTTTTGGGGATGGGTGGGGGTTGTTATCCATTGTATTTCAACTTTTTAATAATAGCTTTGATGATTTGGGGTTTGTTGGGACTTCTGATCAGAAGGGTGTAGATCAGCTACAGCAGTTTCCTTGTGCCATAAAATAAACCAAATACTGTTATAGTTCAGAATAAGATCTTTGTGATGGGACGGCCACTTTTTTTTTCTTCCTGTGAATAACAATGTACTGGCAGGTCAGAATTGAGCTACGTGTTCTTGTATATAATATGGTTCATCAATTAGGCTTCTTGTCTTGCATGATTTGAAGCAACAGTGGCGGATCAGTCAAGCTACTCATCACCATGTACGATTTAAAAGGAGCAAACCATCGAGAAATTCATCTTTGTATACAATTTGAAGAAATCATTGGCAGATAAGCATCATGTTATTCGTGTATCACATACAAGTACACGGTTGCGGCCCGGCCCTAGGGGAACCAGGCAACCACCTTGGGCCCCACGCTTTCAGGAAATCAACTCTGCAATTCAATTTATTTGCTTGGGGGCCCGCACATCCTAGGGCTGAGTATGGTTGCATATCAGGGCCTCATTCATAACTGAATGTTCATTTTATTTGGGTAAAATACATCAAACACTTAAAATTACCTGTTTTGTTTTTCTGTGTGAATTTTGATTGCATTCAAATCATTTGCATTGTACATTGACATAGTAGCATTTATTGTTTAGAAGCCTGTCATGGTAATTTACTCTATGACTACAAGAAACAGGTAAGAATAGAAATGTTAACTTTAGTTGTAAATGAAAATGATAAGATTTTATTAAGATACTTATTATTTTATAATACATCTGTAATAATGACTTGGTATACATATATGTAGTTTGTTTTTTTACCTTGACAATCCAAAAAGTGAGGATGGTGAGGTAGCTTACAGTGTAGACTGGTATTCAGAATATTCCAATGCTTCATGTTTAAAAGAATGGCATATAATTGTATTACCTCATATCAGCACCATATTTACTTGTGTACAAGATGCACCCAATTGCATACATGGTGGATGCAGCTCTGTTACTGTAAAGGTCTGGGAATTGAGGTTTGAGGGGTCTGGGCTGTTTATTTGAAATCAGAGATGCTGGCCTGGAAATATATTAATAAAATTCTTGTGCTTGAGATTGGCATGTTTTTTTTTTTTACCAATCATAAATGAGGTTACTTTGGGCAGCTCAGTTCTGATTGGCTGGCCTGGTGGTGCATTGCTGAGTGTGTTGCTTGATTTTGGTCTAGTGTAATACACAAAAAACACATGACTGTAAATAATCTCGACAAGTAAACTAATCATGGTATGTAGAAGCCTGAATCAATTGCATCTCTTTGTACTGTAGTGGGAATTTCTGCAGGGTTATGCCACTGTTAATGTCCAGTATTTACAGCATAAAACCCCTAAGTGGTCTTAAGTGCTTTTTTACCAATTACCACATGGGTTCGAGTCTCAGACTTGGCCATTGTGTGTGAGAAAGATTACCACTAGCTTCTTATGGTGCAGTACTTTCTACTGGTGTTTTCCTGGGTCACCATGTATAGCCTATCGTGTGCTGATAACTTGCATTGGACCCACAACAACGCTACTAACCTTTCTGCATAATTTTTAAAAAAATTTCCAATTAAATCATTGCATTGTAGAAAGAATGCATATATATATATATATATATATATGAGCAAAGCAAAAATATCTCTTGATAGGCTGGTCACCAGTGTGTAATCCCAGCCCTTCAACAGAGGCCACTCCAACCAATGTAGTGCTTTTTTTTTTAGAACTGCATCCATCTCATGAGAAGCAATCACTTGTACAAAAAAACCACCTGTGTATTGCAATAGTTGGTGAGGGGTAGAATGAAAAAGTAAAGTACCTTTGATTACCGTAACATGTTCTAAATTTATACTTTGATTTTTTTTATTTTTTTTTTGGATAGTTTAATGTAAAAACACATATCAAAGACTAGAGAGATTTGCACAAAACATCTTGCAGAAATTCCCAGATACAGGTGAACAAATGATGGAGGTTGCCATTCTGGGCAGGGTATTTTCAGCCACTAGAAAAATTGTTTCATGATTGTGTGCATCCCTTCCTAGGATTATTCTTTGCCAGTAGAATTCTCAAATTATAAATAATTTGGTTTTCATCATATTTTCTTAAGTTGTGCCTTCTCATTTATTATATAATGTATGATAATGAAAAACTTAATATATAATGAATCATATATTCAAATTTGTATGATACAAAATTCAAAGAAGAAAATAAAATATCGATCAAGCATTTGTTATTTCTGACTTCTTTTTCTCTCGGCAAGAACACGGAAGAAAACTCTGAAAATAAAAAGCTACAGAAAGCACTACAGTTTTAAGTTGATGTAAACTAGTTCAGAGTATTTCAGTAAGTGTCCAAACAATCTATGTGTTTTCCTCTTGTTGAACATTTATCCACAAGTAAGAGTTGTTGTAGGGTTTAAAGCCATTTTTCAGGACACGATAAGGCTGGTCAAGGAAGAACCTGAAAGAACCAGTGAGAAGCTACTGGCAAGCTTTTTAACATACCCACATTGGCTGAATCTTGAGACTTGAACCCACGCAGACAGAGGTGAGATGGCAGTGATCCGTAACGGAGAGCGCTCTAGTAAGGGTTGGGCTCCAGCAGGCAGAGTGGTATAAAGCACTCCAGTCACTGTCATTTTACCATCTGTCTGTCTTGGCCAATGTGGGTATGTTGCCAGTAGCTTCTTGTGGGTTGGTAGTTCTTTCTGGGGTTTTCCCAGGTTCTTCTGCCACCAATTTTACTTGCTGCCATGTAAAGCATATCTTGTACTGAAAAATAACATTAAACCCTACAAAAAACACTGTGGGTTCAAGCCTTAGGCTTGACCAATGTGAGAATAAAAAATAGTTTGCCATTACCGTAATTTCCCATGGGTCAGTATTTCTTATTTGGATTTTCACATCATGCAATGAAAAAAATGGCACTGAACCCCACAAAAGTAAGGATGATTAAATAGAATATAAGATCATGTATAAACCACAACATAAAGAATGCCCAGGCAATATATGGGAGGTGATATATTCCTAATTTTCCTATTGCTCATACAAGTTACAACTTTGTCATTATCAAACATCCTCATTGTAACAATTAAAATTATATTAGAATTTCTCATTTTTTACTGGGGTGGGGTGGCTGATTGATCTTGACTAATCACTTCTGTCTCACCTATCGAGTGTTTCTGAGTCAAGGGCATGACCAATATGGGTATGTAACAAAGCTTACTAGTAGCTTCCTTTGGGTCCGTGGTTTTTACAGGTTTTTTTGGGGTTGGTGGGGTCTTCCACCACTCGGTAGACTGGGCGAAATTCATTGTGTTCTCAAGAATGATGTTAAACTCATAACTAAAACAACACTAATTTTGTATTTTTTAATAAGAGATATTAGTCCCAACATTGGGACCCAGAATGGTCTAAACCATCTCACCTCTGTGGGGGTTCGAGTCGTGGAGGGGGGGGGGTTTCAGCCAATGTGGATATGTGAGAAAGCTTGTCAGCAGCTTCATGTGGGTTGGTGGTCCTTTCTGGGGTTTTCCCAGGTTCTTCCTCCATCATTAATACTGGACGCCATGTATAGCCTATCTTGTACTGAAAAATGGCGTTAAACCCTACAAGAAGAAGTCCCATCATTTATATCCAGCCTCTTTCTGGGCTAGCTGCACTAAAACTAACTTTGGCGCTGGTAGTGATGTACCGACATAAGTTGGCATTAAACGACAAGCATCATATTCCACCCAATACTCACTGTAGACTTAAAAAAAAGAATTCCAATTAATATGTGTAAATTTGTTAAGCTGAATGAGGGCAAGTTTATACCAAGTTTATAAGACTTAAATCCCCTTGTCTATGATGGGAACTCTCCTATCCAAAGGTTATCTCTGTCCCATAGTATGGTTGTGAACTAGGTTACTAGGTTATTTTTTTAGTTCTTACTTCAAATCACACATTATTATGCACAATAGTTTAGCAAATTTCCCCCACAAATTTGGCTTATTAAAATTTTCTCATTTAAAATATGCACAAATTATACTAATTTGAAAATTATCTTAGAAAATTTTTTTTTTTTCAAAATGGCTGGTAAAAAAGCTCAACAAACAGTGGGATAATTTTGAACCAGTCTATAGAAGAACAGCACTTGATCTTGAAGGTGAAGTATTTGGAATCACACCACAATTAATACTTCCAGTTCAGTACCCACGAATGTAGTTCCAGTCTATTTTTAGAACATTTTTTCCTCTCTCATTTTGGTGGTGATAGAAGAGTTATATTGATGCATATTTGGTAGGGATTTAAAGGTAATTGTTTATTCTTGAGAATATGAGCAGAGAGAGTGGTTGTCATTGTGTAATTTGGCGACAGTGCACATGGAGTAATAAGGCCATGGTGATGAACTGGAAGTGAAATATGTGTTCTGTTTACATGCTGCTCTGTTTACAGTGCAGCAGCTCAAAAAAATGCCGATCAACCCTTGACAAGAATTTCACCGTGAAGTCATCTTTGGAGGTATTTTAGATTAACATATGATTTGTATTGATTGTCACACTGTGGAAAGGTCAGTACTGAGAAATATATGTAGAGAACATATAGTAAAATTAATTGTGGTCTATGTCCATTTAATGTTATGAAGTAATGGGGTAGCCATATTTGTCTCTGTACATCTTATATGCATGCTATTTTGCAATGAGCACTCATTTACAGTCTTCTATAGCTTTTCACTGTTTACATCTTTTGAACATTTCATCTCATACTTTTTTTTTTAATGGTTTAACGCCATTTTTCAGCACAATATAGGCTATACATGGCGGCCAGTATTAATGGTGGAGGAAGAAACCGGACAAAGCCCGGAAAGAACCACCGACCCATGAGAAGCTACTGGCAAGCTTTCTCACATAACTACATTTGCCGAATCTTAGACTCGAACACACGCAGACAGAGGTGAGATGGCAGTGGTCCATAACGGACAGCGCTTTAGACCACTCGGCCACTCGGGGCCCCCTATACTTTTCTTAACATATTATGAGTACAGAATTGAACAGACCCATTTATGGAAATGGGGTGTGCTAAAATATTTGTTTGCCTGGTTTATAACAAAGTTAAACAACTATATTTATGCATGTTGTTTTTGTAATACTTTTGATCCATCATCCTTCATTTTTCATCCAATATACTCTATTCTATTTAATCATTAACTCACTTATTTTGCAAAACTGAACCAAAGTTGTGCAGTTTTAGTGGAATGGTGTTTCTCCAAGAGGAATCAGAAATTTTTTAATTAACCTCGAGACAAATTAACATATATAAATATTACCCTTCAGACAAATTTGCCTGAATATAAACAATTGCTGTGCATATAAATTACACTGTAGACAATTACCGTGCATATAAATTTGAGTCAAATCACCCTGAACACAAATTAACCTGGAAATTAAAAAAATAACCTTGTGTATAAATTACCCTACATACAACTTATGGACAAATTATTGTGTGTACAAATTCCCTGCATACAAATTATAGATAAATTACCCTGTGTATAAATTACCCTGCATACAAATTATGGACAAATTGCCCTGTGTACAAATTCCCTGCACACAAATTATGGACAAATTACCCTGTATACAAATTCCCTGCATACAAGTTATGGACAAATTACCCTATGTACAAATTCCCTTGCATACAAATTATGGATAAATTACCCTGTGTACAAATTTCCTAGATAAAAATTATGGACAAATTACCTTGTGTATAAATTACCCTGCATATAAATTATGGACAAATTACCATGTGTACAAATTCCCTGCATACATATTATGGACAAATTACCCAGTGTACAAATTCCTGCATACAAATTATGGACAAATTACCCTTTGTACAAATTCCCTGCATACAAAAGTATATGGTATGTACAATGGACAGAAGGATGAATGGGCAAGAGTGATGAATAATGTTTTTCAGTAATCTTTGTTGAAAGTGTGCTGGCATCACAACATTCAAATTTTCCCTACATGTAGGTGGGTGGGGGAAAGATAAACCACATTTCCACTTCCCTTTAATATTCTCCACAGTCTGGAACAGGGCATAGGATTCAAATGTTGTCAAAGTTATTTCAGTTGAGTCCTAAACTGGAAAAAGTACTATCCTCCTGTCATGAAACTGGATATATCACTTAATGAGCAGGGATACTGTCATGAAACTTGATACATCACTGCATCAATAGGGATACTGTCATGAAACTTGATACATCACTGCATCAACAGGAATAATGTCATGAAACTTGATGTATCACTGCACCAACAAGGATACTGTCATGAAACTTGGTATATTAATGCATTAAAAAGGATACTGTCATGAAACTTATATCATTGCATTAACAGGGATACTGTCATGAAACTTGAAATGATGTATCACTGCATCAACAGGTCTACTGTAATGAAACTAGATGTATTAATGGATCAACAGGTCTACTGTCATGAAACTTGATGTAATAATACATTAACAGGGATACTGTCACGAAACTAGATGTAATAATGCATTAACAGGGATACTGTCATGAAATTGGTTTTATTAATGTATCAACAGGGATAATGTCATGTAACTTGATGTATCACTGCATCAACAGGAATACTGTCATGAAATTGGTTTTATTAATGTATCAACAGAGATACTGTCATGAAACTTGATGTATCACTGCATCAACAGGAATACTGTCATGAAATTGGTTTTATTATATATAAACAGGGATAATGTCATGTAGCTTGATGTACTAATGCATTAACAGGGATATTGTCATGAAACTTGATGTATCACTGCATCAAAAGGGATACTGTCATGAAATTGGTTTTACTAATGTATCAACAGGGATAAATCAAACAATCCATTTCTTATGTTAGTTTAATAGAAATAAGACATTCAATAGGAGAAAGGTTTCATACATACAGGGAATGATAATTCCTATGACAAACTTGCCAGTTAAGCTAAAAATAATATTCAGATAAGGAAACTGCTAAGTAAATAGTCCAATTCTGATAAAGAAGAAAAACAAAAATTCTGAATTCTGTGTACAATATTATCTATATTATATATGTAATCCTCATATATATATATATATATATATATATATATTAACCCCTAGCGCAGAGTTTACGGGACATGAGATACTAGGCTACTTCCAAGTTATGTAGCATCTAGGTCATGCAAGATACACTAAAGTGGGTGGTATTATAGAAAGGTAGACAGATTTAGCTCTACAATGATATCAAATAATCTGGACATTTTAGGTGCACTACAAAAAACAGTGGGGAAAAACCTAAATTTTTGGACCAGATTTTGTTTCACCCAAAAGTCGCCCATAGTCGGAATCTGATTTTGCATCCAGATTTTAGACTTTATGGCCTCATATCTAAGACAAATTGGTGTCATGTGCACATAGACAGGTGAACCTGTGCAAAAAGTAGGATAAGGTTTTTTAAAAATCTAACTTTTTACTTTCTGCTCATGTGCCAACAAATTAATCAATGGAAAACATTTTCTTAGCACAGCTAGGCATTGGGCTAATAGAAAAATGCTTGAAAGTCGATGTATTAGGATGTTTTCAAAAATATTCCCCATCATGTGTTTCCTACTCGCATTTCATGCGAAAAGAGCAAAAACCTCCAGGTTAATATGTTAATATATTAAGCACAGTAACGTTCATGCATATTAAAAAGGCAACTTTAAACTGTTGAATTTACAAGATTTATAGACCATAACCAAACCAAGGTTTCCTCAACAGCCCCATACTTATTGCGAATGGTTGGGACTTTGGTATCAAATGCATAAAATTTTTTTTAGCAAAGTTGCCACATTGTGGAAATCTAGCCACTGAGGACAGTTCTATAGGATTATTTAACAGAGTTGAACCAAATAAAAGAAAATATTTTTCTTCAACAACCACTTTTCAACTTGTTCCAAGTGATTTTTGATAAATTATGACCAGATACCAACCATTTTTAGCCTTTGTTATTACTATCTATAGTAATGAAAAAGAAAAGGCTAATATTTTCTGGATCTGCCATACAAGAAATTACTCCAAATGGAAGAAAAGTGGTTGAAGAATACTTTAATAGAACCAGTCCAATGTTCCAGATTATCATGATCTGGCCACTGCTGATAACAACCTTTAGCTCCAAAGGCTTAACTAAGTTAACATTAGCTAACCATTACTATGACTTGAATCTTAAAGAACTAAGTTAACAATAGCTAACCATTATTATGACTTGAATCTTAAAGGACTAAGTTAACATTAACTAACCATTACCATGACTTGAACTTAAAGAACTAAGTCAACAATAGCTAACCATTACAATGACTTGAATCTTAAAGAACTAAGTTAACATTAACTAACCATTACTATGACTTGAATCTTAAAGAACTAAGTTAACATTAACTAACCATTACTATGACTTGAATCTTAAAGAACTAAGTTAACATTAACTAACCATTATTATGACTTGAACTTAAAGAACTAAGTTAACAATAGCTAACCATTATTATGACTTGATCTTAAAGAACTAAGTTAACAATAGCTAACCATTATTATCACTTGAGTTTAAAGAACTAAGTTAACAATAGCTAACCATTATTATGACTTGAATCTTAAAGAACTAAGTTAACATTAACTAACCATTATTATGACTTGAATCTTAAAGAACTAAGTTAACATTAGCTAACCATTATTATAACTTGAATCTTAAAGAACTAAGTTAACATGAGCTAACCATTATTATGACTTGAATCTTAAAGAACTAAGTTAACATTAGCTAACCAATATTATGACTTGAATCTTAAAGAACTAAGTTAACATTAGCTAACCATTACTATGACTTGAATCTAAAAGAACTAAGTTAACATTAGCTAACCATTATTATGACTTGAATCTTAAAGAACTAAGTTAACATTAGCTAACCATTATTATGACTTGAATCTTAAAGAACTAAGTTAACAATAGCTAACCTTTATTATGACTTGAATCTTAAAGAACTAACTTAACAATAGCTAACCATTATTATGACTTGAATCTTAAAGAACTAAGTTAACAATAGCTAACCATTACTATGACTTGAATCTTAAAGAACTAAGTTAACAATAGCTAACCATTACTATGACTTGAATCTTAAAGAACTAAGTTAACAATAGCTAACCATTACTATGACTTGAATCTTAAAGAACTAAGTTAACAATAGCTAACCATTACTATGACTTGAATCTTAAAGAACTAAGTTAACAATAGCTAACCATTACTATGACTTGAATCTTAAAGAACTAAGTTAACATTAGCTAACCATTACTATAACTTGAATCTTAAAGAACAAAGTTAACAATAGCTAACCATTACTATGACTTGAATCTTAAAGAACAAAGTTAACATTAGCTAACCATTATTATGACTTGAATCTTAAAGAACTAAGTTAATATTAGCTAACCATTACTATGACTTGAATCTTAAAGAACTAAGTTAACATTAGCTAACCATTATTATGACTTGAATCTTAAAGAACTAAGTTAACATTAGCTAACCATTATTATGACTTGAATCTTAAAGAACTAAGTTAACATTAGCTAACCATTATTATGACTTGAATCTTAAAGAACTAAGTTAACATTAGCTAACCATTATTATGACTTGAATCTTAAAGAACTAAGTTAACATTAGCTAACCATTACTATGACTTGAATCTTAAAGAACTAAGTTAACAATAGCTAACCATTACTATGACTTGAATCTTAAAGAACTAAGTTAACAATAGCTAACCATTACTATGACTTGAATCTTAAAGAACTAAGTTAACAATAGCTAACCATTACTATGACTTGAATCTTAAAGAACTAAGTTAACAATAGCTAACCATTACTATGACTTGAATCTTAAAGAACTAAGTTAACATTAGCTAACCATTATTATGACTTGAATCTTAAAGAACTAAGTTAACATTAGCTAACCATTACTATAACTTGAATCTTAAAGAACAAAGTTAACAATAGCTAACCATTACTATGACTTGAATCTTAAAGAACTAAGTTAACATTAGCTAACCATTATTATGACTTGAATCTTAAAGAACTAAGTTAATATTAGCTAACCATTACTATGACTTGAATCTTAAAGAACTAAGTTAACATTAGCTAACCATTATTATGACTTGAATCTTAAAGAACTAAGTTAACATTAGCTAACCATTATTATGACTTGAATCTTAAAGAACTAAGTTAACATTAGCTAACCATTATTATGACTTGAATCTTAAAGAACTAAGTTAACATTAGCTAACCATTATTATGACTTGAATCTTAAAGAACTAAGTTAACATTAGCTAACCATTATTATGACTTGAATCTTAAAGAACTAAGTTAACATTAGCTAACCATTACTATGACTTGAATCTTAAAGAACTAAGTTAACATTAGCTAACCATTATTATGACTTGAATCTTAAAGAACTAAGTTAACATTAGCTAACCATTATTATGACTTGAATCTTAAAGAACTAAGTTAACATTAGCTAACCATTATTATGACTTGAATCTTAAAGAACTAAGTTAACATTAGCTAACCATGATTATGACTTGAATCTTAAAGAACTAAGTTAACAATAGCTAACCATTATTATGATTTGAATCTTAAAGAACTAAGTTAACATTAGCTAACCATTACTATAACTTGAATCTTAAAGAACAAAGTTAACAATAGCTAACCATTATTATGACTTGAATCTTAAAGAGCAAAGTTAACAATAGCTAACCATTACTATGACTTGAATCTTAAAGAACAAAGTTAACAATAGCTAACCATTATTATGACTTGAATCTTAAAGAACTAAGTTAACAATAGCTAACCATTACTATGACTTGAATTTTAAAGAACAAAGTTAACAATAGCTAACCATTACTATGACTTTAATCTTAAAGAACAAAGTTAACAATAGCTAACCATTACTATGACTTGAATCTTAAAGAACAAAGTTAACATTAGCTAACCATTACTATGACTTGAATCTTAAAGAACTAAGTTAATATTAGCTAACCATTACTATGACTTGAATCTTAAAGAACTAAGTTAACATTAGCTAACCATTACTATAACTTGAATCTTAAAGAACAAAGTTAACAATAGCTAACCATAACTATGACTTGAATCTTAAAGAACTAAGTTAACATTAGCTAACCATTATTATGACTTGAATCTTAAAGAACTAAGTTAACATTAGCTAACCATTATTATGACTTGAATCTTAAAGAACTAAGTTAACATTAGCTAACCATTATTATGACTTGAATCTTAAAGAACTAAGTTAACAATAGCTAACCATTATTATGACTTGAATCTTAAAGAACTAAGTTAACATTAGCTAACCATTATTATGACTTGATCTTAAAGAACTAAGTTAACATTAACTAACCATTATTATGACTTGAATCTTAAAGAACTAAGTTAACATTAGCTAACCATTACTATGACTTGAATCTTAAAGAACTAAGTTAACATTAGCTAACCATTATTATGACTTGAATCTTAAAGAACTAAGTTAACATTAGCTAACCATTATTATGACTTGATCTTAAAGAACTAAGTTAACATTAACTAACCATTATTATGACTTGAATCTTAAAGAACTAAGTTAACATTAGCTAACCATTACTATGACTTGAATCTTAAAGAACAAAGTTAACAATAGCTAACCATTACTATGACTTAAATCTTAAAGAACAAAGTTAACATTAGCTAACCATTATTATGACTTGAATCTTAAAGAACTAAGTTAACAATAGCTAACCATTATTATGACTTGAATCTTAAAGAACTAAGTTAACAATAGCTAACCATTATTATGACTTGAATCTTAAAGAACAAAGTTAACAATAGCTAACCATTACTATGACTTGAATCTTAAAGAACTAAGTTAACAATAGCTAACCATTACTATGACTTGAATCTTAAAGAACTAAGTTAACAATAGCTAACCATTACTATGACTTGAATCTTAAAGAACAAAGTTAACAATAGCTAACCATTACTATGACTTGAATCTTAAAGAACTAAGTTAACATTAGCTAACCATTATTATGACTTGAATCTTAAAGAACTAAGTTAACATTAGCTAACCATTACTATAACTTGAATCTTAAAGAACTAAGTTAACATTAGCTAACCATTACTATAACTTGAATCTTAAAGAACTAAGTTAACAATAGCTAACCATTACTATGACTTGAATCTTAAAGAACTAAGTTAACATTAGCTAACCATTATTATGACTTGAATCTTAAAGAACTAAGTTAACATTAGCTAACCATTACTATGACTTGAATCTTAAAGAACTAAGTTAACATTAGCTAACCATTACTATGACTTGAATCTTAAAGAACTAAGTTAACATTAGCTAACCATTATTATGACTTGAATCTGAAAGAACTAAGTTAACATTAGCTAACCATTATTATGACTTGAACTTAAAGAACTAAGTTAACATTAGCTAACCATTATTATGACTTGAATCTTAAAGAACTAAGTTAACATTAGCTAACCATTATTATGACTTGAATCTTAAAGAACTAAGTTAACAATAGCTAACCATTATTATGACTTGAATCTTAAAGAACTAAGTTAACATTAGCTAACCATTACTATAACTTGAATCTTAAAGAACAAAGTTAACAATAGCTAACCATTATTATGACTTGAATCTTAAAGAACAAAGTTAACAATAGCTAACCATTACTATGACTTGAATCTTAAAGAACTAAGTTAACATTAGCTAACCATTACTATGACTTGAATCTTAAAGAACAAAGTTAACAATAGCTAACCATTACTATGACTTGAATCTTAAAGAACAAAGTTAACATTAGCTAACCATTACTATAACTTGAATCTTAAAGAACAAAGTTAACAATAGCTAACCATTACTATGACTTGAATCTTAAAGAACGAAGTTAACATTAGCTAACCATTATTATGACTTGAATCTTAAAGAACTAAGTTAACATTAGCTAACCATTATTATGACTTGAACTTAAAGAACTAAGTTAACATTAGCTAACCATTATTATGACTTGAATCTTAAAGAACTAAGTTAACATTAGCTAACCATTATTATGACTTGAATCTTAAAGAACTAAGTTAACAATAGCTAACCATTATTATGACTTGAATCTTAAAGAACTAAGTTAACATTAGCTAACCATTATTATGACTTGATCTTAAAGAACTAAGTTAACATTAACTAACCATTATTATGACTTGAATCTTAAAGAACTAAGTTAACATTAGCTAACCATTATTATGACTTGAATCTTAAAGAACTAAGTTAACATTAACTAACCATTATTATGACTTGATCTTAAAGAACTAAGTTAACATTAACTAACCATTATTATGACTTGAATCTTAAAGAACTAAGTTAACATTAGCTAACCATTACTATGACTTGAATCTTAAAGAACTAAGTTAACATTAGCTAACCATTACTATAACTTGAATCTTAAAGAACAAAGTTAACAATAGCTAACCATTACTATGACTTGAATCTTAAACAACTAAGTTAACAATAGCTAACCATTATTATGACTTGAATCTTAAAGAACAAAGTTAACAATAGCTAACCATTACTATCACTTGAATCTTAAAGAATTAAGTTAACAATAGCTAACCATTACTATCACTTGAGTTTAAAGAACTAAGTTAACAATAGCTAACCATTATTATGACTTGAATCTTAAAGAACTAAGTTAACATTAGCTAACCATTATTATGACTTGAATCTTAAAGAACTAAGTTAACATTAGCTAACCATTATTATGACTTGAATCTTAAAGAACTAAGTTAACATTAGCTAACCATGATTATGACTTGAATCTTAAAGAACTAAGTTAACAATAGCTAACCATTATTATGATTTGAATCTTAAAGAACTAAGTTAACATTAGCTAACCATTACTATAACTTGAATCTTAAAGAACAAAGTTAACAATAGCTAACCATTATTATGACTTGAATCTTAAAGAGCAAAGTTAACAATAGCTAACCATTACTATGACTTGAATCTTAAAGAACAAAGTTAACAATAGCTAACCATTATTATGACTTGAATCTTAAAGAACTAAGTTAACAATAGCTAACCATTACTATGACTTGAATTTTAAAGAACAAAGTTAACAATAGCTAACCATTACTATGACTTTAATCTTAAAGAACAAAGTTAACAATAGCTAACCATTACTATGACTTGAATCTTAAAGAACAAAGTTAACATTAGCTAACCATTACTATGACTTGAATCTTAAAGAACTAAGTTAATATTAGCTAACCATTACTATGACTTGAATCTTAAAGAACTAAGTTAACATTAGCTAACCATTACTATAACTTGAATCTTAAAGAACAAAGTTAACAATAGCTAACCATAACTATGACTTGAATCTTAAAGAACTAAGTTAACATTAGCTAACCATTATTATGACTTGAATCTTAAAGAACTAAGTTAACATTAGCTAACCATTATTATGACTTGAATCTTAAAGAACTAAGTTAACATTAGCTAACCATTATTATGACTTGAATCTTAAAGAACTAAGTTAACAATAGCTAACCATTATTATGACTTGAATCTTAAAGAACTAAGTTAACATTAGCTAACCATTATTATGACTTGATCTTAAAGAACTAAGTTAACATTAACTAACCATTATTATGACTTGAATCTTAAAGAACTAAGTTAACATTAGCTAACCATTACTATGACTTGAATCTTAAAGAACTAAGTTAACATTAGCTAACCATTATTATGACTTGAATCTTAAAGAACTAAGTTAACATTAGCTAACCATTATTATGACTTGATCTTAAAGAACTAAGTTAACATTAACTAACCATTATTATGACTTGAATCTTAAAGAACTAAGTTAACATTAGCTAACCATTACTATGACTTGAATCTTAAAGAACAAAGTTAACAATAGCTAACCATTACTATGACTTAAATCTTAAAGAACAAAGTTAACATTAGCTAACCATTATTATGACTTGAATCTTAAAGAACTAAGTTAACAATAGCTAACCATTATTATGACTTGAATCTTAAAGAACTAAGTTAACAATAGCTAACCATTATTATGACTTGAATCTTAAAGAACAAAGTTAACAATAGCTAACCATTACTATGACTTGAATCTTAAAGAACTAAGTTAACAATAGCTAACCATTACTATGACTTGAATCTTAAAGAACTAAGTTAACAATAGCTAACCATTACTATGACTTGAATCTTAAAGAACAAAGTTAACAATAGCTAACCATTACTATGACTTGAATCTTAAAGAACTAAGTTAACATTAGCTAACCATTATTATGACTTGAATCTTAAAGAACTAAGTTAACATTAGCTAACCATTACTATAACTTGAATCTTAAAGAACTAAGTTAACATTAGCTAACCATTACTATAACTTGAATCTTAAAGAACTAAGTTAACAATAGCTAACCATTACTATGACTTGAATCTTAAAGAACTAAGTTAACATTAGCTAACCATTATTATGACTTGAATCTTAAAGAACTAAGTTAATATTAGCTAACCATTACTATGACTTGAATCTTAAAGAACTAAGTTAACAATAGCTAACCATTACTATAACTTGAATCTTAAAGAACTAAGTTAACAATAGCTAACCATTACTATGACTTGAATCTTAAAGAACTAAGTTAACATTAGCTAACCATTATTATGACTTGAATCTGAAAGAACTAAGTTAACATTAGCTAACCATTATTATGACTTGAACTTAAAGAACTAAGTTAACATTAGCTAACCATTATTATGACTTGAATCTTAAAGAACTAAGTTAACATTAGCTAACCATTATTATGACTTGAATCTTAAAGAACTAAGTTAACAATAGCTAACCATTATTATGACTTGAATCTTAAAGAACTAAGTTAACATTAGCTAACCATTACTATAACTTGAATCTTAAAGAACAAAGTTAACAATAGCTAACCATTATTATGACTTGAATCTTAAAGAACAAAGTTAACAATAGCTAACCATTACTATGACTTGAATCTTAAAGAACTAAGTTAACATTAGCTAACCATTACTATGACTTGAATCTTAAAGAACAAAGTTAACAATAGCTAACCATTACTATGACTTGAATCTTAAAGAACAAAGTTAACATTAGCTAACCATTACTATAACTTGAATCTTAAAGAACAAAGTTAACAATAGCTAACCATTACTATGACTTGAATCTTAAAGAACGAAGTTAACATTAGCTAACCATTATTATGACTTGAATCTTAAAGAACTAAGTTAACATTAGCTAACCATTATTATGACTTGAACTTAAAGAACTAAGTTAACATTAGCTAACCATTATTATGACTTGAATCTTAAAGAACTAAGTTAACATTAGCTAACCATTATTATGACTTGAATCTTAAAGAACTAAGTTAACAATAGCTAACCATTATTATGACTTGAATCTTAAAGAACTAAGTTAACATTAGCTAACCATTATTATGACTTGATCTTAAAGAACTAAGTTAACATTAACTAACCATTATTATGACTTGAATCTTAAAGAACTAAGTTAACATTAGCTAACCATTATTATGACTTGAATCTTAAAGAACTAAGTTAACATTAACTAACCATTATTATGACTTGATCTTAAAGAACTAAGTTAACATTAACTAACCATTATTATGACTTGAATCTTAAAGAACTAAGTTAACATTAGCTAACCATTACTATGACTTGAATCTTAAAGAACTAAGTTAACATTAGCTAACCATTACTATAACTTGAATCTTAAAGAACAAAGTTAACAATAGCTAACCATTACTATGACTTGAATCTTAAGCAACTAAGTTAACAATAGCTAACCATTATTATGACTTGAATCTTAAAGAACAAAGTTAACAATAGCTAACCATTACTATCACTTGAATCTTAAAGAATTAAGTTAACAATAGCTAACCATTACTATCACTTGAGTTTAAAGAACTAAGTTAACAATAGCTAACCATTATTATGACTTGAATCTTAAAGAACTAAGTTAACAATAGCTAACCATTATTATGACTTGAATCTTAAAGAACTAAGTTAACATTAGCTAACCATTATTATGACTTGAATCTAAAAGAACTAAGTTAACATTAGCTAACCATTATTATGACTTGAACTTAAAGAACTAAGTTAACATTAGCTACCCATTACTATGACTTGAATCTTAAAGAACTAAGTTAACAATAGCTAACCATTAATATGACTTGATCTTAAAGAACTAAGTTAACATTAGCTAACCATTATTATGACTTGAATCTTAAAGAACTAAGTTAACATTAGCTAACCATTATTATGACTTGAATCTTAAAGAACAAAGTTAACATTAGCTAACCATTATTATGACTTGAATCTTAAAGAACTAAGTTAACATTAGCTAACCATTATTATGACTTGAATCTTAAAGAACTAAGTTAACATTAGCTAACCATTATTATGACTTGAATCTTAAAGAACTAAGTTAACATTAGCTAACCATTATTATGACTTGAATCTTAAAGAACTAAGTTAACATTAGCTAACCATTATTATGACTTGAATCTTAAAGAACAAAGTTAACATTAGCTAACCATTATTATGACTTGAATCTTAAAGAACTAAGTTAACATTAGCTAACCATTACTATGACTTGAATCTTAAAGAACTAAGTTAACAATAGCTAACCATTATTATGACTTGAATCTTAAAGAACTAAGTTAAAATTAGCTAACCATTACTCAACCTATCACAGAAAAGAATCATGCATCTAAAACATATTTCAGATGTGCAGTTTTCCTCACAGTTTTTTATGCACAGCTTTAGGAAACTGGTGTACAATCTCAGGCTTCCACAGGCATATATGTCATAGTGCCTAAACCATTACTGAGAGTACAAATCTCCAGTCATGCATATGGAATACCTCCTTAATCCTTAGAGACACTCCTGAAACATATCTGGAAAAATAATTTAAAAAGAAAACAAATTAAAACCAGGACTCGCATGTAGAGCCCTTTCTTAATAGATAAACTTGAGCTAAAACTTGACAACTCCTTTAACATCACTAGAAAATAGACTGCTATTGACTGATTTCCACTGACAAGAATACACAAAAGAAAGAAACCTTATAATGCCTTCAACACAGCAAGAATAGTGACTGAATATCTTGCCTTATTATGATTGGGTACAGCTAAAATTTTCCCAAAGGCTGTTCCAGAAGCATTCATGTATGCCACAGAGGTAGCTGTATGTCACAGAGTGCTGTAAAGGTAGCTGTTATATCAGAGTGCTGTACTGTTAGCTGTTTGTCACAGAGTGCTGTAAAGGTAGCTGTTATATCAGAGTGCTGTACTGGTAGCTGTATGTTACAGAGTACTTGACAGGCAGCTGTATGTCACAGAATTCTAAACAGGTAGCTATAAGTTACAGAGTGTTATACAGGTAGCTATAAGTTACAGAGTGTTATACAGGTAGCTAGCTTAAGTCACTGTTGTATGTTACAGCTATATGGCACAGGTATGTTGTATTTGTAGCTATCTTCTTTGAAACGTTTGCACAAATGTTACTGCTGTTATTTACAAGTGCTTTCAGAAATGTTCTGATTACTATAAATACAGTGACCTTGAACTTATCCTTTCCAAGGGTTTAAACAAGGATTCCATGTGCAAGACCTCTCAGGTAAGCTGTTCTGAAAGAAAAAAAGCAAATGCTTAGTATCATTAACTTTTAAAAAATATAAAGAAGAACATCGAATCCTCTCAAACACCTGGTGTAGTTTATCATACAAACTGGTATGGAGAAAAATATGAGTCACTCAAGCCTGAAAATTAGGTCGTAGTTACCTACAATTGGTATGGTTCAGTTACTCTCCCTGTGATGCATTCACATACCAATATTCATGAGCACAGGTGAAATAGGCTTCACAATATTTTGGGGATAATGAGCATTTGGATGATATTATAAAAGTCATTCAAGCATAACATTTAGGTTACAATTACTCTGTTTTATTACAGCTGTGTTACTTTCCTGGAGAAGCATCAACCGATCTTTTTTTCATCAGTGTATGTTAAATGGGGTCAAATATATATATAGTAAGTAAAAAAAAAAAAAAAAAAGGTAAACTACAAATGTCACTTGAGCATGGAAATGGGGTCACAATGACCAAGTTTTTAAATGACTAAGTTACTTTTGCTGAGATGTATCCAGAAATTGTTTTTAATTGCAGGTGTAATTGGGTCTAAGATACTGATGGTATAATCAACAGCTGTTGAAAGTACAAATAGTCACTTAAGTGTAAAAACTAGTTCACACTGATTTAAGTTTTGGTATGGTTGAGTTACTTTTGAATAGATGTATCCATATATTCAAATTTCATGAGTGCAAGTGAAATAGGATCCAAGACAAGAGATGAAAATAATGAAGTCATTCAAGTGTGAAACTGGGACAGAGTGACCTTGGTACAATTGAGTTACTTTTATTGAAATGTGTAGTCATGTAACCAGATAATTATAGACCTATCACGGTTTTGTTCTTGTAAAAAAAAACTTCATAACTTGTTAGATTTTCATGATTCAGGCGGGGCTAGAAAACTATAGACCATTATTTTTACTGACATTTTAGTTACTGATTTTAGTATTTTAGTAGCACTATGACATTTTGAGGACAAGGCTGTGGATGAATCTAATAGCAATGTCATGTTTGGAAGACAAAGCTATGGATGAATCAAATAGCAATGTCATGTTTGGAAGACAAAGCTATGGATGAATCAAATAGCAATGTCAATGTGAAAATATGAAAAATAATAATTAATATTGCATCCATTCTTGCTCTAACGGTTTATGTGATGTGATTTTTTAAAATCTCCACGTGTTAGTGACATCACCTTAAAGTTTTGTAGCAGTTGTTAAATTCTTATGTGCCAAGAACTTGTGTTAATAAAAGTTTTGTTTTGTTCTGTTCCATTCTATAATGGATGGGGGTTAAATAAGGCAGGAGATAATGAAGGCATAATACACTAACAGTTGAAAATATACTTAACTCAATTTAAAAAAATAAAGTATCTAACCCAGTTTTGCAATCAAAGGGAGAAGAAAAAAAATGAACAGGTGAAAAAATAGAAGTATCCACATACCAGTTTTCATTTGCAGGTAAAATATGATCAACTATATTGTGTGTGTTAATTTTCATGAGTAGGTGAAATAGGGTCAAATATATTGTCAACAAATATACTGAGTCAACCCTGCCAACCTTGACAAGTCTGTCTCAGTAAGGCAGTTATTTCTCCATAAGATTGTCCAGTTTTCAGTAAGGTGTAACAAAATATCAATAACTGCTATTGTAAAGCTTGAAAACATAATTAAATGTTTGTTGCATCAACGATAAACATGTTCAACTGAAAAGTTTGTAAAGTACGCGTAGATTTTATTTATCATAATACAGTTGCACAAACTTTAGTTCCAAACCCATTAAACTCAATGGCTTGTTGCTATCTCTCAACTTGATGTAAATTTTTGAAATTCTTTTTTCATTTCACACGACAATGGCAATTATATCTCCTGCCACAGGACATACTCAAATTAGCATGTGATGTCCAATAAACACAATGATGTCCTTTCAAGCTTTTATTCACAAGAATCTGAAATACTACATTTTATTCTTCTGTGTTGATTATTAACATTTGAAGCTTATTTTCCCTTTCGTCTTAAATAACATCACTTTCTGGACACCATTTAAAAAAATGCTATAACCAAAAGTCTGATCATGCAGATGCTTTGCATGAACAAATAGGTGCAGTTTAGTGTTTTTGTGTTGCTGCAAAGTTAGTCTGGTTCCATGACTACTATGAAACCTGGATCCAAATCAAACACAGATGAACCAATTATCTAATTTTTCATGCAACGCTCATTTTTCTGTAGGTTTTGCTATATGCCACAAGTCAATATTTTAAGGGCAATTTTCATAAGTCATAATTACTGTAGAATCGTAAGGGTTGGCAGGTCTGCTAAGTGTCAGATTTTCAAGTGTAGGTGAAACCAATTTTTTTATATAGTAAAATATGTTTCTTCAAAGTATGTACTCAATCTTAATACCTTAGGAGTACTACCACTACCAAGCAAATCCAGCCGTCTCATATATACTATTTTAAGCTAATGGGAGCTAAAAGTTGTCTGACGACTCACGGTGGTCAGGCAGAGTGATCTCCCTTTACTTATAAGACTGCAGCAATAAGTAAGGATATACCAGTTATTACTGGAACGGAAGGCACACTCACTAAGGATGTAACTACAAAACTAGTGGGCAAAACTAAACAATACATCATGCCGGAAGGGAGTTCTGAGGAGGAAAATGTGCTGTCGCGGTCCGTGAGCATGTCGAAGTAGATCTGTTTTTATGCACTTGGATAAGAGCTGTTGTATGATTGAGTCCTAAAACGAGGATGTTGTTGCCGCTCCTGATCACTTGAACATGATCAAGGCTTGTCTTAATGGAAATAGGCCATGTGTGTTGGAGGAGTATCATCTGATTCATGAAAAACTACAAGATGCTTGAGTCATGTAATCGGCCAGTGTATCTGAAGATTGAGAGGTAAGTGATGGCTGTTGGTTACAGCTCTTTTAGTTGCTGCTCCACAAGAGAAATAGATTCAAGTTCATTTGAATTCTGCTTTTGTGCCTTGTCCCTAGTTCAAACCTGTTATTATAATGAGCAGAAAAAATAAACATAAGGGGTCTTGCCCTGTCACCTTGTAGGTACGATTAGTGAGTTGGCCCAGTAAGTAATAACAGGCAGTATAATGTCAACAAGCCATACAGGGGGTATAATGCTAATAAATATACCACAACATGCCTACACCTGTCTTGTTTAGCTCTTGATGCAGCACAGAGCTGACCAAGAGAAAACAAATTACCTGGAAAAATATGTGCTAGCAGACAAATTTTAGCCAATACTACCTATCAAAGAGGTCAAGGATGTCATGGTCAGGTATAATCATTGAAAAACATGATGTTTGAATACTATAAGACTGCTTAGGATAAAACAGACAGCAATAAAGGTTATATATATATATATATATATATATATATATATATATATGATCTATAGATAATGCTACTTGTAGGGAGGCTTAGAAATGGCCTATACAAGTACAAGTAAAATAGCTCATAGAAGTGATAAAAATGCAGTGCAAAGAATGCTGGCCTTTATGCACCAGAAAGAAAGATTATACAGACATAAATCTGGGTTCTGAAAGTATAAGAGACTTGCACACGTAAGTAATGCAGCCCAGACATGCCAAATATGAACAAATGTTGGCTAAAGTAATGCAGCCCAGACATGCCAAATATGAACAAATGTTGGCTAAAGTAAGAGAGAAAAAGATGGAGTATACTTTCCATGAAGTGAAAGGACTCTTCCAACTGTAGGTATGCTTTCAAGATGAAAATGGATGGCAAGGTTTCTTGCTGTGTTGCACAAATATAAGTAATAACAAGTATAGTCTTAATCAGTTAAAAGGTAAGGGGAGATCACTCTACCTTACCATGGGTCGGCAGACAACATTATGCTCCCCTTAGCTAAAAAAAAAGAGCTGGATTGCAAAGTAGTAATAGTACCCGTAAGGTTTTTGATTGGGTAATGTATTTGAAGAAGAAATAGGGGTCAAACATATTGAGTGTGTAAATTTCATGCGAGGTGAAATAGGATCCAATATATTGTGTGTAATTTTCATGTGAAGGTGAAATAGGATCCATGTAATAAATAGATGGATAAGCATCGCTTATGTGCAAAAATTAGGAATACTGGCATGGTTCCGGCTGTACAATATGCATCCACATACATAAGTATAGATGACATGGAATCAAGGACATTGACAACTCAATTAACGAACTAGCAAATTAACAGGCACGTTGCTATATCCTTTTCCAACTTCATTAACAAGGGATACATGTATTACAGCATTTTCATAAAATCAAACAGTGTTGTGCATATCATTTATATCTGAGGTATAAAACTGCCATTTCTGATTCTGCCAGAAAAGTACCTATTATATCTCAAAATTGTGCAGGTGAGACACAAATATAATCAGCTTTGTGTTAAAAAAAACTCTTGACTTTACATGGGATGACAAAGGAAGGTGTAATTTGGCTGGATAGGTCATCTTCACCATAAATTTGTGATAATTGCATCCCACTATTGACCATTGATCTATGGCAACAGACCCTGCAAGGTCAATTTATTATAGTGTAAACCTTACTGGACTAAACCAATTAGTGATGTTTGCATCCCATTCCCATTAAAGTTATCAATATTATCTTGCTGAAAAGAATATTATTGATAGAAGAATCAGATGAGATTAATGGACAACTGAACTGTTAATTCGTCAAGTATGGCCTCAACCAAAAGGACACCTGCAGGAGCAAAATCCATCTGTTTGGGGGTTTCCTTGTTTAGCTTATTTTTTTTTTTTTAATCAGGAAACTTACTGCTCTATGGATAGTAAACGTATTCATTCATTGTCACCATAACCAAAAGGTCATTGACATAAAAATGGTTCAAAATCTAACCATTTGTACTTGTACCTCAATTACTGATTCAGCTTTCACTTGATTTCATACAAGAATTATACAGTTATTCTGCAAACATAAACACTAAATCTTGTCTCTTCTACTGAAATTATACAGTTATATAAAGTTAAATTTTACATATAAAATTTGTTTAATAACATGACATATTTTCTAAATAAATATAAATTCCCCTCTGCATCACCTGAAAACTGAACCACTTTAGTCCAGCTGCAAACAACATAGACCCCAATCTACCATTGCATAATACACTGGCATATCAGGCTCTATGGTGTTTGTTCTACTTCTATCAAACTGCAAAAAAATAAATTTATAAGTAAGCATCAAAAGTAAATGTACTAATGTCACGGCACAAAAATCATTCATGATAATACACCAAATTTACCAGCAGCTTCATATCCTCTTCTGAAATGGACCAATCAAACACCTTGGTATTTTCCTCTATTCTCTTGGGATTGGCAGATTTTGGAATGACAATAAATCCATGCTGCACACACCAGCGGATCAAGATCTGGGCTTCTGTCTTGTTATATCTTGCAAAAACAGAACGGAAATATATATAGATGAAAGTAAAAATGTATTTTCCTTCATCATTCATTCTCAAATTTGAACACAGCATATTTAATACTGTGATGATGAATCAAATACAGGGAAACCTGTCTTGAAAGACCACCCTTTCTGCTCAAATATAATGGACTCTCATAACAGGTCATAAAACTATATAATCAATAAATCTGTACATGGACAACCTGCTCTCTCCAGACAGGTGGTCTCTCATAGCAGTGGTCTCTCAATACAGGTTTTCCTGTACTTGATCTCTCAATTACGAATAGCATGGCATCAGTGATCATAACAACCTGATTCTTGTTCAACCTGATCTTCCTGTTTAGTTTAATTGTGTACCTAATTGTCTTTTTACAGGTATTTGTTCAACTTTGTGTGAATAACATAGGCTTCAAAGCTTTCTGTCCACTTTTTATGTAAATTTTAGAGTATAATTACAAGTTCAGTGTTATTAATCACCATACATCTATCTGAAGAAAAAATTAAGCCAGTCAAAGTGAAGCACATTTTACAGTAAATGTCAGCTTCATTGCCAACCAAATAAAATGTTCACAAATCAAATTAAAAAATGAGTACCATGAATGGCACATTTACAAGTAGATAATTAAACATGTTTGTGCAGAAACAATTTTGCTGCTTTGTCCCAGTGACCTTAACCTTTGACCTTAATACCATAAAATCAGTAGGCTTCTTCCTTACACCAAGTGTCAGCCAGTCATAAAATTTGGTTCTGGTTTGTGAGACAGAACTAATGAAAACTAATGGTCTTATTTCAGTAACAGCGATCTTGACCTTTGACTCCAAGGTTTCTTCCTTACCTCACATGCAGAGTGGCCAAGTGGTCTAAAGCACTCTCCATTACAGATCACTGCCAACTCACCTCTGTCTGCATGGGTTCGATTCTCGGATTCAGCCAATGTGGGTATGTGAGAAAGCTTGCCAGTAGCTTCACATGGGTTGGTGGTTCTTTCCACCATTAATACTGACCACTATTTAAAGCCTACCTTGTGCTGAAAAATGGTGTTAAACCCTATAAATACAACAACTACCTAACATGTAAGCCATCCACAAAATATGGTAGTTGTACATGATGGAGAACTCCATTTATTGTGTAAAAACTATAGTTCTTCTTAACCATCACAATGACTATATCTTATGTATATCAATATTACATGCTTTTCTTTTTATCCATGTTTGGAGGTTGTAATTAAGGTCATAAGTTAAGTAAACAAATAGTTTAGATCACTATCTTTTGTCCAGGGCTATTGCACTTGAAGAAAATATTTATAAAACTTTTGACACAGCCTTAAAAGACAATGACCCTTGACCTTTTTTAGTCTTAAATCAGTAGGGTTCTTCCTTATTCCATGTACAAGCCAGCCCCAAAGTCTGGGAGCTGTAAATGGCAGAAAACTCGAATATTTGTGCAAAATCATTTTAGTTCTTTTAAGTGTAGCAACCTGGACTATTTGAAATAACAGGGTTCTTCAATTCACTAATGCAAGCCTTCTGTTAAGTCTGGTAACTTCAGATCTTAGAAAGACTTGAGTCTGGTAACTGTAGAAGGTGTACAATTGAAACTACTGTCAACAAGAAAAATCAGTAACGGACTGATGTATACAAATTATGATCTGCACTACTTTATGAAGATATGCAACAAAAAGTGAAAACGTAAGTTTTCTTTGATAAAAACAGAAGACCACCTTTACGGCTATACACAGCTTTGGATCTATTTAAATGATTATCATAAGGTCAAAGGCAAAGGGAATTTGGTTTCTGTATTAGAAAAAGAAATGTCAAGCACTGGATAGCCCCAACTGACCACTGATACTGACCAACTGAAGGTGTCTGAAGGGAATACTTTGTAGAATTGTTCTCCTTGACTATGAGTCTGCCAGGACACAGAGTTGGTCAGAAATGTGTCAGACTCAAATATTACCAGATACTGAGAGTACCCATAAAGATATTCCACTACTGTGAGCTAATGGTCTGGTGTTTGTTCACCTTTGCAGAGGTATGTCACCACAAGCAAATTGTCTGACATTATGTGGGTTATGTTTCCATAGATATTTTTAAGTGTGGACACGACTGAGAATGGCTTTATGTAAATGTGATTTCATGTTTAATGATAGAAGTATATCTTTATTGCTATATAATTTTGTTTTTAGATGATAGCATACAATAATTTAGCAAGAAATATAAATAAATGACAGAATATATGTACAGTGATTGTGGTTATTTTTCTTGAAATTGTTCTGACACCAGACCTTGGAAACTGGTCTTTTTGAACAAACCTTCTGTGAGAGACCACCTATATTGAGGCAGCATTTTGTTGGCAAAAGAGGTGGTCTCTCAAAACAGGTTTTACTGTATGCATGAATAAGATTATTTTTTGCACCTTGTGAAGAGAAAGAAAAAACTATTTTATTACTTTTGGGCTAGCTTGACCAAATTTTTGTCGCCAAATCGTTGTCCTTTTACCAGTGGAGAGTATGCCATCAGATGGATTCCCTTCTGTCGACAATAAGCAACAATATCTTCCTTCCTCTGCCAGGGGTGGAGCTCTATTTGATTGACAGATGGAAGGGGTAAACCAGCTTCCTCCAATCCTTTTAAATGTTGGACGCCAAAGTTAGACACACCCACTGACCTGAAAAATTGACAAGATAGGAAATAAAGTAGAAGTTCTATTTAATCAACCAATGGGAGTGAGGGCAGGCAATACTAACAAGAAGCAGCTGTGCTTGGTTGTGAACCTGATAATTTAGGACTTGTGTATGTTGCAGTGATATTTCTGTGTGCATCACACTTAAGGTTGGTGTATCTTGTGGTGATATTTATATGGGTATCATACTTAAGGTTGGTGTATCTTGCAGTGATATTTATATGGGTATCACACTTAAGGTTGGTGTATCTTGCAGTGATATTTCTGTGTGTATCACACTTAAGGTTGGTGTATCTTGCAGTGATATTTCTGTGGGTATCACACTTAAGGTTGGTGTATCTTGCAGTGATATTTCCATGGGTATTACACTTAAGGTTGGTGTATCTTGCAGTGATACTTCCATGGGTATCACACTTAAGGTTGGTGTATCTTGCAGTGATATTTCTATGGGTATCACACTTAAGGTTGGTGTATCTTGCAGTGATATTTCCATGGGTATCACACTTAAGGTTGGTGTATCTTGCAGTGATATTTCCATGGGTATCACACTTAAGGTTGGTGTATCTTGCAGTGATATTTCTGTGTGTATCACACTTAAGGTTGGTGTATCTTGCAGTGATATTTCTGTGTGTATCACACTTAAGGTTGGTGTATCTTGCAGTGATATTTCCATGGGTATCACACTTAAGGTTGGTGTATCTTGCAGTGATATTTCTGTGTGTATCACACTTAAGGTTGGTGTATCTTGCAGTGATATTTCCATGGGTATCACACTTAAGGTTGGTGTATCTTGCAGTGATATTTCTGTGGGTATCACACTTAAGGTTGGTGTATCTTGCAGTGATATTTCCATGGGTATCACACTTAAGGTTGGTGTATCTTGCAGTGATATTTCTATGGGTGTCACACTTAAGGTTGGTGTATCTTGCAGTGATATTTCCATGGGTATCACACTTAAGGTTGGTGTATCTTGCAGTGATATTTCTATGGGTATCTCACTTAAGGTTGGTGTATCTTGCAGTGATATTTCCATGGGTATCACACTTAAGGTTGGTGTATCTTGCAGTGATATTTCCATGGGTATCACACTTAAGGTTGGTGTATCTTGCAGTGATATTTCTGTGTGTATCACACTTAAGGTTGGTGTATCTTGCAGTGATATTTATATGGGTATCACACTTAAGGTTGGTGTATCTTGCTGTGATATTTATGTGGGTATCACACTTAAGGTTGGTGTATCTTGCAGTGATATTTCCATGGGTATCACACTTAAGGTTGGTGTATTTGGCAGTGATATTTCTGTGTGTATCACATTTAAGGTTGGTGTATCTTGCAGTGATATTTCTATGGGTATCACACTTAAGGTTGGTGTATCTTGCAGTGATATTTCTGTGTGTATCACACTTAAGGTTGGTGTATCTTGCAGTGATATTTCTATGGGTATCACACTTAAGGTTGGTGTATCTTGCAGTGATATTTCTATGGGTATCACACTTAAGGTTGGTGTATCTTGCAGTGATATTTCCATGGGTATCACACTTTAGGTTGGTGTATCTTGCAGTGATATTTCTATGGGTATCACACTTAAGGTTGGTGTATCTTGCAGTAATATTTCCATGGGTATCACACTTAAGGTTGGTGTATCTTGCTGTGATATTTCCATGGGTATCACACTTAAGGTTGGTGTTTCAAGTCACAACGTACCAATTATATTTACATTAACAACCTTATTTCAGAGCACAATGTGCCAATCATATGTACTTTAACAAATTTATCCCAGGGCAAAATGTACCAATCATGTTTACTTTAACAACTTTATCCCAGGGCAAAATGTACCAATCATATTTACTTTAACAACCATTCATGTCCTACTTTAAGAACAAAGAGGTGTAAACAGTTCCCTACCTGAAAAATAGATATCGCAACAAAAATGGTTAAATAAAAATTGTATACTTCGGCCATAACATTTTCAGGTCTTTCAACGAATTCTCTTGCATCATTGTTTGCCAAGTGTTCAAATTTATACAATGTTTGCATGATTCAAGCAAATGCAAACCCTGACAGAATTTGTAAGTACTTTACATTTCAATTAATGACTTTTGTGCTAAGTTTCTATGTTGTTTGGCCAGTACTTCCTGTTTGTAACTTGGACTAGAAGAAGCAGTAACCACTAATGACAGTTCAATGTAATGTATTTTAACTGGTTTATTGTTTTGTTTGTTTGATTTAGATTTTTAACATAACTTTAACAATTTTTCAGTCACATCACTATGATATCTGCAGTGAGGCAGTTTAAAGTGATGTCTAGAACTGGGGCTTCATGCTGCAGACACATTATCTTGACACCAGGCCGACCAGTCCTAACAATAACTTCTTAATGCTGAGTGTCAAGTGAGGAAGCTGTTAGTACCATTTTTGTAAGTCTTTGGTATGACTCGGCCAGGGATCGAACTCACGACCTCCTGCTTCCGTGGCAGATGCTCTAACCACTAGGCCACCGGAGCAGTATTTCAACTTGTGACATGCTGGTAGTGTAGTTTTTAAATTGATAAGCATGGACAAGATAAAACATAAAGACGTCACACAAAAGTGTGGTTAATAAATGCTGAATAAAATACTTCACTATGAATGCAGAACATGCTGGATACGCTGCTGGGTTAAGATAATTAGCACTGAAGGGGGGGGGGTAGAGATTAAGAACCATGTTAATTTGTGTTAATTTGTAAATGACAAGCGAGTATTCTCAATAGTCTTTTTTGTTTTTACTAACAAAAATGAATGCATGTGACTGAAGATGCTGTTTCGGATGAATTCCAAATTCAAAGAATAACAAGGCAAACTAATAATAATTATTCAAGACTGCTAAAGACTAAATTAACTTGCAAACAGCAAGTATAATTTTGTATCGATATCATTTCATATATCGCTATATTGATGATATTTGAAATTATCAAGATGTTCAATATCTCTTGTCAGGTGCATTCTTTGTTCCATTATTTTTTATCGAACTTCTCGGCTCCTACCTGATTAATCCCTGCCCTTTAAGGTCAAGCATGGTCTTGTAGGTCTCTACAATTTTGTTACCATTGGGACTGTGGATTAGGTACATATCCACATAGTCCAGACCAAGTCTGAAAAAAAAACAAACAAACAAGGATTGCCAGGATAAATTTGAACATATCTTTCAAATCTTACTGACCAATGGCCTCTTCAACATGGCTATGTCCCAGTCATAACATATTATTAATACTAAATTCATCTACATGTCAACACAGTCCACTTGCAGCCTTAACTAAAGAAGATGCATTAAAAGAACAGCAAAGTCAGATACTATCAAAATAATAATGAGGACTTTGTATAGCGCCAAACCTTTAGTAGCTGTAAGCGCTTACCAACATCTATAATGATATGACAACAAAAAAACAAAACACCATGAAATTAGAAAACATAAAAAACTTAAAATATTTAAGGTAAGAAACATTATTTCAGTATGTTCTTGCAGTTGAAATAGGTGAGTTTTAAGAGCACCCTTGAAAGGGATCACTGTCTTTGTGTCTAATTTCAATGGACAATTCATGCCACGTTGCTGGGCCTTGGTATGCATAAGAACGCTGTCCACATGACTTCTGTTTTCATATTGGAAATAATGAGTATACGACTGCCAGAAGCGGAGCATAAAAAAAAACGAAATTAACACTAATGGAATGTGTACACATGCATGCTATCCAGTAAAGGTCAACTGCAAACAATACAGACTGATCCGCAATCTACTGGCAGATAAATATCTATTGCTTGTTCAACTAATTACTCCTAACAAGCTACACAGAACAAGATCTAGCAGCACATTATGGGACTGCAGATCTGGGTCTGTGCAATTTGCAGCTGCATACCTGCTGTAACATATCACATGAATAAATAATTTTTTAGATTCCCAAATAACCCATCATAGTTGTGTTTTGAAACAAAACCCATCACTTAAAAAAATGTAAGGGGAAAAAAGATGAAATAAACTTTTTTTTAACAACCCCTATACCCAAAGTCTAAAGTTTGTACAAGTAAACAACCATGTTTAGAGCTCATTTAAACTATCTGGAGGACAGTTGTATATATCTAATTATTATGTCATTTAAATAGTAAGACATACAGAGATAAGCAACCACCATTTCGAATGTTGCTTAACTAGCTAAGAATTGGTTGGATAAGCAAGTTTTTAAATAAATTGTGTTTCTCTGAGAATACTTATACAATCACATGATGGTGGGAATATAAGCCTTCTACAGCATGAATCCAGCCCTACTAAAAGATGAAAATTGTCTTTCTCTATTTCAATAGACAAAGGACAATAACTCTTGCTCATTACCTCCCATTAGCACTACCAGGTGTTGCTGGATTTTAGCTGAGTGAGATACTAACGGGAATGCTCACATGACAGGATTGTTGGGAATGTTTTTAAGTAATAAGATTGGGTAAATATTCTTGGAGAAACATAGTTTACTTAAAATGTTTGCTCCCCCTTTGAATATGTTAGCCAATCATATTACGATATGAAAATAAGCAACAGGAGTAGGGGAATCTCAGTATCTAACCTTGGGTATCCATATAGGGAAGAATTGCTGAATTACCAATTTGAATGTTAACCCATTTTCCTAATTACATAAGCAACACAGCCTTGGGTCATTTTACCTGTGACCCTAAGAAATGGTTAAGAAGATGAATATTGAAATCTTCTTACCTACAATATTTCGCTGGCAAATCCAGCGCTGTTAACAGGCTGTATTAATGGCTCTATCTGGGTCTAATGGCCATCAAGGTTTGTCTTTGAAAATGGTTTGACTTTAACCAACAGTGTACATTATATATTGAATTGAAACAATGCATTTGAATGTGAGGCTTGCAGAGATGACTTGAAGCTCTGAACTGTAATCTTCACGATGGGACTCTCATCTGGTGAGAAATCAGAGTACACCGAGTGGACAACTTATTTCAGCCTCGAAGCAAGGGCTTGATGGGTGATAACCTGTGTTCCAGGTCAAACTAGAAGGAAGAGGTATTTGCACATGCCACGAATTGTCTCTGCATTTCCAGTAGTAATTGAGAACGCAAAGAAGATCTTGCATGGAAGAGAGCGAGTGAGGGATGACTATTTGGTTATTGACAGGTTATTTTTTTGCTATGAAGCATGGTTGTGTCAACAAACCCTGATCTGAAGGGAGGAAAGTTAAGGTTGCCATAAACGGTACGCTGCTCATTTACCCTGCATTCAGAAGGAAACATGATAGCCACTTTAGCGATGTGCAGGCCAGAGGTTTGAATGGATTCTAGTCGAACCATGTTCAAACTCAATATTGGTTCCATTTGGAAACAGAGTGATGGGTTATAGTCAATTGAGACCATAAAGGTCTACAAGATAGGCTAGGTTTATATCTTACAAAAAATTAGTAATTCATCAAGTTGTTGTTGTTTTAGGGTTTTAACGCCATTTTTCAGCACATAATAGGCTATACATGGCGGCCAGTTTTATTGGTGGAGGAAGAACTCGGAAAAAAACCCGGAAAGAACCACCGACCCATGAGAAGTTACTGGCAAGCTTTCTCACGTAACTGCATTAGCCGAATCTTAGACTCGAACCCATGCAGACAGAGGTGAGACGGCAGTGATCCGTAACAGAAAGCGCTTTAGACCACTCGGCCTCTCAGGGCCCCTTAATTCACCAAGTTACTAACTCACTAATGTATTCTCCAAAACTAACGAAGGAATCGAAAAGTCAGTGTCGCATTCAAAACTTATAATCTGAGCCTTGAACTAATAGATTCCAAGTACTTAGTTGACTGTTCTACTTAATCTGTACAAGAGCAAAACAAAAACATAAATGAGCACTACAGGATGTAAAAAAAAATCGCTAAAACCAACTTTGCTACAAGCAGAGCAAGCAAAAATGTCAGTAGTGTGGTGTGACATGGTCTAAAAAAGACAAGCTCCCTAAAGGTAACCAAATCCCTCAATTTACATGTCAAAAACTCTAAACATTTTCAGGAAAGTTTGAATAACATTAACATCCATGTCTCAAAAGGATGCAAAAATGAACACAAATTACATCAGTATTTACCTTTCCCCATGTGGCCGAGGTCTAAAGCACTTCCAGTTACGGATCACTGCCATCTCACCTCTGTCTGCTTGAATATGAGTCTCAGATCTGGCCAATGTGGGTATGTGAGAAAGCGTGCCAGTAGCTTCCCATGGGTTGGTGGTTCTTTCTGGGGGTTTTCACGGGTTCTTCTTCTACCAATAATTCTGGCCACCATATAGAGCCTATCGTGTGCTGAAAAATGGCGTTAAACCCTACAACAATAACAACCATCAATATTCAACCCACTTACTTAGCCAATGACAACAGCAAAGACTGCATCTAGTAAGAAAATATTCCACTGTCCAATAGATTCTGAAGACAGAAACCTGGTATATTGTTTTTAATTAATCTGAGTATTTGTGTTTTATGTGGGTCTGGACACGGGTGCATTAGTGTGGTGATGATACTTGACAATAATAAATCTATCAGCTATTTTTGTTGTAAGTATATTAAATACTTCAAAGAAAACACGTTTTCTTTACCTAAAATTTTACAATGCAATAAATTTTATATGAAAAATTAATCTGACATTATTTTTATAGGTCGCATGTACTGAACACCCTTGGGACCTCAAAACAGACATTTTGAATCTTCACCTGCCCCCAAACACTAACTAGGACTATGGCAGGTATACAGCTGGACTTATAACAAAGTATATACGGTAGAAATCAAATCGCTATTTATGTCCATTGACATGCAAAACAGACATTTTGAATCTTCACCTGCCTCCAAACACTAACTAGGACTATGGCAGGTATACAGCTGGACTTATAACAAAGTATATACGGTAGAAATCAAATCGCTATTTATGTCCATTGACATGCAACTCAATTTTCTCAAATCTATCAATAATAAAGAAAAATACTTTACTTCTTGTGGCTGGTTGCAAAATGATTCTGACAACTCTTGGCACCGTTGTCCCAAAGCTTTGTCACCAGAAAGATGTCTTTCCGAGGAATATCTGATTTCCTGATGGCTCGGCCACAGTCCTCTTCATTTCTATCAGAAAAGAAAATACAGTACAGCCTCTATGACGGGTAACTGTTAATTTTGCATCCATATATGTACATGATAGGCACAGAAAAATGACATTTGACAGAGGTGGTAAACACCATATCACATTTGACAGATCAACTGCATGACAACACTGACAAACAGCATTACATGTCACCAAGTCTTTATAAATGACTTAGACAAATGTAGCACATGACCAGTTTTCCAGAAACTCTCATTTATACAAAATACTCATGTCATTCAATCATAGCTATATAAACTTCATTCGTGTTCGTAGATTTAACTTTATAACTGTCATTCAATCATAGATGTGAATACAAACTGCATTCATTTTCTTAGATTTAACTTCCTGACATTCAATCATAGCTATGAATATAAACTGCATAACACTATATCTATCAAAGCAATTACATGATGGCCAATCTTTATATGTCAAACTGATTCAGCATGGGTTTAACTGCATCAATATCTTTGCTTCTCATTTCTAAAATCATAGCAGATCAGGAATACATTTTTGCTCCCATGTGATCCCAAAAATACTAATAATTATTTTGTCAAGCATCAAAGAGTGTCCTCACTTCACAGTGTCACCGCCAAAGAGAAGTCTCACTTTATATTGTCAGCATAAAAAAGAACTGACAATTTACATTGTCTGCATCACTATAAAAGTAATGTTGAGACTTTGCTTCAAATAAAAGTGCTGACACTGAAAAGAACAGGTAAGTAAAAATAAATCAAGCAACTAATGCACCTGTCCAACCTTTGTTCATCGGTTACCTATAGCACCAACAAACAATGAAATAAGCTTGTTATCATAAATTGCCACCGATTTCCTTAACAACTAACAAGATCTTGGTAATGAGTTTTATTCACAAAATTTCATTATTCACCAGGAAAAATGGCTTGACCAGTTACTGTAGTAGAGATATAACAAAACATTTTATGATCACAAGCAGAAGAAATTTTTTTTATGTCTAGGTGTTCTACAAACCTCTGCCTTCATAAAACATACAAATTTGTAATAAACATGTATATACTCCAAAATCCGATCATGCAGCATAAAGCAACACTCCAGATACGGTACTATGTTTGACAGTATCATGCATGGCATAAAGCAACACTCTAGATACAGTCTTATGTTTGACAGTATCAAACATGGCATAAAGCAACATTCCAGATACAGTACTATGTTTGACAGTATCACATAAAGAAATTGTTGCAAAGATATTTCCAAATGCCATAGATTTAATTGCAAAGAATAATCTTCAGATCCACAAGTACCAGTGCATGGATGGTCTTCATGCATTTTTAATTTATTTATTGGAAATGCTTTGATATCATTAGAAAAATGGTATAAAGTCTTTCAGAGGTGTTACTTATCGATCTTCTATAACCAGTTGATAAGACCCAACAAGGGCTAGAAAAGTTCTTGCTGCTGCATGTCCCTCAAAGAGACTTTCACTCTACTGCTGAGAAGAATTTTCAGAACCCAACAAGTGCCAAGTGTTATATATCCAAGTGCTAACAAGAATTTAAAAATGACCAGTGTGGAAGCCTTAATAGATAAAAGATTGTTACCAGTTTACACATTATTACAAGTTTATACCACACATTATTACAAGTTTATACCACACATTATTACAAGTTTATACCACACATTATTACAAGTGTTTTGTTAAGAACCTCATATAGATATGATTACCCATTCAAAAGGGATATCAATTACAAGATTTTCACGATGACTACCATGGCAGCCATCCTTGATGAAAAACTGGCAAAATTTTTTGAATTACGATCAGCTAGATATCATAAGAAGTCATTTAGTGAAATCCATGTGTTGATGTGGCCATCAATTCAGGAGTACCAATGACAAGATAATCAAGATGGCCACCATGGTGGCTATACTGGGTGTAAAACTGGCATCATTTTCATTGAGGACCAAGATGATACAATAAGAAATCTTTAGTTGTTTACCCCATGTTTATAAGTCTTTATGTTTAAAAGTGGCAATAAAAGGATCATGGCCACCATGGCAGCCACATTTAAAGCCAAATAATAATAATACTAATAATAATAATGAGAACTTTTTGTATAGCATCTAATCTTTAGCTCTAAACACATTACAACATATATAATAATATGAATACAAAAAACAACAACATGGAATTAGAAAACAAAAAAGTGTTTAAAATATTTAATGTAGGTCTTAAAGTTTGTTCTTGCAGTCACAAAAGGTGAGTTTTAAGTGCACTCTTGAAAGTGATCACTGTGTGTTTGTGTCTAATTTCAATGGGCTTCTTGTTCCACGTTGCTCGGGTATGCAAAAGAACATTGTCCATATGACTTCGTTTTCATAGTGGGAATAATGAGTATACGATTGTCACAAGAGGAGCATAAGTATCTTGCTGGTGTCTATGCATGGGTGAGGCCAGATAGGTATGCTGGACTGGATGTCCGTCAGTGAAACGTAGCACAGAGAACAAATTTTATGTTTGATTATGGATCAAATAGAAAGTCAGTGTAGGACGCAGAGAAGCAGGGAGGTGTGCTCTGATCGTGGTATTCTAAGGATGACCCAAGCAGCTGTGTTTTTACATTTCTGGAGTAGACATTGAGAAGAACTAGACAGAATTGAGTTACATAGTCCAGTCTTGAAAATACTAATGAACACACAAGTGTATTAATGGCATCTACTGAAAGATATTTTAAAATGGAGCTGATGCGTCTCAGCTTTAACATATTCATATGACATGTTGGTGAAATGTGAGATTACTGTCCAGAGTAATATCTAGGTTTTGTAATGACTGTGTGAAGTTAATGTTGGTGTTACTGATATTTATTATTTGAGGTAAAGGATGTGAATGAGAAAGTCTTTGTGTTGTGATCAGAATGGCTTCGTTTTTATCATCATTCAGATATAAACATCATTACATGTCAGATCAGCATCATATTTTTTTAGAATCCACTAGACATCTTATATAATGTTCTCATAAAAAAATTGCATGCTAATATGGCCATTCAATTCCAGAAGAGAAGTGATAAGACTTTCAAAGTAGAGTATAGTAGTGGCTACATAGGGTGTCCAGGTGGCACCATTTTCATTTTTAACCAACTGAACCATGGGCTGAAATTGTGTGTCAAGTTTCATGGCAAATATGCAAGTAGTTTAGGAGGAGCGACAACAGACCTGTGCTATTGGAGGTCAAAATAGCACCATCTTCATCAAGACCCAGCAAGATATCATAAGAAATCTTGCAGCCAAAGCCACAAGTCAATATGAGCAGGGATGATTCTAGGCTTTGTCTTGATGTCAATGACCTTGTTTCCATCTTGAACACATGAATGTTAGCTCCATGAAACACATAAAGCAGATCAAAGAAGATCATTATGCTTGATTGTAGACAGAATCAAGTGCATCTCAAGCTTAATGAAACTACTGCAAAGAAACATAAGATGATCCATTTCATTGGCTGACAGAAATGTTGTACTGATTTTGATAAGCTTCTTTTTTGTTGATCGAGTGAATATGATCAATGATTATTGACTAAATCTCCACCAAAAACACTTTTACAACAACTGAAGCGATCACTGTAGAGTCAGTCAAAAGTACAATTGGATACACTTTCCTTATTGTATCGACTGTTTTTTTGTAATGAGAGAGGAAAAGAAAACACATGTTTATTCCATAGCATACAGACTATAACTGACTTACTTGTCTGACCTGCACCTAGCACCCTATCTGTCAGCCTTATCTCCAATTACTAATATGCTGATGTAAATAGATTCTCAGTTAACAAAACAGTTGCCCTTTCTAAGTAAGCTGTGCAACGGGCTTTCTACGCACTTATAATTGGTGAACATTTCTTTAGGGTTTCCTTTCTTTATCATTAATAGATGCCTCAGATACACATTTACGTGAAGGTAACAAATAATTTGGGTTTGTTGAGGAAATAAATAGTTATGTTTATATTTCTCATATCAGATATACTCGGCAAAGAATAAATTGGTCGTTTTGCGTATCTAAGTGATACATCCGCATTTTTCTGACGCTGTTTGAAATGTGATGCAAATAAAAACAAAAATATGTAGTGAAATACAATAATAAAGAAAAAAATTATCAATGACCTACATGTATGATTATAAACGACAATTGTTATATTCGTGAATCTTCAACGCACTTTACGTACTTTGCTTGTAGTGAAATGCTTCCTAAATTCCAAAAATGATCACCGAATGCTGAATTATTTTTTTTGTGACAGGCATACTAGGATTGGCATTCCCACCAATGAAACTTACACGAGTCAAGCACCTGTACCGTATATATAAGCATTAATAACCATCATTACACTAAAAGAAGGATCGAAGAAACATATCACATAGCATATGTGCTCCCTCCCCCCCCCCCCCCGGTAAATAATTAGGAATAAATACGTTATTTAGTAAGCATTGTTATATGCATATTTGAGTTAAGGAAATAAGGTGGGAAATAAGATGTTAACATATACATGTATTACTTATCCCCGCCTGGATTCGTGATTGGTGACACACTCATTCTTCAAAATATCGCAACCATTTGAAAATGAATTGACAACTTGTGCCTCAGTTAAAAATGTGACCAAAGTTAGTAATTACTCATAACTTGCTTAGCAAAACAATACCCTGGTCATTTGATATACCTAAATCGAACTTTGGTATATTTTTGAATCCGTTTGAAAAGTAAATTTTTACAGAAGATCATTTTATGTATGAAAATTAATAGGATGACCAAAAAATATATAAAATTTTGTGTACGAAAAAATATGATAGAATTAAATAATTATTATTTTTATGGCTTGATGGTGTATGAAAAATTAAAGGGTACAAAAAATAACATGAAATACGGTACAAATTGAAGCAATCACTGTAGAGTCAGTCAAAAGTACAATTGGATACAATTTCCTTATGACCTAAAAAAACAATCTATACAGTGGACATGGTTATTTAGCAGACAAGAAAATTATAGAAATATGTGAATTAGTCTGACTCCACATGACATGCGTGCAAGCCTGCATGAAGAAGAGAGACAATGATGAGTGCACATCAAAAGACAATACCCAACCATACCCTAATTTTTGAAGCCTTGATTTGAAGCAGTTGATAAGGAGTTTTATTACATTACTCACAGATGTTCAGACAGACAGCCTAATACAAGTCACACCTTTTCTTCAAGTGTGGAGGTAACAAATTGCACAATGGATTTCACTGATAAATCCTCACATTCCAAATTGTATAACTAAAAACATATCTTTTCTGCAACCCACTTGAATGAAAAACATGTGAGGCAACTAATTGTTTTTTGTTTTGTAACTTATTTATGAACTTTATATTTTTCAGACAAGAGCTAAGAAGAATATGCTACAGAAGCTGGGTGAGTATTATTTTTGTCAAATAAAGGACTTGAGCTTGGTGAGTATTGTTCTTTTTTTTAATAAAGAGAAGTAGCCATGACATACAGGACTTGATACAACCTGTTAACTCTAAAGAAGTAAAATTAAAAAAATACAAACTGATAAAACTCAGCCGTATCTATCAGGCGGTATTTATGGTTCAATGCATGTGTGGCAGCTCTCTCTGCCTCTCCCCCATCACGGGCTTCATAAACTCCAAGTCCAAACATTGGTATATCCACTCCATCATTCAGACGAACTTGGCTCTCAATGCTGGTTGCTATGGTAACCATGGTGTGGATTTGTTTATATGTAGGTGAATGGATCTGTAATAAAATTCAAATACTATATTTAACTATATATGAACTTCACCTTAGAACAAAATGCCATGGACAACATCTTATCACACAAGGTAGCATAGACTACATCATCACGCATACTAAGTGCCAACAGATCAGGTTCAATGTCGTTTAATGCATAGTTTGTTTCATGCTGATTGTATTGATACTAACTGGGAGTGGCATTATGGGAAGGGAAGATGGGGTTCTATACAGTAGGCAACTTTGCACATGTACATTGGGTAACTTGTATATTCTGATCTTATTATTTCAAAGCAAGCTCTCATCAGTAGAAACTGTGAAAAAATGTGTATTATTTTCAGCGAATTTCTATACCTTTCATTCATGATAAGGTATTCAATATACAGTGAATAAATCTACATCATCAGTGAATTTCTATCCTTTCCATTTGATTTTGCCAGAAAACAGTGGAATTCAAATTCAATCTATTTCTTCTTCATGTAAAACTTCATATCAAAATTTTTTTCAACCTGTAACAACCTTTAAACATTATTGAGTGGAACCAAAATTTGATGCAAACCTGTAATGAACTTCAAAGTTATTGAGCAGAAACAAAAATGATGTGACAGAACTTGACGCAACATAAAGGGACTGATGGCAAACATTACATATATGACAGTGACATGACATAAATGGAGAGATGGAAAACATTACATATGATATGGCAGTGACATGACATAAAGAGACAGATGGCAAACATTACAATGATATGGCAGTGACATGACATAAAGGGACAGATGGCAAACATTACAATGATATGGCAGACATGACGTAAAGGGACAGATGGTAAACATTACTATGATATGGCAGTGACCTGACATAAAGGGACAGATGGTAAACATTACTATGATATGGCAGTGACCTGACATAAAGGGACAGATGGTAAACATTACTATGATATGGCAGTGACCTGACATAAAGGGACAGATGGTAAACATTACTATGATATGGCAGTGACCTGACATAAAGGGACAGATGGTAAACATTACTATGATATGGCATAACATAAAGACATACATGTGCCTTTTTATCTAGTTTGCATTGGGTACCTATGGCTTTTTATCTAGTTTGCATTGGATACCTATGGCTTTTTATCAAGTTTACAACGGGTACATGTGCCTTTTTATCAAGTTTACAATTGTTACATGTGGTTTTTTATCTAGTTTACAACGGGTACATGTGGCTTTTTATCAAGTTTACAATGGGTACATGTGGCTTTTTATCAAGTTTACAACGGGTACATGTGTCTTTTTATCAAGTTTACAACGGGTACATGTGCCTTTTTATCAAGCTTGCATTGGGTACCTGTACCTTTTCATCAATCTTGCATTGGGTATATGGCTTTTTATCAGGCTTGCATTGGGTACCTGTGGCTTTTTATCAACTTTGCATTGGGTACTTTTGACTTTTTATCAACTTTGCATTGGGTACCTATTGTTTTTTTATCAAATGAGTCAGTAGTTTATTGTACATTTGTAGTGTTTAAGAGAAAAATGAGTAACCTATGAAGCTCACTCATCCTTGGGACGTGTCCTCAATCCTCGGCTTTACTGCCCAGGTCAGAATGGTACATTTTTTTTATTAGGACCAACTAAACATCATAATAAGAAGTAATAATCCCATGATGATCTGACCGTCCATTCAGAAGAAACCATGATAACTCAACTTTTAAGATGGCTACTGTGGCAGCCATATTGGATGTCAAACCAGTACCATTTTTATTAGGACCAACTACATCTTGGGCTGAATGTGTCAAGTTTCAAGGCATCTTGCATGTACTTTAAGAGGAGTAGTGATAATTAAGTTGTACTCATGGATATATGGAAGGATGACTCAATGAACAATATGCTTCAAGCTCTAGAAAAGAACAGCTAAAACTATATAAATGTTGCCTGGTCAAGAAAACACTATCAAATTATGCAATGATTCACACCTACCTTGTGTACATAAAAAAATTACCTTACCTTTTGTATAAGTCTCTGGAGAAAAAATACCATCTGAGATTACAAGAACACAGTAAAGGCTACAGCTGCAAATTGTCTTCCTGTATCACCCGCTGTAAGTCTTGTTATGGATTTCTATATTAGAAAGAGGTGTGATAAAAATTAATTATTTTGCCAAAAACATACCGATAAACTACATGGCCCTGTTAACATAAAATGTCAACAATGAGTAAGGTATTTAACAAAATTTTCTTTACCTGTAGTATTGTAAATTTGGAAGTGAAATAGATACTTTATAATGTACATGTAGTATAGTAAATTTGCAAGTGAAATAGATACTTTATAATGTACATGTAGTATTGTAAATTTGCAAGTGAAATAGATACTTTATAATGTACATGTAGTATAGTAAATTTGCAAGTGAAATAGATACTTTATAATGTACATGTAGTATAGTAAATTTGCAAGTGAAATAGATACTTTATAATGTACATGTAGTATTGTAAATTTGCAAGTGAAATAGATACTTTATAATGTACATGTAGTATAGTAAATTTGCAAGTGAAATAGATACTTTATAATGTACATGTAGTATAGTAAATTTGCAAGTGAAATAGATACTTTATAATGTACATGTAGTATTGTAAATTTGCAAGTGAAATAGATACTTTATAATGTACATGTAGTATTGTAAATTTGCAAGTGAAATAGATAGTGTATAGATGTACATGTACAAGTATAATACTGAAAGTAATAGAGGTGTGTATCACCATCAAAGACATTACAATTATGTCAGTGATTTTTTTTGTATGGGTGTGGTACTAAGAAAGATTTATATCATCTATTTTTAAAATGAATGAATTAAGAGTATACAACACTAGGCCACATTTTTTGTTGTTGTTTGATTAGGACTTTTAATGTAGCCTTAATAATTTTTCAGTCATATCGCTATGATGTCTGCAGTGTGGAAGTTTATAGTGATGTCTAGCACTGGGATATCATGCCACAGACATGTAGCATGATGTCCCACCCAGTCACACTATCCTGACACCAAGGCCTACCGTACCAACACTAACCTCTTAATGCTGAGCGCCAAGCGAGGCAGCTCTTAGTACCATTTTTGTAAGTCTTTGGTATGACTCAGCCGAGAATCAAAACCAATGACCTCCTGCTCCTGCAGCAGATGCTCTAACCACTAGGCCACTGGAGTGGTTACACTAGGATGCATCCTCTCACAAAGTGTCATGATTCCAGGTATAGGAGTATAATACTGGAGTTAAAATACTGATCTTGTAAGAGTTAAGTACTGACACTTAACATAACCTAGTAAAATGTGAAATGTAGGTCACATTGACCTTTTGTTCCAGGTTTTGCAAACATTATTTAGCAAAAGATGAAATTAATCAACAAGTTTATAAATTCAGTAAAAAATCATTATTGCATAGTTTTTATTTACCGGCAAGTGGAAATAATTTGGATAGAACAATAGATGCATTTCAGCATTCAAAAAATTCTGGATTATATTATACACATTTCAATTCTTGCATGTAAAAATGGTTGCAGAACCAAGTTGAATCAATATGGCACAATTTGATAGCCATTAACATTTAAGAATAGATTTGTTCAAATCATAATTGAAAGAAAAAATGTCCTTCCAAGTCAATACAATATCTGACACAAACATAATTTTTCCTAGATCACTGATGAAAATTCTTATGCAGTGTCACATAGGTAACCAGGATCAGGTTAAATGGATACAATGAAATTCTATGAAACTGCTCTCAATACTTTTGACTTAATGTGCATTCCACTGTAATGGAAATTCACAATATATGCAGTTTTTGATATGGCTGAGAAAAAAAATAGTAATCTAATTATTGGATATTCATGTAATGGATACATGGATGTAGAAATTGTGATAAAGATGTTACCATGTAGTAAATCCAGATTTAATGCATTTGTGATCCTGGATATTTGTATTACAGTAAACCCTGTCTAGAGAGACCTCTACTATGAGAGACCACCTGTTTTGAGAGACTAGAATCTCCATGCACAGATTTCTTCATAATGTAATGTTATGACCTGTTATGAGAGACCACCTGTCTTGATAGACCATTATTTTTTTACAGAAGGGGTGGTCTTTCAAGACAGGTTTTGCTGTATTTGATTTGTAGGAATGCTGTGGTTGGATAAATCTGTGTCAGTTGCGAGACCTGCATTTGTCGACATCTTTTCAAATGAGAGATGCTTTTATTTACTTCTGCTGTGTACAGGTCATCATTTAAGCCATACACCCCATGGGTGGGGTCCAAGTAATAGGTTTGGCAACCACATCCATATCTCTCTATCCACAGACCAATACACTTAATTTAATTTCTATATAGCCTTGGTAAATTGGCCATATTTCAATACATGCAACCTTTATCTCAACGCCCCCTGGAAATATCTCAAATGGAAAATGATTAAACATTAAACTTATAAAACACACTGAATAATTTACATATTTCGCCAGCCTTGGCCACTAGACATGTCAGAAAATAAAAATGGTGGAGAACAACTTGCTGATCTAGGTTACATGTGCCAGTTAAGGAAATTTTATTGTTATGGTTAAAAATTTTAAGAACATTAACCCTTCCAAAAATAAAATCCTTTAACTAAATGGCCACAATTTTTTTAATATAGATACTAAAATAGACTAAAAGGGGGAGGTGGTAATTTATATTCCTGCTTGCTATCATCATGGTGTACCAAGACCAACAAGTTTGTTCTCTGCCTTTTTTTCCTGATGACTTTTCACAACATGTTAAAATAAAAGGTGCAGGGCACTAGGTTTAGCATTTGGAGCAGAATGAGTGGAATCATCACAATCGTGGGTAGTGCAAATTTATCAATATGCATAGCTTTCATTGTGACATCACAGCGTGCGACATTCAATCCAGATTGTATACACCTTTAGGTTCATTTAGTTCAAAACTGTCTACATTGTTTAACATTGATTTTGCCATAAGCACCTATCAGGGCATCGAAACAAAGACCTTACAATGGATGTAACAAATCCAAATTATGTGAATACTTGCCACTTAAAAGTATGTAGAATCAAATTCTAAAAACATACACCCATTACTGAAATAGTTAGTGCTGAACACCTACATGACCCGTGTGACTTGTACTTTACTCGGAAATATTTAATGAGAATTTCTATTGATGGGCTCAGTATTGTGAATTTCGATTTTAGGAATGCAATTAAGAAATGGTCTGGAAAATAAATGAGGCTGAAAATGATGAAGTGTCAGTGACATTATTCATAAAGACTAAGCAGTATTTTGTATTATCCGTTATAAATAAACGTTCTTATTCATTCTTGCTTTTCATGAAAGTTGTTAAAGTAGAAACGGTGTTGATACATTTTTTTTAACAAGAAAAAGCTTAAAATAGCCTTTGTCCTAAAATGAAACGAATCGCATGTTATTTATGTTTAAGTGCTACTTGACTCCCAAAACATAAATGTTAAGGTCGACATTTAGTCCTACAAGGTAAAATCTCGTCCTTATATGCTTTGGTCCTAATTACGACATAGGTCGAGGTTATAATTGTAGGACTATACATAGACTATATAACCAGACTTGAAAAAAGATTGGCATCTGTATCGATGTCGACAGCATTGTACCGTTGTTGAGATTCAACCTATTACCACCTAGAAAAAAAAAATGCATCAATTTTTCTTGGGAATTCCTGCACCGATGAACAAGTTGACACTGCCGAATGTTACAGACAAGAGCGACGCAATGGGGACCGACAATTTATATGCAAATAGGGGATCAGTAGCTAGATTATTTACATGAGGGATACATTACTCAAACAATATGAAAACCTGTTGCTGTATGGTATACAGATAGACACAGATATTATATTCAAATATTATTTTGAAAAATAAATTATTTTGATGCAATATATTGTTTATTATGCCTAGAGAATAAAATATATTTCCAAATAATTACCGGTCCCTCAAAAATCAAGGGTGATCATAGAGGTAGACCATACTTGGACCTGTAATAGTCTTCTTCAGTACTCTCCCTTAACACAGTAATGTAGAGTAATATACAGTAATGCAAAGTAATGTACGGTAATGGGCTGTAATGAAGAGTAATGTACAGCGATGGGGACAAAAGCACCATGTTACGAAAGAAATTACAGTAACGTACATTAATTAATATTATAAGTTCTGTTGTATGGACTTAAATACACAAATCATATATATATATATATATATATATATATATATATATATATATATATATATATATATATATATATATATACATATATATATATATATATATATATATATATATATATATATATATATATATATATATATATATATATATATATATATATATATATATATATATATATATATATATATATATATATACATACATACATACATACTCCTGATGGTGTCCAGGGCCGGCGCTAGGCGAGATCAGATATATGGCGCCCTTCCACCACCCCGCCCATCATGAAATAAACCCTTAGCCCAGCGCCCTAGGCGATTGCCTAGTTCGCCTAGAGGAAGCGCCGGCCCTGATGGTGTCTTTGGTATAATGGTTTTCCCATTTGTAGATCTTAATATTTGCTTAGTTGTACCTGTGTTTTTGAGAAACTTTTGAAGTAATGTTTCTCATTAATTATTTGTTTATTTTCCCCCTTCTTCACATAATAGAAAGTCTGGTGCCAGCTTGAAATTTCTTCTTTCAATCAATGATCTTTCGACGTCGTAAAGCTGGGAACTGACACTCTATCTATCCTTTTGCTTCCAGTTGATTACAATCTTCATGATGTTATTGACAGACTCAGCATTATTTGTCCATTGGGCGTCCACATATTGTATCCTCGTAGACAAGTTAACATGATCGTTCAGAACTGGTATAATTCGAGGTATGGCTGGAAACCCCATGCATTTTCCGAAATGACATCTGTAGCATGTTTTGTTCGTGAATTATTGGCCTGTGAAATTCATTTATCACTGAAATGGGTGTTTACAAATACCTCTCTGCTTGTAAGTTGTCACAGACCCAATATATTTAAATAATCAGTGACATTTTTCTTCAAGTCACGTGTAGAACCTATCTGCGTCACTCAATGTAATGACAGTAATAGATGCAAAGGCTTACTCTAGCTCAAATACCCCCGAGGATAGATAAAAATACCCCCCGAGGATAGATACAAATACCCCCGAGGATAGATACAAATACCCCCGAGGATAGATACAAATACCCCCGAGGATAGATACAAATACCCCCGAGGATAGATACAAATTTTCCACAACAAAACCCCTGTCTAGCCACCCCGACCATAACCCCAATATTTTATGTATGTGGACGTCACTTTTTTTTGGGTCAGGATGTACGAATCCGTTAGGTCAATCAAAGTGAACTTTTTATATTTGTCGAGGAAAAAACTATATCTGAGCTAGAACCAAGCCTTTACATCTTCTACCATAAATTGCTACATGTTGTTTTTGTTTTGTTTGAAATTTTATAAAGTTAAGGCAATTTTTTTTTAATTCAATCTGAATACAGCGATTCAAGGAAATCGAAAATCAAACTTTCGGTAACACAATGCAAATATATCAACTTCATTTTCACAGCAGTGTTTATCATCATAGTTACACAATCAACGTTTAATAATTACATCAGATTAAAGTTCGTGATGATTTGATCGAATTGCCATCATCATAACGTAACTTAACTAAAACAACTAAAATTTCCGTCAAGCGCTGTTTTTAATCATCAAATTCAAATCATTTATCGACAACATTCTTGGGATCCACGTTTTTCAACTTTTGCTTGTTTTTCCTGTTTGCCTGTTTATTAACTTTTGCAACACACGTGGTGTAAGTTCTCAACTTCAAGAAATTCATTTTACTTAGAAGCCCAACAAACTCGCTTATCAAGCGAACGTTCCTATTACTTTTTAGTTATCGTTGCTCTGAAATCCCTATTTATCGTATATTTCCAGATAAAAATCTTCTGTTTCAATTCCATACATCAACGTGTCAGTGTCGGTAAACAACAATTTGCTTTTAGACCATTTCACTTTGACAAAATGTTAATGGAAATCGTACATCAGCCACTTTGGCAAATAAAAATACAGCAGCATCAACGTAAATCGGTTTATTTAACTTCAGATTTTTTTCTGTCGTTGTATTGCAACTAAATTTCCTTTGAAGATTTTCATACTCACGAAATCATTCGAAGCAACAAGTTTATTTCGGCGATCGACATAATTTACAATTTTTATATTAACCCGTTTTCTAATATTTTCCATGGTCATGCCGAAGACGCTGGTGTTCGTGAACTTATAGAAATTCTTTTAAAAGAATATGTTGTTCCAACAGCTCGTCTACTTGTTTTAGAATCGATGTAACCTTTCATTCAACGTGATTGATTATACTTTAACACGCGATGAACGTTTCATAAAACAAGTCCGTGATCTGCATCTTGTTTCAGCTTATTTGAATGTAAAACGTATCTTTTTTAAGCAAACAGATTCGGAACAAGTATGTTAGCAACATAGTTATTTCCTTTTCCGGAAATCACTCGTTGCTAAGCAGATAATTAAATGTAATCTATCAACATCGACTCGGGTCGGGGCAGAAAGGATAGTTGTTGTGCAAATCATGTAATTCAATAGGATAATCAAGATTGACTTCTATGAAATAATTTATATCATCCGGTACAGTTGTATCAGTCTCTTTAAGAAATTAACCAGGACCTATACTACGGAATCCGTTAACTGGCATTTGTTCCTACATCGCGTAACCATATAAATTATTGGATCAAGTAAATTATATACTCGACTTAATAATGTTATGACTTGAATCCGACATGCACATTTTATTCGCTTTGGCATATTTTTTCGTTATTACTCTTATTTCACCACGCATTCCACTTTTCAAGTAAATCGCTTTGGCATACTTTTTCGTTATTACTCTTATTTCATCACGAACTCCACTTTCGATAAAGTGTTTAAATATTCACACGGATGAATGGAAGAAAATTTAATAACTAATAAAAAGTTATTAAAAATACAAAGTTTCTCGGGTTTCAATTAATTTATTACATATAGAATTCCAACACAAATCTTTTCTTAAAATTAGCCAGCACAGTTGATAATTACTTTTGTTTTGTAATATCTACTGGAGACAGTGCATTACTTGTCCTGTTAGTGACAGAAATAAAGTAATTCAGTACAGGCTCTTATTAAATTTAAAGTCTTGAACTTTTCTAACAGTCAGAAGAAATATTCTAGCAGATTTAAAGTGATTATTTTGGAAATGTACGGGGTGGCCTAGCATTTAAGCAGGTTTAAAGTCATTTTTTTAAAAAAACAATTACTGGGTGGCCTAGCATTTAAGCAGGTTTAAAGTGATTATTTTGGGAAATTTATTGGGTGGCCTAGCATTTAAGCAGTTGTAGATCTATAAAGTAAATAAACAAGAAACCCAAGTTTCTTAATTTTGCTTATATAACTTAACATATAACCATTTCCAGAAAAACATTTAACCTGTTTTTTAAGATTGCCAAGGTCAGTTAACTTCCAAACTGTGGCCCCGAGTGGTCTAAAGCGCTCTCCTTTACGGATCACTGCCATCTCACCTTTGTCTGCTAGGTTCGAGTCTCAGATTCGGCCAATGTGGGTATGTGATAAAGCTTGTCAGTAACTTCTCGTGGGTTGGTGGTTCTTTTCGTTTTTTTCCCCCGGGTTCTTCCTCCACCAATAATACTGGCCGCCATATAGCCTATCGTGTGCTGAAAAATGGCGTTAAACCCTACAACAACAACAAATTCCAAACTTGACCTATTCTTTAAATATATATCCTGATACAAAATCGTTTCATAAGATCACTCATAATCGAAGTCATCCATCATACAGGTAGGCATTTAAAGGGAATAAGTCTTGATGATATAAAACTATCTTTGGAAATGAGAATCACTTCAAATTGTGCGTTGACAAATTCAATCAGACGCAAACTCATGTCATGGATATGCATGGAATTTGCTCATAATAGCTCAACCAAGAGCTTGGTGACTTAAGCCTATTTACAAAGTTTGATCGAAATTGGAAAAGAAACAGTCTCTCATGCAAGATTGCCTCATTAATATGCACAAATCTTGCGTATTATTAAACTGTGTTCGTACAAGCATATATGCAGTGTTATATCAAACTATGGCTTACAAAGTGATAATTATCCGAGGCAATCATGTGAAAGATAACCACAATGATATGTGTGGATCATGCTCATTATCAAACACATACAAGATTTTGATGATTTAAGCCCACATTCCAAGTTTTATCAAAATCAGATCCGAAATAGGGCTTGCTGAGTAGCAAAAGTCTGAGCAGAAAAATTAACTTAATAATATGCATGGATTTCACTAATCCAAGATTTTGATGATATAAGCCAATATTTCAAGCTTGGATTCAAATTGGAATATAGTTTCTAGAGTGATAACATGCTCAGCTAATCAGAAGTAAAATCACCTCAATACTACGTATCAATTTTGTTCATTATTTAACTGGTCCAAGATCTTGATGATACACATAAATGATGATTCCAACACATCCAAGATTTTGAAGATTTAAGCTTACATTCCAAGTTTAATATAAAAAATTAAATCAGAAATATGGCATTTAGGATGGTGAAAAAGCACATCCAATGCAAGGGCACCTGTTCAGTATGCATGCATGTTACTCATTATTTGAGTTCCTCTGACATCTTCCTACTACAAGTATAAATTCCAGGTTTGATAAAAAAATATTCTGCAATACAGCCTCATGAAAGGTAAGATCAGCCAATCTAGATGCAGATTATATTAATATGCACAGATCTGGCTCATTATTTAATTTTTCGTGAGCAGTAACAAGCAATTATTCATGGGCGAACAATGCATAACACACAAGAGAAGTAGGACCTTACTATAGACCATCATTGCTTTTCAGTTAGGTGAGTTAAATCATTAAGTGTCATGGGGCAGGGGAAGTAACATCATCCCCTTTTACTTTTGTCTGTTTCTTATTTTAAGAGCATAGCCTCATAACAGTTTGAATATTAGTCATTAGAAAATAGAAATTTCTTGTGTTAGATGCCAGTACACATCATGACAAAGAAATAACTGTTATGCATATATGTCATTTGTTTGCTTTTCTTACATCTGTATTTTGTACATCACCATTTATCCAAAATAAAGTTAAATGGTGTACCTGACCAGTGACACTTTTTTAGTAAACAACATGATACACTAATATTTCTCTAAGATTATAGAATAAATATTCAGCTCGTTTATAGGTAGATTAGTTTACTTCGAAATGAATGTAGGATATTAATTTTTCAAATGGAAATTCCTAAATTTGTTGACAACTTTCAATAGTTTTGGAAGGAAACTGGCCAAAAGCTGGCTTTATTATTGTGTCTTAATTTTTTAATTAATGTTGCTTGCTTGGAAAAATTACTCATTTTTGCCTTAACATCTGATGCAGACCCAGTCTTATTAATCTGTTCAGTTTTTAATTTGATTTGGGTGAATTTATTTATTTAAATTATCCCCCTGGAAATACAAAGTGCATACCGTAATGATATTCTTGGACTAAAACATTAATTTGGAATTTTGTGAATTCAGACAAAATTGTTTTGGATTATTATTGTGATACATCAAAAGACTTAATGCATTGCCATGCTCTAGGCCATTGGCACATTAGCATGCTTGAGGGTACAGGTACATCAACACATTCAACATTGAAATTTATTTGGAACACCATGTGAATTAAATTGGAACTCTATAATAATACATTTAGACTTGTGATCGAACTTTTACGGCTATTTGGGATTTAATTCATAATGCTTCAAGTTCTTTTTAAATTTTAATATTGCCTTAGCATTAAATTATTTGTTGAATTTAAGAAACTTTGTTGCTTGTTGCTCTTTTCTGCTACCTAAAGACCATACAATCATACATAATTGGAGGATTGTGTTGGGATCTGAATTTTTCTAACATATTCCAGAAAATTGAGTTTTTGCAATTTAAATTCACTTTGAGTCCCATATATTATTTGACATATATGAGAAATTTTGTGTGAAAAAAAACAAGCTTTCACAATGTCATCTAAAGTGGAGAAGTTTTTTTTTTAAAAACCTACCCAAGGAGGGTCTGAGTCCTTGAATAAGTATGAATTGATCCAGCTCACCAGAAAATATGATCTTGTAAGGTGAATTCTTCTTAAATGAAAAATATTTTGGTCTAATATTTGATGGAGAAGAATTTTGTTTGGATAAAGAGTGCTTTTGGTTTGATTAGTAATCATATATCTGGCTAATGAAATAAAAGTAACAAAATGGAAATAGATCTAAGAAAACTTCATGAATAGAACAAAGACAGACAAATAGTTGCAGAAAGAAAATGAAAAGAGCCAAATGCAATTGCAGAAAGAAAAAGCAGCTGTTCCTTTCTATTGTGTAAATTTATCAGCTTTGTTAATATTCCTTTCTATTGTGCAAATTGATCAGCTTTGTTAATATTCCTTTCTGTTGTATAAATTTACCAGCTTTGCTAATATTCCTTTCTATTGTGTAAATATATCAGCTTTGTTAAAATTCCTTTCTATTGTGTAAATTTATCAACTTTGTTAATGTTCCTTTCTATTGTGTAAATTTATCACCTTTGTTAATGTGCCTTTATACTGTGTAAATTTACCAGACTTAATATCAGGATCCACGCCAGTCAGACCATTGAAATTAACCACTATTTTGGAGTTATTGTAAATTCCTATAAAGACATTCTAGATTGTATCACAGATTCCTCAAAACGTATCACATCACAACATTGTAGGTTATTAGGAAATGAGCACATTCAAGATTGGAATTCATTTGGAATATCACTGTAATTCAATCAGAACACTATACGTTTGGATTTGGGATTTAATATTTTAATTTATTTGGGATCTAATTTACAATACTTTTATTTTTGTTTTTAAGTTTTCACTTTGTATTCTAGGAAATATATTATTTATTTAAATATTACTTAAGTTGTTAGTTTTTACTCTTTTTCTTTTGTTTTTTCCCCTCTTTTTGGTTACTTGCTTAAAGACAAGTTGTAACGCATGCACACACACACACACATACACACACACACATTTTTCTACTTATTATATTCTGGTAACTTTTATTTCTCTGACATGATCATGAATACCATGGTTGAATTTAATAGAAAACATACAATATTTAAAGTATCTTGATGTTGTTGTAGGGCCTTACGCCATTTTTCAGCACACAATTAGCTTTACATGGCAGCTAGTATTAATGGTGGAGGAAGATCCCGGGACCCCCCCCCCCCACGGACGGAAAGAACCACTGACCCACGAGAAGCTACTGGCAAGCTTTCTCATATACTCACATTGGCCAAATCAGACTTGAACCCACACAGACAGAGGTGAGATAGCAGTGATCCGTAATGGAGAGCATTTTAGACCACTTGGCCACTCAGAGCTCCATTTAAATTAATATTCTTTAATGTATAAACACTCCAAATAAAATTTAAAAAAGTAAAACATGGTGCATCATAACTTTTAATTGTGATTATGATGGCAGAAATGCTTAAGCACAAAAGAGAAATGTAAAATTAAAACACCGCTTTAGAGTAGCTACAACTCACTCCTTGGCTAAATGAACATTGTTTGACCTACTCTGGTGCATCTATGCTGCTTTAAAAGTTAAGACACAGGTCTTGTACGTATATAATGTTGAGTGACATTTGTTTAAATAAGCATAATTTACCAAATTCAATTATGATTCTTCATTTTGCTAGAGACTAAATTGGTCTGACATATGTCTGTAGGATACACCCACATATCCCTGGGATTAATTATTGATTATTACTCTACTTATCACAGGAAATCAATGTGATATATAAAAAAAAAGCCCAGTTCTACAGCTGTGTTATACTGAACAGTAATTAAATTAAATAAAAACAGACATTACATCTCTAAGTAGCTGTTTCTGGACAAATGTTCCTGCAAGTTTTCTGGCATTTACACAATCTCAGGTTCATACTATGGTATACAGTCTAGATACAAGCTTCTGCCATGACACCAGACTATATATTAAATGTCTGTAATAATCTATATACCTGCTAAACTTGGAAAATGTACCATGACTTTATTGTATATTTGTTTAAAAGCATTTAAATTCCGCTTTTACAAAAAACATAGTTAGAGGCATATGAAAGATTAGAATACTTTACATTATGATACATTAAAAGATATATAAGTGTCAATAGACATATCCCAAATCTAACTTTTTTGTACATTAAAAGATATGTAAGTGTCAATAGACGTATCCCAATTTGTTTAAAAGCATTTAAATTCCGCTTTTACAAAAAACATAATTAGAGGCATATGAAAGATTAGAATACTTTACTTTATGATACATTAAAAGATATATAAGTGTCAATAGACATATCCCAAATCTAACTTTTTTGTACATTAAAAGATATATATAAGTGTCAATAGACGTATCTCAAAATCTAACTTTATGGCACTTTCAAAGACAGATGGGTAAATGGACATATCCCAAAATCTAACCTGATGGCACTATAAGAGACACTAATGGTTCAATGGACACAGAAGTGTCAACAGACATATCCCAAATCTTACTTTTATGATACATTAAAAGATATATAAGTGTCAATAGACATATCCCAAATCTACCTTTTTTGTACATTAAAAGATATATAAGTGTCAATAGACGTATCTCAAAATCTAACTTTATGGCACTTTCAAAGACAGATGGGTAAATGGACATATCCCAAAATCTAACCTGATGGCACTATAAGAGACACTAATGGTTCAATGGACACAGAAGTGTCAACAGACATATCCCAAATCTTACTTTTATGATACATTAAAAGATATATAAGTGTCAATAGACATGTCCCAAATCTAACTTTAAGGTACATTAAAAACATTAATGGGTGAATCAACATATCCCAAATCTAACTTTATGGCATTTTAAACAACACCAAAAGGTCAATGGACATATCCCAAAATCTAATTTTATGGTATAATTAAAAGACACTGAAGGGTCAATAGACATGTCCCAAAATTAAACTTTATGGCACTTTAAAAGACACAGAAATGTCCATAGACATATCCCAAAATGCATTTTACGGCACTTTTAAAGACAGATGGGTGATTGGACATTGCCCAAAATCCAACTTTATGGCACTATAAAAGACACTGGAATGTGAATGGACATATCCCAAAATCTTTTTTTATGGTACATTTAAAGATGTGGAAGGGTCAATACACATATTCAAAAATCTAACTTCATCATACTTTAAATAAAACTAATGTGTCAATCAGTGTTTCCCAAAATCTACCTGTATGGCACTGAAGAGTCAATCAACATATCCCAAATCTAACTTTATGGCACATTAAAAGACATGGAAGTATCAACTTTATGGTACAATAAAAGACATGGAAGTGTCAACAGTCATATCCCAAATCTTACTTTATGATACATTAAAAGATATATGTGTTAGTAGACATATCCAAAATCTAACTTTATGGCACATTAAAAGACATGGAAGTATCAACTTTATGGTACAATAAAAGACATGGAAGTGTCAACAGTCATATCCCAAATCTTACTTTATGATACATTAAAAGATATATGTGTTAGTAGACATATCCAAAATCTAACTTTATGGCACTTTGAAAGATATGGTAGTGTTAATAGACATATCTCAAATCTAATTTTATGGCACTTTAAAAGACATGGAAGTGTTAATAGACATATCCCAAATCTAACTCTATGGCACCTTAAAAGACATGGAAGTGTTAATAGACATATCTCAAATCTAATTTTATGGCACTTTAAAAGACATGGAAGTGTTAATAGACATATCCCAAATCTAACTCTATGGCACCTTAAAAGACATGGAAGTGTTAATAGACATATCTGAAATCTAATTTTATGGCACTTTAAAAGACATGGAAGTGTTAATAGACATATCCCAAATCTAACTCTATGGCACCTTAAAAGACATGGAAGTGTTAATAGACATATCTGAAATCTAATTTTATGGCACTTTAAAAGACATGGAAGTTTTAATAGATATATCTCAAATCTAGCTTTATGGCACTTTAAAAGACATGGTAGTGTTAATAGACATATCCCAAATCTAACTCTATGGCACCTTAAAAGACATGGAAGTGTTAACAGACATATCTGAAATCTAATTTTATGGCACTTTAAAAGACATGGAAGTGTTAATAGACATATCTCAAATCTAGCTTTATGGCACTTTAAAAGACATGGTAGTGTTAATAGACATATCTCAAATCTAACTTTATGGCACTTTAAAAGACATGGAAGTGTTAATAGACATATCTCAAATCTAATTTTATGACACTTTAAAAGACATGTAAGTGTTAATAGACATATCCCAAATCTAGCTTTATGGCACTTTAAAAGACATGGAAGTGTTAATAGACATATCTCAAATCTAGCTTTATGGCACTTTAAAAGACATGGTAGTGTTAATAGACATATCTCAAATCTAACTTTATGGCACTTTAAAAGACATGGAAGTGTTAATAGACATATCTCATATCTAATTTTATGGCACTTTAAAAGACATGTAAGTGTTAATAGACATATCCCAAATCTAGCTTTATGGCACTTTAAAAGACATGGAAGTGTTAATAGACATATCTCAAATCTAGCTTTATGGCACTTTAAAAGACATGGAAGTGTTAATAGACATATCTCAAATCTAACTTTATGGCACTTTAAAAGACATGGAAGTGTTAATAGACATATCTCATATCTAATTTTATGGCACTTTAAAAGATATGGTGGTGTTAATAGACATATCTCAAATCTAACTTTATGGCACTTTAAAAGACATGGAAGTGTTAATAGACATATCTCAAATCTAGCTTTATGGCACTTTAAAAGACATGGAAGTGTTAATAGACATATCTCAAATCTAGCTATATGGCACTTTAAAAGACATGGAAGTGTTAATAGACATATCTCAAATCTAGCTTTATGGCACTTTAAAAGACAAGGTAGTGTTAATAGACATACATTGCATCTCAAATCTAGCTTTATGGCACTTTAAAAGACATGGTAGTGTTAATAGACATATCTCAAATCTAGCTTTATGGCACTTTAAAAGACATGGAAGTGTTAATAGACATATCTCAAATCTAGCTTTATGGCACTTTAAAAGACAAGGTAGTGTTAATAGACATACATTGTATCTCAAATCTAGCTTTATGGCACTTTAAAAGACATGGAAGTGTTAATAGACATATCTCAAATCTAGCTTTATGGCACTTTAAAAGACAAGGTAGTGTTAATAGACATACATTGTATCTCAAATCTAGCTTTATGGCACTTTAAAAGACAGGGAAGTGTTAATAGACATATCTCAAATCTAGCTTTATGGCACTTTAAAAGACAAGGTAGTGTTAATAGACACACATTGTATCTCAAACCTAACTTTATGGCACTTTAAAAGACATGGAAGTGTTAATAGACATATCTCAAATCTAGCTTTATAGCACTTCAAAAGACAAGGTAGTGTTAATAGACATACATTGTATCTCAAATCTAACTTTATGGCACTTTAAAAGACATGGAAGTGTTAATAGACATATCTCAAATCTAACTTTATGGCACTTTAAAAGACATGGAAGTGTTAATAGACATATCTCAAATCTAATTTATGGCACTTTAAAAGATATGGTAGTGTTAATAGACATATCTCAAATCTAGCTTTATGGCACTTTAAAAGACATGGTAGTGTTAATAGACATATCTCAAATCTAACTTTATGGCACTTTAAAAGACATGGAAGTGTTAATAGACATATCCAAAATCTAGCTTTATGGCACTTTAAAAGACATGGAAGTGTTAATAGACATATCTCAAATCTAATTTATGGCACTTTAAAAGACATGGAAGTGTTAATAGACATATCTCAAATCTAATTTATGGCACTTTAAAAGATATGGTAGTGTTAATAGACATATCTCAAATCTAGCTTTATGGCACTTTAAAAGACATGGAAGTGTTAATAGACATATCTCAAATCTAGCTTTATGGCACTTTAAAAGACAAGGTAGTGTTAATAGACATACATTGTATCTCAAATCTAACTTTATTGCACTTTAAAAGACATGGACGTGTTAATAGACATATCTCAAATCTAGCTTTATGGCACTTTAAAAGACAAGGTAGTGTTAATGGACATACATTGTATCTCAAATCTAGCTTTATGGCACTTTAAAAGACAAGGTAGTGTTAATAGACATACATTGTATCTCAAATCTAACTTTATGGCACTTTAAAAGACATGGCAGTGTTAATAGACATATCCCAAATCTAACTCTATGGCACCTTAAAAGACATGGAAGTGTTAATAGACATATCTGAAATCTAATTTTATGGCACTTTAAAAGACATGGAAGTGTTAATAGACATATCCCAAATCTAACTCTATGGCACCTTAAAAGACATGGAAGTGTTAATAGACATATCTGAAATCTAATTTTATGGCACTTTAAAAGACATGGAAGTTTTAATAGATATATCTCAAATCTAGCTTTATGGCACTTTAAAAGACATGGTAGTGTTAATAGACATATCCCAAATCTAACTCTATGGCACCTTAAAAGACATGGAAGTGTTAACAGACATATCTGAAATCTAATTTTATGGCACTTTAAAAGACATGGAAGTGTTAATAGACATATCTCAAATCTAGCTTTATGGCACTTTAAAAGACATGGTAGTGTTAATAGACATATCTCAAATCTAACTTTATGGCACTTTAAAAGACATGGAAGTGTTAATAGACATATCTCAAATCTAATTTTATGACACTTTAAAAGACATGTAAGTGTTAATAGACATATCCCAAATCTAGCTTTATGGCACTTTAAAAGACATGGAAGTGTTAATAGACATATCTCAAATCTAGCTTTATGGCACTTTAAAAGACATGGTAGTGTTAATAGACATATCTCAAATCTAACTTTATGGCACTTTAAAAGACATGGAAGTGTTAATAGACATATCTCATATCTAATTTTATGGCACTTTAAAAGACATGTAAGTGTTAATAGACATATCCCAAATCTAGCTTTATGGCACTTTAAAAGACATGGAAGTGTTAATAGACATATCTCAAATCTAGCTTTATGGCACTTTAAAAGACATGGAAGTGTTAATAGACATATCTCAAATCTAACTTTATGGCACTTTAAAAGACATGGAAGTGTTAATAGACATATCTCATATCTAATTTTATGGCACTTTAAAAGATATGGTGGTGTTAATAGACATATCTCAAATCTAACTTTATGGCACTTTAAAAGACATGGAAGTGTTAATAGACATATCTCAAATCTAGCTTTATGGCACTTTAAAAGACATGGAAGTGTTAATAGACATATCTCAAATCTAGCTATATGGCACTTTAAAAGACATGGAAGTGTTAATAGACATATCTCAAATCTAGCTTTATGGCACTTTAAAAGACAAGGTAGTGTTAATAGACATACATTGCATCTCAAATCTAGCTTTATGGCACTTTAAAAGACATGGTAGTGTTAATAGACATATCTCAAATCTAGCTTTATGGCACTTTAAAAGACATGGAAGTGTTAATAGACATATCTCAAATCTAGCTTTATGGCACTTTAAAAGACAAGGTAGTGTTAATAGACATACATTGTATCTCAAATCTAGCTTTATGGCACTTTAAAAGACATGGAAGTGTTAATAGACATATCTCAAATCTAGCTTTATGGCACTTTAAAAGACAAGGTAGTGTTAATAGACATACATTGTATCTCAAATCTAGCTTTATGGCACTTTAAAAGACAGGGAAGTGTTAATAGACATATCTCAAATCTAGCTTTATGGCACTTTAAAAGACAAGGTAGTGTTAATAGACACACATTGTATCTCAAACCTAACTTTATGGCACTTTAAAAGACATGGAAGTGTTAATAGACATATCTCAAATCTAGCTTTATAGCACTTCAAAAGACAAGGTAGTGTTAATAGACATACATTGTATCTCAAATCTAACTTTATGGCACTTTAAAAGACATGGAAGTGTTAATAGACATATCTCAAATCTAACTTTATGGCACTTTAAAAGACATGGAAGTGTTAATAGACATATCTCAAATCTAATTTATGGCACTTTAAAAGATATGGTAGTGTTAATAGACATATCTCAAATCTAGCTTTATGGCACTTTAAAAGACATGGTAGTGTTAATAGACATATCTCAAATCTAACTTTATGGCACTTTAAAAGACATGGAAGTGTTAATAGACATATCCAAAATCTAGCTTTATGGCACTTTAAAAGACATGGAAGTGTTAATAGACATATCTCAAATCTAATTTATGGCACTTTAAAAGACATGGAAGTGTTAATAGACATATCTCAAATCTAATTTATGGCACTTTAAAAGATATGGTAGTGTTAATAGACATATCTCAAATCTAGCTTTATGGCACTTTAAAAGACATGGAAGTGTTAATAGACATATCTCAAATCTAGCTTTATGGCACTTTAAAAGACAAGGTAGTGTTAATAGACATACATTGTATCTCAAATCTAACTTTATTGCACTTTAAAAGACATGGACGTGTTAATAGACATATCTCAAATCTAGCTTTATGGCACTTTAAAAGACAAGGTAGTGTTAATGGACATACATTGTATCTCAAATCTAGCTTTATGGCACTTTAAAAGACAAGGTAGTGTTAATAGACATACATTGTATCTCAAATCTAACTTTATGGCACTTTAAAAGACATGGCAGTGTTAATAGACATATCCCAAATCTAATTTATGGCACTTTAAAAGACATGGCAGTGTTAATAGAAATATCTCAAATCTAATTTATGGCACTTTAAAAGATATGGTAGTGTTAATAGACATATCTCAAATCTAATTTTATGGCACTTTAAAAGACATGGTAGTGTTAATAGACATACATTGTATCTCAAATCTAACTTTATGGCACTTTAAAAGACATGGAAGTGTTAATAGACATATCTCAAATCTAGCTTTATGGCACTTTAAAAGACAAGGTAGTGTTAATAGAAATACATTGTATCTCAAATCTAACTTTATGGCACTTTAAAAGACATGGAAGTGTTAATAGACATATCTCAAATCTAGCTTTATGGCACTTTAAAAGACAAGGTAGTGTTAATAGACATATCTCAAATCTAGCTTTATGGCACTTTAAAAGACAAGGTAGTGTTAATAGAAATACATTGTATCTCAAATCTAGCTTTATGGCACTTTAAAAGACAAGGTAGTGTTAATAGAAATACATTGTATCTCAAATCTAACTTTATGGCACTTTAAAAGACATGGAAGTGTTAATAGACATATCTCAAATCTAGCTTTATGGCACTTTAAAAGACAAGGTAGTGTTAATAGAAATACATTGTATCTCAAATCTAACTTTATGGCACTTTAAAAGACATGGAAGTGTTAATAGACATATCTCAAATCTAGCTTTATGGCACTTTAAAAGACAAGGTAGTGTTAATAGACATACATTGTATCTCAAATCTAGCTTTATGGCACTTTAAAAGACATGGCAGTGTTAATAGACATATCCCAAATCTAATTTATGGCACTTTAAAAGACATGGCAGTGTTAATAGAAATATCTCAAATCTAATTTATGGCACTTTAAAAGATATGGTAGTGTTAATAGACATATCTCAAATCTAATTTTATGGCACTTTAAAAGACATGGAAGTGTTAATAGACATATCTCAAATCTAGCTTTATGGCACTTTAAAAGACATGGAAGTGTTAATAGACATATCTCAAATCTAGCTTTATGGCACTTTAAAAGACAAGGTAGTGTTAATAGACATACATTGTATCTCAAATCTAACTTTATGGCACTTTAAAAGACATGGAAGTGTTAATAGACATATCTCAAATCTAGCTTTATGGCACTTTAAAAGACAAGGTAGTGTTAATAGACATACATTGTATCTCATATCTAGCTTTATGGCACTTTAAAAGACATGGAAGTGTTAATAGACATACATTGTATCTCAAATCTAACTTTATGGCACTTTAAAAGACATGGCAGTGTTAATAGACATATCCCAAATCTAATTTATGGCACTTTAAAAGACATGGAAGTGTTAACAGAAATATCTCAAATCTAATTTATGGCACTTTAAAAGACATGGAAGTGTTAATAGAAATATCTCAAATCTAATTTATGGCACTTTAAAAGATATGGTAGTGTTAATAGACATATCTCAAATCTAACTTTATGGCACTTTAAAAGACATGGTAGTGTTAATAGAATATCCCAAATCTAGCTTTATGGCACTTTAAAAGACATGGCAGTTTTAATAGACATATCCCAAATCTAGCTTTATGGCACTTTAAAAGACATGGAAGTGTTAACAGACATATCTCAAATCTAACTTTATGGCACTTTAAAAGACATGGTAGTGTTAATAGAATATCCCAAATCTAGCTTTATGGCACTTTAAAAGACATGGTAGTGTTAATAGAATATCCCAAATCTAACTTTATGGCACTTTAAAAGACATGGAAGTGTCAATAGACATATCCCAAATCTAATTTTATGGCACTTTAAAAGACATGGTTGCATTAACAGACATATCTCAAATCTAGCTTTATGGCATTTTAAAACACATGGTAGTGTTAATAGACATATCTCAAATCTAACTTTATGGAAATTTAAAAGACAGTGTAGTGTTAATAGACATATCTCAAATCTAACTTTATGGCACATTAAAAGACATGGCAGTGTTAATAGACATATCCCAAATGTAATTTATGGCACTTTAAAAGACATGGCAGTGTTAATAGAAATATCTCAAATCTAATTTATGGCACTTTAAAAGATATGGTAGTGTTAATAGAATATCCCAAATCTAGATATATGGCACTTTAAAAGACATGGAAGTGTTAATAGACATATCTCAAATCTAACTTTATGGCACTTTAAAAGACATGGTAGTGTTAATAGAATATCCCAAATCTAGCTTTATGGCACTTTAAAAGACATGGAAGTGTTAATAGACATATCTCAAATTTAATTTTATGGCACTTTAAAAGACATGGAAGTGTTAATAGACATATCTCAAATCTAGCTTTATGGCACTTTAAAAGACATGGAAGTGTTAATAGACATATCTCAAATCTAGCTTTATGGCACTTTAAAAGACATGGAAGTGTTAATAGACATATCTCAAATCTAGCTTTATGGCACTTTAAAAGACATGGAAGTGTTAATAGACATATCTCAAATTTAACTTTATGGCACTTTAAAAGACATGGAAGTGTTAATAGACATATCTCAAATCTAACTTTATGGCACTTTAGAAGACTCAGAAGTGTCAAAAGACATATCCCAAATCTAACTTTATGGCACTTTAAAAGACATGGTATTGTTAACAGACAACTCAAATCTAATATTATCGTACTTTGAAAGACATGGTAGTGTTAATAGACATATCTCAAATCGAACTTTATGGCACTTTAAAAGACATGGAAGTATTAATAGACATATCTCAAATCTAACCTTATGGCACTTTAAAAGACATAGAAGTTTTAATAGACATATCTCCAATCTAACTTTATGGCACTTTAAAAGACATGGAAGTATTAATAGACATATCTCAAATCTAACTTTATGGCACTTTAAAAGACATGGTAGTTTTAATAGACATATCCAAAATCTAGCTTTATGGCACTTTAAAAGACATGGTAGTTTTAACAGACATATCTCAAATCTAATCTTATGGCACTTTAAAAGACATGGAAGTGTTAATAGAGATATCTCAAATCTAACTTTATGGCACTTTAAAAGACATGGTTGTGTTAATAGACAAATCTCAAATCTAATCTTATGACACTTTAAAAGACATGGTAGTGTTAATAGACATATCTCAAATCTAATCTTATGACACTTTAAAAGACATGGAAGTGTTAATAGACATTTCTCAAATCTGATTTTATGGCACTTTAAAAGACATGGTAGTGTTAATAGACATATCTCAAATCTAATCTTATGACACTTTAAAAGACATGGTAGTGTTAATAGACAAATCTCAAATCTAACTTTATGGCACTTTAAAAGACATGGTTGTGTTAATAGACAAATCTCAAATCTAATTTTATGGCACTTTAAAAGACATGGTAGTGTTAATAGACAAATCTCAAATCTAACTTTATGGCACTTTAAAAGACATGGTAGTGTTAATAGACATATCTCAAATCTAATCTTATGGCACTTTAAAAGACATGGAAGTGTTAATAGAGATATCTCAAATCTAATTTTATGGCACTTTAAAAGACATGGTAGTGTTAATAGACAAATCTCAAATCTAGCTTTATGGCACTTTAAAAGACATGGTAGTGTTAATAGACAAATCTCAAATCTAACTTTATGGCACTTTAAAAGACATGGTTGTGTTAATAGACAAATCTCAAATCTAATCTTATGACACTTTAAAAGACATGGAAGTGTTAATAGACATATCTCAAATCTAATTTATGGCACTTTAAAAGATATGGTAGTGTTAATAGACATATCTCAAATCTAGCTTTATGGCACTTTAAAAGACATGGTAGTGTTAATAGACATATCTCAAATCTAACTTTATGGCACTTTAAAAGACATGGAAGTGTTAATAGACATATCCAAAATCTAGCTTTATGGCACTTTAAAAGACATGGAAGTGTTAATAGACATATCTCAAATCTAGCTTTATGGCACTTTAAAAGACATGGAAGTGTTAATAGACATATCTCCAATCTAAATTTATGGCACTTTAAAAGACATGGAAGTATTAATAGACATATCTCAAATCTAACTTTATGCCACTTTAAAAGACATGGTAGTTTTAATAGACATATCCCAAATCTAGCTTTATGGCACTTTAAAAGACATGGTAGTTTTAATAGACATATCTCAAATCTAATCTTATGGCACTTTAAAAGACATGGAAGTGTTAATAGAGATATCTCAAATCTAACTTTATGGCACTTTAAAAGACATGGTTGTGTTAATAGACAAATCTCAAATCTAATCTTATGACACTTTAAAAGACATGGTAGTGTTAATAGACATATCTCAAATCTAATCTTATGACACTTTAAAAGACATGGAAGTGTTAATAGACATATCTCAAATCTGATTTTATGGCACTTTAAAAGACATGGTAGTGTTAATAGACATATCTCAAATCTAATCTTATGACACTTTAAAAGACATGGTAGTGTTAATAGACAAATCTCAAATCTAACTTTATGGCACTTTAAAAGACATGGTTGTGTTAATAGACAAATCTCAAATCTAATTTTATGGCACTTTAAAAGACATGGTAGTGTTAATAGACAAATCTCAAATCTAACTTTATGGCACTTTAAAAGACATGGTAGTGTTAATAGACATATCTCAAATCTAATCTTATGGCACTTTAAAAGACATGGAAGTGTTAATAGAGATATCTCAAATCTAATTTTATGGCACTTTAAAAGACATGGTAGTGTTAATAGACAAATCTCAAATCTAGCTTTATGGCACTTTAAAAGACATGGTAGTGTTAATAGACAAATCTCAAATCTAACTTTATGGCACTTTAAAAGACATGGTTGTGTTAATAGACAAATCTCAAATCTAATCTTATGACACTTTAAAAGACATGGAAGTGTTAATAGACATATCCCAAATCTAGCTTTATGGCACTTTAAAAGACATGGTAGTGTTAATAAACAAATCTCAAATCTAACTTTATGGCACTTTAAAAGACATGGTTGTGTTAATAGACAAATCTCAAATCTAATCTTATGGCACTTTAAAAGACATGGAAGTGTTAATAGACATATCTCAAATCTGATTTTATGGCACTTTAAAAGACATGGTAGTGTTAATATACATATCCCAAATCTAGCTTTATGGCACTTTAAAAGACATGGAAGTGTTAATAGACATATCTCAAATCTGATTTTATGGCACTTTAAAAGACATGGTAGTGTTAATAGACATATCTCAAATCTGATTTTATGGCACTTTAAAAGACATGGAAGTGTTAATAGACATATCTCAAATCTGATTTTATGGCACTTTAAAAGACATGGAAGTGTTAATAGACATATCTCAAATCTAGCTTTATGGCACTTTAAAAGACATGGAAGTGTTAATAGACATATCTCAAATCTGATTTTATGGCACTTTAAAAGACATGGTAGTGTTAATAGACAAATCTCAAATCTAACTTTATGGCACTTTAAAAGACATGGTTGTGTTAATAGACAAATCTCAAATCTAACTTAATGGCACTTTAAAAGACATGGAAGTGTTAATAGAGATATCTCAAATCTAATCTTATGACACTTTAAAAGACATGGTAGTGTAAATAGACAAATCTCAAATCTAATCTTATGGCACTTTAAAAGACATGGTTGTGTTAATAGACATATCTCAAATCTAATCTTATGACACTTTAAAAGACATGGAAGTGTTAATAGACATATTCCAGATCTAATTTTATGGCACTTTAAAAGACATGGTAGTTTTAATAGAGATATCTCAAATCTAATCTTATGGCACTTTAAAAGACATGGTTGTGTTAATAGACAAATCTCAAATCTAACTTAATGGCACTTTAAAAGACATTGTAGTGTTAATAGAGATATCTCAAATCTAATCTTATGACACTTTAAAAGACATGGTAGTGTAAATAGAGAAATCTCAAATCTAATCTTATGGCACTTTAAAAGACATGGTTGTGTTAATAGACATATCTCAAATCTAATCTTATGACACTTTAAAAGACATGGAAGTGTTAATAGACAAATTTCAAATCTAGCTTTATGGCACTTTAAAAGACATGGAAGTGTTAATAGACATATCTCAAATCTAGCTTTATGGCACTTTAAAAGACATGGTAGTTTTAATAGAGATATCTCAAATCTAATCTTATGGCACTTTAAAAGACATGGTAGTGTTAATAGACAAATTTCAAATCTAGCTTTATGGCACTTTAAAAGACATGGTAGTTTTAATAGAGATATCTCAAATCTAATCTTATGGCACTTTAAAAGACATGGTAGTTTTAATAGACATATCTCAAATCTAACTTTATGGCACATTAAAAGACATGGTAGTTTTAATAGAGATATCTCAAATCTAATCTTATGGCACTTTAAAAGACATGGTAGTGTTAATAGACTAATTTCAAATCTAGCTTTATGGCACTTTAAAAGACATGGTAGTTTTAATAGAGATATCTCAAATCTAATCTTATGGCACTTTAAAAGACATGGTAGTTTTAATAGACATATCTCAAATCTAATCTTATGACACTTTAAAAGACATGGAAGTGTTAATAGACAAATTTCAAATCTAGCTTTATGGCACTTTAAAAGACATGGTAGTTTTAATAGAGATATCTCAAATCTAATTTTATGGCACTTTAAAAGACATGGTAGTGTTAATAGACATATCCCAAATCTAATTTTATGGCACTTTAAAAGACATGGTAGTTTTAATAGAGATATCTCAAATCTAATCTTATGGCACTTTAAAAGACATGGAAGTGTTAATAGACAAATTTCAAATCTAATTTATGGCACTTTAAAAGACATGGTAGTGTTAATAGACATATCCCAAATCTAATCTTATGACACTTTAAAAGACATGGTAGTTTTAATAGATATATCTCAAATCTAATCTTATGACACTTTAAAAGACATGGTAGTGTAAATAGACATATCTCAAATCTAATCTTATGGCACTTTAAAAGACATGGAAGTGTTAATAGACATATCCCAAATCTAATTTTATGGCACTTTAAAAGACATGGTAGTTTTAATAGAGATATATCAAATCTAATTTTATGGCACTTTAAAAGACATGGTAGTTTTAACAGACATATCTCAAATCTAGCTTTATGGCACTTTAAAAGACATGGTAGTTTTAATAGACATATCTCAAATCTAGCTTTATGGCACTTTAAAAGACATGGTAGTGTTAATAGACAAATCTCAAATCTAACATAATGGCACTTTAAAAGACATGGTAGTGTTAATAGAGATATCTCAAATCTAATCTTATGACACTTTAAAAGACATGTAAGTGTTAATAGACATATCCAAAATATAGCTTTATGGCACTTTAAAAGACATGGTAGTGTTAATAGACATATCTCAAATCTAGCTTTATGTCACTTTAAAAGACACGGTAGTGTTAATAGACATATCTCAAATCTAATTTTATGGCACTTTAAAAGACATGGTAGTGTAAATAGACATATCTTAAATCTAGCTTCATGGCACTTTAAAAGTCATGGTAGTGTTAATAAACATATCTCAAATCTAATTTTATTGCACTTTAAAATATATGGTAGTGTTAATAGACATATCTCAAATCTAATTTTATGGCACTTTAAAAGACATAGAAGTGTAAATACATATATCTCAAATCTAACTTTTTGGCACTTTAAAAGACATGGTAGTGTTAATAGACATATGTCAAATCTAGCTTTATGGCACTTTAAAAGACATGGTAGTGTTAATAGACATATCTCAAATCTAATCTTATGACACTTTAAAAGACATGGTAGTGTTAATAGACATATCTCAAATCTAATCTTATGACACTTTAAAAGACATGGTAGTGTTAATAGACATATCTCAAATCTGATTTTATGACACTTTAAAAGACATGGTAGTTTTAATAGACATATCTGAAATCTAATTTTATGGCACTTTAAAAGACATGGAAGTGTTAACAGACATATCTCAAATCTAACTTTATGACACTTTAAAAGACATGGAAGTGTTAATAGACATATCTCAAATCTAATTTTATGACACTTTAAAAGACATGTAAGTGTTAATAGACATATCCCAAATCTAGCTTTATGGCACTTTAAAAGACATGGTAGTGTTAATATACATATCTCAAATCTAATTTCATGGTAATTTGAAAGACATGGTAGTGTTAATAGACATAACTCAAATCTAATTTTATGGCACTTTAAAAGACATGGAAGTGTTAATAGACATATCTCAAATCTAATTTTATGACACTTTAAAAGACATGGAAGTGTTAATAGACATAACTCAAATCTAATTTTATGGCACTTTAAAAGACATGGAAGTGTTAATAGACATATCTCAAATCTAATTTTATGACACTTTAAAAGACATGTAAGTGTTAATAGACATATCCAAAATCTAGCTTTATGGCACTTTAAAAGACATGGTAGTGTTAATATACATATCTCAAATCTAATATCATGGTAATTTGAAAGACATGGTAGTGTTAATAGACATAACTCAAATCTAATTTTATGGCACTTTAAAAGACATGGTAGTGTTAATAGACATATTTCAAATGTAGCTTTATGGCACTTTAAAAGACATGGAAGTGTTAATAGACATATCTCAAATCTAATTTTATGACACTTTAAAAGACATGGAAGTGTTAATAGACATATCTCAAATCTAGCTTTATGGCACTTTAAAAGACATGGAAGTGTTAATAGACATATCTCAAATCTAGCTTTATGGCACTTTAAAAGACATGTAAGTGTTAATAGACATATCCCAAATCTAGCTTTATGGCACTTTAAAAGACATGGTAGTGTTAATAGACATATCTCAAATCTAATTTTATGACACTTTAAAAGACATGTAAGTGTTAATAGACATATCCCAAATCTAGCTTTATGGCACTTTAAAAGACATGGAAGTGTTAATAGACATATCCCAAATCTAGCTTTATGGCACTTTAAAAGACATGGTAGTGTTAATAGACATATCTCAAATCTAATTTTGCGACACTTTAAAAGACATGTAAGTGTTAATAGACATATCCAAAATCTAGCTTTATGGCACTTTAAAAGACATGGTAGTGTTAATAGACATATCTCAAATCTAGCTTTATGTCACTTTAAAAGACAGGGTAGTGTTAATAAACATATCTCAAATCTAATTTTATGGCACTTTAAAAGACATGGTTGTGAATAGACATATCTCAAATCTAATTTTATGGCACTTTAAAGACATGGAAGTGTTAATAGACATATCTTAAATCTAGCTTCATGGCACTTTAAAAGTCATGGTAGTGTTAATAAACATATCTCAAATCTAATTTTATGGCACTTTAAAATATATGGTAGTGTTAATAGACATATCTCAAATCTAATTTTATGGCACTTTAAAAGACATAGAAGTGTAAATAGATATATCTCAAATCTAACTTTATGGCACTTTAAAGGACATGGTAGTGTTAATAGACATATGTCAAATCTAGCTTTATGGCACTTTAAAAGACATGGTAGTTTTAATAGACATATCTCAAATCTAGCTTTATGGCACTTTAAAAGATATGGTAGTGTTAATAGACACATCTCAAATCTAGCTTTATGGCACTTTAAAAGACATGGTTGTGAATAGACATATCTCAAATCTAATCTTATGACACTTTAAAAGACATGGTAGTGTTAATAGACATATCTCTAATCTGATTTTATGACACTTTAAAAGACATGGTAGTTTTAATAGACATATCTGAAATCTAATTTTATGACACTTTAAAAGACATGGTAGTGTTAACAGACATATCTCAAATCTAACTTTATGACACTTTAAAAGACATGGAAGTGTTAATAGACATATCTCAAATCTAATTTTATGACACTTTAAAAGACATGTAAGTGTTAATAGACATATCCAAAATCTAGCTTTATGGCACTTTAAAAGACATGGTAGTGTTAATATACATATCTCAAATCTAATTTCATGGTAATTTGAAAGACATGGTAGTGTTAATAGACATAACTCAAATCTAATTTTATGGCACTTTAAAAGACATGGTAGTGTTAATAGACATATTTCAAATGTAGCTTTATGGCACTTTAAAAGACATGGAAGTGTTAATAGACATATCTCAAATCTAATTTTATGACACTTTAAAAGACATGGAAGTGTTAATAGACATAACTCAAATCTAATTTTATGGCACTTTAAAAGACATGGAAGTGTTAATAGACATATCTCAAATCTAATTTTATGACACTTTAAAAGACATGTAAGTGTTAATAGACATATCCAAAATCTAGCTTTATGGCACTTTAAAAGACATGGTAGTGTTAATATACATATCTCAAATCTAATTTCATGGTAATTTGAAAGACATGGTAGTGTTAATAGACATAACTCAAATCTAATTTTATGGCACTTTAAAAGACATGGTAGTGTTAATAGACATATTTCAAATGTAGCTTTATGGCACTTTAAAAGACATGGAAGTGTTAATAGACATATCTCAAATCTAATTTTATGACACTTTAAAAGACATGGAAGTGTTAATAGACATATCTCAAATCTAGCTTTATGGCACTTTAAAAGACATGGAAGTGTTAATAGACATATCTCAAATCTAGCTTTATGGCACTTTAAAAGACATGTAAGTGTTAATAGACATATCCCAAATCTAGCTTTATGGCACTTTAAAAGACATGGTAGTGTTAATAGACATATCTCAAATCTAATTTTATGACACTTTAAAAGACATGTAAGTGTTAATAGACATATCCCAAATCTAGCTTTATGGCACTTTAAAAGACATGGAAGTGTTAATAGACATAACCCAAATCTAGCTTTATGGCACTTTAAAAGACATGGTAGTGTTAATAGACATATCTCAAATCTAATTTTATGACACTTTAAAAGACATGTAAGTGTTAATAGACATATCCCAAATCTAGCTTTATGGCACTTTAAAAGACATGGTAGTGTTAATAGACATATCTCAAATCTAATTTTATGACACTTTAAAAGACATGTAAGTGTTAATAGACATATCCCAAATCTAGCTTTATGGCACTTTAAAAGACATGGAAGTGTTAATAGACATATCCCAAATCTAGCTTTATGGCACTTTAAAAGACATGGTAGTGTTAATAGACATATCTCAAATCTAATTTTATGACACTTTAAAAGACATGTAAGTGTTAATAGATATATCCAAAATCTAGCTTTATGGCACTTTAAAAGACATGGTAGTGTTAATATACATATCTCAAATCTAATTTCATGGTAATTTGAAAGACATGGTAGTGTTAATAGACATAACTCAAATCTAATTTTATGGCACTTTAAAAGACATGGTAGTGTTAATAGACATATTTCAAATGTAGCTTTATGGCACTTTAAAAGACATGGAAGTGTTAATAGACATATCTCAAATCTAATTTTATGACACTTTAAAAGACATGGAAGTGTTAATAGACATATCTCAAATCTAGCTTTATGGCACTTTAAAAGACATGGAAGTGTTAATAGACATATCTCAAATCTAGCTTTATGGCACTTTAAAAGACATGTAAGTGTTAATAGACATATCCCAAATCTAGCTTTATGGCACTTTAAAAGACATGGTAGTGTTAATAGACATATCTCAAATCTAATTTTATGACACTTTAAAAGACATGTAAGTGTTAATAGACATATCCCAAATCTAGCTTTATGGCACTTTAAAAGACATGGAAGTGTTAATAGACATATCCCAAATCTAGCTTTATGGCACTTTAAAAGACATGGTAGTGTTAATAGACATATCTCAAATCTAATTTTATGACACTTTAAAAGACATGTAAGTGTTAATATACATATCCAAAATCTAGCTTTATGGCACTTTAAAAGACATGGTAGTGTTAATATACATATCTCAAATCTAATTTCATGGTAATTTGAAAGACATGGTAGTGTTAATAGACATAACTCAAATCTAATTTTATGGCACTTTAAAAGACATGGTAGTGTTAATAGACATATTTCAAATGTAGCTTTATGGCACTTTAAAAGACATGGAAGTGTTAATAGACATATCCAAAATCTAGCTTTATGGCACTTTAAAAGACATGGTAGTGTTAATAGACATATCTCAAATCTAATTTTATGACACTTTAAAAGACATGTAAGTGTTAATAGACATATCCCAAATCTAGCTTTATGGCACTTTAAAAGACATGGAAGTGTTAATAGACATATCCCAAATCTAGCTTTATGGCACTTTAAAAGACATGGTAGTTTTAATAGATATATCTCAAATCTAGCTTTATGGCACTTTAAAAGACATGGTAGTTTTAATAGACATATCTCAAATCTAGCTTTATGGCATTTTAAAACACATGGTAGTGTTCATAGACATATCCCAAATCTAGCTTTATGGCACTTTAAAAGACATGGTAGTGTTATTATACATATCTCAAATCTAGTTTTATGACACTTTAAAAGACACGGAAGTGTTAATAGACATATCTCAAATCTAATTTTATGGCACTTTAATAGACATGGTAGTGTTAATAGACATATCTCAAATCTAATTTTATGGCACTTTAAAAGACATGGAAGTGTTAACAGTCATCTCAAATCTAATTTCATGGTACTTTGAAAGACATGGTAGTGTTAATAGACATATATCAAATCTAAATTTATGGCACTTTGAAAGACATGGTAGTGTTAATAGGCATATATCAAATATAATTGTATGGCACTTTGAAAGACATTGTAGTGTTAATAGACATATCTCAAATCTAATTTTATGGCACTTTAAAAGACATGGAAGTGTTAACAGACATCTGAAATCTAATTTCATGTCACTTTAAAAGACATGGTAGTTTTAATAGACATATCCCAAATGTAGCTTTATGGCACTTTAAAAGACATGGTAGTCTTAATAGACATATCTCAAGTCTAGCTTTATGGCACTTTAAAAGATATGGTAGTGTTAATAGACATATCTAAAATGTAGCTTTATGGCACTTTAAAAGACATGGTAGTGTGAATAGACATATATCAAATCTAATTTTATGGCACTTTAAAAGACATGGTAGTGTTAATAGACATATCTCAAATCTAGCTTTATGGCACTTTAAAAGACATGGTAGTGTTAATAGACATATATCAAATCTAATTTTATGGCACTTTAAAAGACATGGTAGTTTTAATAGACATATCTCAAGTCTAGCTTTATGGCACTTTAAAAGACATGGAAGTGTTAATAGACATATCTCATATCTAGCTTTATGGCACTTTAAAAGACATAGAAGTGTTAATAGACATATCTCATATCTAGCTTTATGGCACTTTAAAAGACATGGAAGTGTTAATAGACATATCTCATATCTAATTTTATGGCACTTTAAAAGATATGGTGGTGTTAATAGACATATCCCAAATCTAGCTTTATGGCACTTTAATAGACATGGAAGTGTTAATAGACATATCCCAAATCTAGCTTTATGGCACTTTAAAAGACATGGTAGTGTTAATAGACATATCTCAAATCTAGCTTTATGGCACTTTAAAAGACATGGTAGTGTTAATAGACATATCTCAAATATAGCTTTATGGCACTTTAAAAGACATGGAAGTGTCAATAGACATATCTCAAATCTGATTTTATGGCACTTTAAAAGACATGGTAGTGTTAATAGACATATCTCAAATCTGATTTTATGGCACTTTAAAAGACATGGAAGTGTTAATAGACATATCTCAAATCTGATTTTATGGCACTTTAAAAGACATGGAAGTGTTAATAGACATATCTCAAATCTAGCTTTATGGCACTTTAAAAGACATGGAAGTGTTAATAGACATATCTCAAATCTGATTTTATGGCACTTTAAAAGACATGGTAGTGTTAATAGACAAATCTCAAATCTAACTTTATGGCACTTTAAAAGACATGGTTGTGTTAATAGACAAATCTCAAATCTAACTTAATGGCACTTTAAAAGACATGGAAGTGTTAATAGAGATATCTCAAATCTAATCTTATGACACTTTAAAAGACATGGTAGTGTAAATAGACAAATCTCAAATCTAATCTTATGGCACTTTAAAAGACATGGTTGTGTTAATAGACATATCTCAAATCTAATCTTATGACACTTTAAAAGACATGGAAGTGTTAATAGACATATCCCAAATCTAATTTTATGGCACTTTAAAAGACATGGTAGTTTTAATAGAGATATCTCAAATCTAATCTTATGGCACTTTAAAAGACATGGTTGTGTTAATAGACAAATCTCAAATCTAACTTAATGGCACTTTAAAAGACATTGTAGTGTTAATAGAGATATCTCAAATCTAATCTTATGACACTTTAAAAGACATGGTAGTGTAAATAGAGAAATCTCAAATCTAATCTTATGGCACTTTAAAAGACATGGTTGTGTTAATAGACATATCTCAAATCTAATCTTATGACACTTTAAAAGACATGGAAGTGTTAATAGACAAATTTCAAATCTAGCTTTATGGCACTTTAAAAGACATGGAAGTGTTAATAGACATATCTCAAATCTAGCTTTATGGCACTTTAAAAGACATGGTAGTTTTAATAGAGATATCTCAAATCTAATCTTATGGCACTTTAAAAGACATGGTAGTGTTAATAGACAAATTTCAAATCTAGCTTTATGGCACTTTAAAAGACATGGTAGTTTTAATAGAGATATCTCAAATCTAATCTTATGGCACTTTAAAAGACATGGTAGTTTTAATAGACATATCTCAAATCTAACTTTATGGCACATTAAAAGACATGGTAGTTTTAATAGAGATATCTCAAATCTAATCTTATGGCACTTTAAAAGACATGGTAGTGTTAATAGACAAATTTCAAATCTAGCTTTATGGCACTTTAAAAGACATGGTAGTTTTAATAGAGATATCTCAAATCTAATCTTATGGCACTTTAAAAGACATGGTAGTTTTAATAGACATATCTCAAATCTAATCTTATGACACTTTAAAAGACATGGAAGTGTTAATAGACAAATTTCAAATCTAGCTTTATGGCACTTTAAAAGACATGGTAGTTTTAATAGAGATATCTCAAATCTAATTTTATGGCACTTTAAAAGACATGGTAGTGTTAATAGACATATCCTAAATCTAATTTTATGGCACTTTAAAAGACATGGTAGTTTTAATAGAGATATCTCAAATCTAATCTTATGGCACTTTAAAAGACATGGAAGTGTTAATAGACAAATTTCAAATCTAATTTATGGCACTTTAAAAGACATGGTAGTGTTAATAGACATATCCCAAATCTAATCTTATGACACTTTAAAAGACATGGTAGTTTTAATAGATATATCTCAAATCTAATCTTATGACACTTTAAAAGACATGGTAGTGTAAATAGACATATCTCAAATCTAATCTTATGGCACTTTAAAAGACATGGAAGTGTTAATAGACATATCCCAAATCTAATTTTATGGCACTTTAAAAGACATGGTAGTTTTAATAGAGATATATCAAATCTAATTTTATGGCACTTTAAAAGACATGGTAGTTTTAACAGACATATCTCAAATCTAGCTTTATGGCACTTTAAAAGACATGGTAGTTTTAATAGACATATCTCAAATCTAGCTTTATGGCACTTTAAAAGACATGGTAGTGTTAATAGACAAATCTCAAATCTAACATAATGGCACTTTAAAAGACATGGTAGTGTTAATAGAGATATCTCAAATCTAATCTTATGACACTTTAAAAGACATGTAAGTGTTAATAGACATATCCAAAATATAGCTTTATGGCACTTTAAAAGACATGGTAGTGTTAATAGACATATCTCAAATCTAGCTTTATGTCACTTTAAAAGACACGGTAGTGTTAATAGACATATCTCAAATCTAATTTTATGGCACTTTAAAAGACATGGTAGTGTAAATAGACATATCTTAAATCTAGCTTCATGGCACTTTAAAAGTCATGGTAGTGTTAATAAACATATCTCAAATCTAATTTTATTGCACTTTAAAATATATGGTAGTGTTAATAGACATATCTCAAATCTAATTTTATGGCACTTTAAAAGACATAGAAGTGTAAATACATATATCTCAAATCTAACTTTTTGGCACTTTAAAAGACATGGTAGTGTTAATAGACATATGTCAAATCTAGCTTTATGGCACTTTAAAAGACATGGTAGTGTTAATAGACATATCTCAAATCTAATCTTATGACACTTTAAAAGACATGGTAGTGTTAATAGACATATCTCAAATCTAATCTTATGACACTTTAAAAGACATGGTAGTGTTAATAGACATATCTCAAATCTGATTTTATGACACTTTAAAAGACATGGTAGTTTTAATAGACATATCTGAAATCTAATTTTATGGCACTTTAAAAGACATGGAAGTGTTAACAGACATATCTCAAATCTAATTTTATGACACTTTAAAAGACATGTAAGTGTTAATAGACATATCCCAAATCTAGCTTTATGGCACTTTAAAAGACATGGTAGTGTTAATATACATATCTCAAATCTAATTTCATGGTAATTTGAAAGACATGGTAGTGTTAATAGACATAACTCAAATCTAATTTTATGGCACTTTAAAAGACATGGAAGTGTTAATAGACATATCTCAAATCTAATTTTATGACACTTTAAAAGACATGGAAGTGTTAATAGACATAACTCAAATTTAATTTTATGGCACTTTAAAAGACATGGAAGTGTTAATAGACATATCTCAAATCTAATTTTATGACACTTTAAAAGACATGTAAGTGTTAATAGACATATCCAAAATCTAGCTTTATGGCACTTTAAAAGACATGGTAGTGTTAATATACATATCTCAAATCTAATATCATGGTAATTTGAAAGACATGGTAGTGTTAATAGACATAACTCAAATCTAATTTTATGGCACTTTAAAAGACATGGTAGTGTTAATAGACATATTTCAAATGTAGCTTTATGGCACTTTAAAAGACATGGAAGTGTTAATAGACATATCTCAAATCTAATTTTATGACACTTTAAAAGACATGGAAGTGTTAATAGACATATCTCAAATCTAGCTTTATGGCACTTTAAAAGACATGGAAGTGTTAATAGACATATCTCAAATCTAGCTTTATGGCACTTTAAAAGACATGTAAGTGTTAATAGACATATCCCAAATCTAGCTTTATGGCACTTTAAAAGACATGGTAGTGTTAATAGACATATCTCAAATCTAATTTTATGACACTTTAAAAGACATGTAAGTGTTAATAGACATATCCCAAATCTAGCTTTATGGCACTTTAAAAGACATGGAAGTGTTAATAGACATATCCCAAATCTAGCTTTATGGCACTTTAAAAGACATGGTAGTGTTAATAGACATATCTCAAATCTAATTTTGCGACACTTTAAAAGACATGTAAGTGTTAATAGACATATCCAAAATCTAGCTTTATGGCACTTTAAAAGACATGGTAGTGTTAATAGACATATCTCAAATCTAGCTTTATGTCACTTTAAAAGACAGGGTAGTGTTAATAGACATATCTCAAATCTAATTTTATGGCACTTTAAAAGACATGGTTGTGAATAGACATATCTCAAATCTAATTTTATGGCACTTTAAAGACATGGAAGTGTTAATAGACATATCTTAAATCTAGCTTCATGGCACTTTAAAAGTCATGGTAGTGTTAATAAACATATCTCAAATCTAATTTTATGGCACTTTAAAATATATGGTAGTGTTAATAGACATATCTCAAATCTAATTTTATGGCACTTTAAAAGACATAGAAGTGTAAATAGATATATCTCAAATCTAACTTTATGGCACTTTAAAGGACATGGTAGTGTTAATAGACATATGTCAAATCTAGCTTTATGGCACTTTAAAAGACATGGTAGTTTTAATAGACATATCTCAAATCTAGCTTTATGGCACTTTAAAAGATATGGTAGTGTTAATAGACATATCTCAAATCTAGCTTTATGGCACTTTAAAAGACATGGTTGTGAATAGACATATCTCAAATCTAATCTTATTACACTTTAAAAGACATGGTAGTGTTAATAGACATATCTCTAATCTGATTTTATGACACTTTAAAAGACATGGTAGTTTTAATAGACATATCTGAAATCTAATTTTATGACACTTTAAAAGACATGGTAGTGTTAACAGACATATCTCAAATCTAACTTTATGACACTTTAAAAGACATGGAAGTGTTAATAGACATATCTCAAATCTAATTTTATGACACTTTAAAAGACATGTAAGTGTTAATAGACATATCCAAAATCTAGCTTTATGGCACTTTAAAAGACATGGTAGTGTTAATATACATATCTCAAATCTAATTTCATGGTAATTTGAAAGACATGGTAGTGTTAATAGACATAACTCAAATCTAATTTTATGGCACTTTAAAAGACATGGTAGTGTTAATAGACATATTTCAAATGTAGCTTTATGGCACTTTAAAAGACATGGAAGTGTTAATAGACATATCTCAAATCTAATTTTATGACACTTTAAAAGACATGGAAGTGTTAATAGACATAACTCAAATCTAATTTTATGGCACTTTAAAAGACATGGAAGTGTTAATAGACATATCTCAAATCTAATTTTATGACACTTTAAAAGACATGTAAGTGTTAATAGACATATCCAAAATCTAGCTTTATGGCACTTTAAAAGACATGGTAGTGTTAATATACATATCTCAAATCTAATTTCATGGTAATTTGAAAGACATGGTAGTGTTAATAGACATAACTCAAATCTAATTTTATGGCACTTTAAAAGACATGGTAGTGTTAATAGACATATTTCAAATGTAGCTTTATGGCACTTTAAAAGACATGGAAGTGTTAATAGACATATCTCAAATCTAATTTTATGACACTTTAAAAGACATGGAAGTGTTAATAGACATATCTCAAATCTAGCTTTATGGCACTTTAAAAGACATGGAAGTGTTAATAGACATATCTCAAATCTAGCTTTATGGCACTTTAAAAGACATGTAAGTGTTAATAGACATATCCCAAATCTAGCTTTATGGCACTTTAAAAGACATGGTAGTGTTAATAGACATATCTCAAATCTAATTTTATGACACTTTAAAAGACATGTAAGTGTTAATAGACATATCCCAAATCTAGCTTTATGGCACTTTAAAAGACATGGAAGTGTTAATAGACATATCCCAAATCTAGCTTTATGGCACTTTAAAAGACATGGTAGTGTTAATAGACATATCTCAAATCTAATTTTATGACACTTTAAAAGACATGTAAGTGTTAATAGACATATCCCAAATCTAGCTTTATGGCACTTTAAAAGACATGGTAGTGTTAATAGACATATCTCAAATCTAATTTTATGACACTTTAAAAGACATGTAAGTGTTAATAGACATATCCCAAATCTAGCTTTATGGCACTTTAAAAGACATGGAAGTGTTAATAGACATATCCCAAATCTAGCTTTATGGCACTTTAAAAGACATGGTAGTGTTAATAGACATATCTCAAATCTAATTTTATGACACTTTAAAAGACATGTAAGTGTTAATAGATATATCCAAAATCTAGCTTTATGGCACTTTAAAAGACATGGTAGTGTTAATATACATATCTCAAATCTAATTTCATGGTAATTTGAAAGACATGGTAGTGTTAATAGACATAACTCAAATCTAATTTTATGGCACTTTAAAAGACATGGTAGTGTTAATAGACATATTTCAAATGTAGCTTTATGGCACTTTAAAAGACATGGAAGTGTTAATAGACATATCTCAAATCTAATTTTATGACACTTTAAAAGACATGGAAGTGTTAATAGACATATCTCAAATCTAGCTTTATGGCACTTTAAAAGACATGGAAGTGTTAATAGACATATCTCAAATCTAGCTTTATGGCACTTTAAAAGACATGTAAGTGTTAATAGACATATCCCAAATCTAGCTTTATGGCACTTTAAAAGACATGGTAGTGTTAATAGACATATCTCAAATCTAATTTTATGACACTTTAAAAGACATGTAAGTGTTAATAGACATATCCCAAATCTAGCTTTATGGCACTTTAAAAGACATGGAAGTGTTAATAGACATATCCCAAATCTAGCTTTATGGCACTTTAAAAGACATGGTAGTGTTAATAGACATATCTCAAATCTAATTTTATGACACTTTAAAAGACATGTAAGTGTTAATAGACATATCCAAAATCTAGCTTTATGGCACTTTAAAAGACATGGTAGTGTTAATATACATATCTCAAATCTAATTTCATGGTAATTTGAAAGACATGGTAGTGTTAATAGACATAACTCAAATCTAATTTTATGGCACTTTAAAAGACATGGTAGTGTTAATAGACATATTTCAAATGTAGTTTTATGGCACTTTAAAAGACATGGAAGTGTTAATAGACATATCCAAAATCTAGCTTTATGGCACTTTAAAAGACATGGTAGTGTTAATAGACATATCTCAAATCTAATTTTATGACACTTTAAAAGACATGTAAGTGTTAATAGACATATCCCAAATCTAGCTTTATGGCACTTTAAAAGACATGGAAGTGTTAATAGACATATCCCAAATCTAGCTTTATGGCACTTTAAAAGACATGGTAGTTTTAATAGATATATCTCAAATCTAGCTTTATGGCACTTTAAAAGACATGGTAGTTTTAATAGACATATCTCAAATCTAGCTTTATGGCATTTTAAAACACATGGTAGTGTTCATAGACATATCCCAAATCTAGCTTTATGGCACTTTAAAAGACATGGTAGTGTTATTATACATATCTCAAATCTAGTTTTATGACACTTTAAAAGACACGGAAGTGTTAATAGACATATCTCAAATCTAATTTTATGGCACTTTAATAGACATGGTAGTGTTAATAGACATATCTCAAATCTAATTTTATGGCACTTTAAAAGACATGGAAGTGTTAACAGTCATCTCAAATCTAATTTCATGGTACTTTGAAAGACATGGTAGTGTTAATAGACATATATCAAATCTAAATTTATGGCACTTTGAAAGACATGGTAGTGTTAATAGGCATATATCAAATATAATTGTATGGCACTTTGAAAGACATTGTAGTGTTAATAGACATATCTCAAATCTAATTTTATGGCACTTTAAAAGACATGGAAGTGTTAACAGACATCTGAAATCTAATTTCATGTCACTTTAAAAGACATGGTAGTTTTAATAGACATATCCCAAATGTAGCTTTATGGCACTTTAAAAGACATGGTAGTCTTAATAGACATATCTCAAGTCTAGCTTTATGGCACTTTAAAAGATATGGTAGTGTTAATAGACATATCTAAAATGTAGCTTTATGGCACTTTAAAAGACATGGTAGTGTGAATAGACATATATCAAATCTAATTTTATGGCACTTTAAAAGACATGGTAGTGTTAATAGACATATCTCAAATCTAGCTTTATGGCACTTTAAAAGACATGGTAGTGTTAATAGACATATATCAAATCTAATTTTATGGCACTTTAAAAGACATGGTAGTTTTAATAGACATATCTCAAGTCTAGCTTTATGGCACTTTAAAAGACATGGAAGTGTTAATAGACATATCTCATATCTAGCTTTATGGCACTTTAAAAGACATAGAAGTGTTAATAGACATATCTCATATCTAGCTTTATGGCACTTTAAAAGACATGGAAGTGTTAATAGACATATCTCATATCTAATTTTATGGCACTTTAAAAGATATGGTGGTGTTAATAGACATATCCCAAATCTAGCTTTATGGCACTTTAATAGACATGGAAGTGTTAATAGACATATCCCAAATCTAGCTTTATGGCACTTTAAAAGACATGGTAGTGTTAATAGACATATCTCAAATCTAGCTTTATGGCACTTTAAAAGACATTGTAGTGTTAATAGACATATCTCAAATATAGCTTTATGGCACTTTAAAAGACATGGAAGTGTCAATAGACATATCTCAAATCTCACTTTATGGTATATTTAAAGACAGATGGGTAAATGGACATATCCAAAAATCCAAATTTATGGCACTATAAGAGACACTAATGTTTCAATGGACATGTGGTACTTTAAAAGACACTGAAAGGTCAATTAATATTTCTGATAATCTAACTTTATGGCACTTTAAAATATTCAAGTGATTAATTCTAGATGGAGTTTTAATCAATATAAATACTGTGAATATTTAAATAAGAATTACAGCAAAGTCTGTTGGTAAAAAAAAAACTGTTGAGAGACCACCTTTCCTGAGATGATATATATATATATATATATATATATATATATATATATATATATATATATATATATATATATATATATATATATATATTTAGTGGTTACATAGCGTTATGAGAGAAAACCTGTCTTTGGGAAATGGTTTGTGGCAGAAAGGGTAGTTTTTCGAGACTGTTTCTACTTTATATCTATCAAGTTGAAAAGGTACGGTGTGTATTTTGTATCATTTTTATTTCGTAATTTCATACTGCTTTCTTTTTTGAGAAACTTTCAGTTTAATGGGTACAAAAAGGTACATTTTGTAAAAGGCATGAAGAAGGGCTGAAATCTCTCATTCTCTGTCATACCAGTGCATCTTTTATTTGCATCACAAGAGGGTATACAAAATGTGATTATCAATGGCTGTGTCATGGTTATCCATTTTCAAATTTCTTCAAAACGCACTTATATGTAAACAAAATCAAACAAAGTTTTAGCATAATTATATTCAACGCTTAATGAACTCAATACTGATGATCATGCAAATGTGTAGTCCTCTTCAATTTCATCTTTATATTTTTTTTAAACAATATCTTTCACAAAGGATGATATTTTTTACACCTTTTTCCATATATGGACCAAATATTAATTTTTCATATACAAAATATGACAAAAAATACAGTAGCATTAAAAGTTATTCAAACTAAGGCAAAAAAGTTTTGTGTAAAAACAAAGTAATAATCCTATGATGTATACAGAGTTGAATATTTAATTTATGAATAAGAAAAAATAATGAATTCAAATTCATGATATAGAGAGTGTTTGTCAAAGAAAACCATTTAATAAAAATAAACAATCTGTATAATTAGGTTCAGGAATGAGTTGATACAGAGACCTTTCTACAATTATTGCAGGAAAAAAACTATAGCTGAAAATTAATGTTACATTAATAGTGATAGAAAATCAAGGATTAACATGTTTTATATATGATCTTTTTCCACTCAAATTTGTAAGAATTCTTTTTTAATAAAAATGATAACAGGCCAGAACTTGCCATCAATTAGAGGAAGCAATCAATGTCTTGTAAAACCATGGTCATTGAGATTTGCAATCAATAAGTGCAATTAATCAATGGCTGGTAAAACCATGGTCATTGAGATTTTCTATCAATCAGTGAAAGCAATCAATGGCTTGTAAAACCATGGTCATTGAGATTTTCTATCAATCAGTGAAAGCAATCAATGGCTTGTAAAACCATGGTCATTGAGATTTGCCATCAATCAGTGAAAGCAATCAATGGCTTGTAAAACCAAGGTCATTGAGATTTGCCATCAATCAGTGAAAGCAGTCAATGGCTGGTAAAACCATGGTCATTGAGATTTCCCATCAATCAGTGAAAGCAATCAATGGCTGGTAAAACCATGGTCATTGCAATTTCCCATCAATCAGTGAAAGCAATCAATGGCTGGTAAAACCATGGTCATTGAGATTTTCTATCAATCAGTGAAAGCAATTAATGGCTGGTAAAACCATGGTCATTGAGATTTTCTATCAATCAGTGAAAGCAATCAATGGCTTGTAAAACCATGGTCATTGAGATTTGCCATCAATCAGTGAAAGCAATCAATGGCTGGTAAAACCATGGTCATTAAGATTTCCCATCAATCAGTGAAAGCAATCAATGGCTTGTAAAACCACAGTCATTGATATTTGCCAAACCTGTTCCTGGTCCTCAGTGATGATGTAAAGACTCGTTCTGAAAGTACCATATCATGCATCAATTTCAAGTTTTATTCTACTTAATCTAGTTTTTCCTACACTTTGTTCCCATGCTGGCATACTTCTACACAGAGACATAGATTGATTTGGTTGAAATACATTGAAATGAAAATGTTTATGGACAGACTGACACAGATATAGTTATAACCCTCCATTTTATATACCATCAGCATAAAAATGTTTCTTGTCATAAACCTGCCTTCACAGGTAATTAACATTCTTTTTCAAAATTACACAATCTATACATATAGAGGATATTGCATAACTGACACAGTTATATTTCTCAAGCACTTTCAGGACTATTTAAGTTATTACAAGTTGGTCCTACTGCAAGGGGAGTTAACCTTCCCATGGTTCTACACAAGGATTCCATCCAACACTCCTCTCTGGTAAATGATCCTGAAAGAATGGAATTTAAGATATGGAGTAATATCAAAGAAAATAAACAAGGCTCTGTGTTATGGCTTACTGAGAATATTCTGTATTAATACAAATATCAAGATTTATTTAAAGTACAGCTGTCCTTGAAAATACTTCAAAATAAAGGACACTTTCTTTTACAGCTCCCTTTTGTCACCACATCCAATGAAATTAACAGACCTGAAGCACATAAAGATATGCTTGATATGCCAAGGTGTAGATAGGGTTAACATATCGGAACTTGGACTAATGAAGATGTTGGTTCATTGACTTGTGTCTGTTTGCTATATGTGCTGCAAAGATCCCTACTGAGCAAAACAAAAGAATTTTAATTTGATGTGAAATTACTTGTGTCTATAACAAACACTATTATAATGCAACCTACATTGATATTATGTTAGATAAATAAATATATCAAATTTGTTGCATATTACAGACTTGTTATTTTAAAAAAGCTGTTTTTATTTAATGAACCAAACAGTAGCTTATAATATGCTGCTATTTATGAAGGCAACTTCTCTACAAAACATGTTCAAAATTCCAGAACTAACTTTGTTTTACACTATACATAAACATATACATCAAAGACATAATCTGTTGTAAAGGAAAATCTGAAAATAAATTGCAACAGAAAGTAAGAATTATGAGGGGCAGGAGGTTAAAACCCATTTTCCAGTCATAAAAATTCCCCCAAAATCCAAAATACTTGTTTCTTTATAAACATGACCAATCCTAAAGGCTGGGGTGCCCAAAATGTATTCTTGACATCATCCCTGAAGTATTTGGCATGGTCTGAGAGTAGAAATTGCTATAAATAAGAATTCAGGGTGACAGGTTATTATTGACTACTAGGGGCCCCGAGTGGCCGAGTGGTCTAAAGCGCTGTCAGTTACGGATCACTGCCATCTCACCTCTGTCTGCGTGGGTTCAAGTCTAAGATTCGGCTTATGTAGTTATTTGAGAAAGCTTGCCGATAGCTTCTCGTGGGTCAATGGTTCTTTCCGGGGGTTTTCCCGGGTTCTTCCTCCACCAATAATACTGGACCGCCATTTATAGCCTATCGTGTGCTGAAAAATGGCGTTAAATCCTAAAAAAAAAATAATAAAAAAAAAAATTTACACATGGCCTGCATGTAGATCATATATTCACTAATTGTATCTCTACTGACTCAACAGTTCAAATATTTCAATAAGAACTCAATTGCTCAGGGCTGTTCTATTTAAACATACATACACAAAAGTGCTTTTCATGGGTCCCATGTATGTTTTAATGTAACATCCCTCAGTGATGATCAATTAATAACTTTTTGATATCAAGAGGTAGCCCAATGTAATCAACATTTGCAAAATGAAATGGCTTTTCCTGGTTGAGAACAAACCTATTCTTTAACCCAACATTTTCTAAACTTTTATGTAGCATGGGATCCCTGTATGGTTTTTTAAGCAGTAGGATATCAAATATCAAATTTACCAGATAATCCATGTCCTCCTTAGCAATGGAGAAGTCAAACACATCGGCATTTTCTTCAATTCTCTTTGCTGAGGTCGACTTTGGAATAACAATAAAACCATGCTGAACACACCACCGGACTAACACCTGGGCTTCTGTCTTGTTATATCTTTTGGAAACAAAGTAAACGCAATTTAATAAATATGATTCAAACATAACTGTCTGACTTTAACATGCTTCTGAAAAAAGCATGTTCCCTTAAAAGTGTAAAGGTTTTTAAAAATGTGACTTTTGCATGGATAGTGCATGTTAAGTTAACAATCAGAATGCTGGCAGGGTGAAGTGGTCTTACTTACCTTCAAAGGTATGAAATTCTAGAGGAGAGGTACATCCTCATGAATGTACCATTCATCCAACCTAAACACTAAATTTGACCATGCTGTTTTGCCATCATAAAATTTGCCATCAGATAATGGCAACTGCTGTAACTCATTTAAAATCTTTCATCCACAACTCACACCGTAAAGCATTTCACTTACCATCTGGTACCTTTTCTTAAAACAATATAGACTGGTTCATTACCTAGATAGTATTTTAGTAAAATAACTATGTTAGGCAAAGTTCACTATTGAAGAACCAGTCTGTTTTCTTGGAAAGGACCCCTATATAGCTATAAATAGCAAATAAAGAAAGTGATCTACTGCTATTCTTATGCAGCCATCAATTTTTAAAAAATATTCTCAAATTTACTTGAGTGAATTTAACTAGAGGATAATAATGATGACAAAAGAACTTTTTATTGCTTTATTTTTATTTGACTTTTTATTGCAGCAGAAAAGCCTAATCCATATACAGTTTAGCAGAAAATGTAATTTGGCCAAAACAAGCATAATGTTTGGCATTTATGATGATGCCTGAGAAACTGACCTAGGTGCAAAACTCAACAAGGAATGAATAACAATTGACAGAAGTGTGTACTCCATCAACCATTAAACTTTGATGACTGGGCACAAGAAATGAAAAGCTTTAAACAAAATGGTCAAACAAAATATGTTATCCATTGCATAATAAAGTGTGTCTAGGGGTCAACTGGTTTTATTTATAATAAGAATCCAAAGTATGACCAGATTTCATGACAGGGGTCAAGAAATACAAGTATGACAGAATTCATGACAGGATTCAAGAAAAACAAGTATGACCAGAATTCAAGACAGGGCTCAAGATATACAGGTATGACCAAAATTCATGACAGGGCTCAAGAAATACAAGTATGACCAGAATTCATGACAGCACTCAAGAAATACAAGTATGACCAGAATTCATGACAGCACTCGGGAAAAACAAGTATGACCAGAATTCATGACAGGGCTTAAAAAATACAAGTATGACCAAAATTCATGACAGGGCTCAAGAAATACAAGTATGACCAGAATTCATGACAGGGTTCAAGAAATACAAATATGACCGGGATCAAGACCAAAATTTATGACAGGACTCAAGAAATACAAGTAAATTAAATATTTTAAATGAAAATTTAATCTCATTTTTCATTGACCTTGCAACAGAGTGAAGCGATGAGAACGTGCACCTCAGCATTAATTATACTGATGTAGGGACTTTACAATAATGGGTTGAGGAAATGTAGGTAAATGAACATATAAATCCAACCTTCAACAAAATTGATAAAAACAGGGTTCACAGTACCACCCACCATTGCTAGAAAAGTGATTGATGTGCCTAATGTGGGCTGTAATAAAAAACAAATGCAATTACTTTTGGGCTAGCTTGACCAAATCTTTGTCTCCGAAGTGCTTGCCTCTAGCCAATGGGGAGTATGCCACTAGATGGATTCCCTTCTGTTGACAGTATGCAACAATGTCTTCCTTCCTCTGCCAGGGGTGGAGCTCTATCTGATTTACCGATGGTGGAGGTAAACCAGCTCGTTCAAGGCCTTGCAAATGGTGAACACCAAAATTGGATACACCCACTGACCTATAAGAAAAAAAAAACCATTATAATATGCTATATGCAAATTATTTCAAGGTCATTCAAGTGTTGATTTTAAAAGAAAGTATCACACAATACAAATCAGGATGCTATTTGAAAATACGTTTTCAATATCCCACAGTATATTTCTGGAGTTAAAAGATCAGAAACATGATACATTCACAATGATTTGTAAATTTCTTGAGTTAAAACTATAGGAATAATATATATTCCCATGGTAAATCTCACATCTTAAAATTTGAGAAATGATATATATTCCCATAGTAAGAAATGATATTTCTTCACAATAGCTTTCCATATAAGAAACGATTAAAAAAAACTTTCAAAGTCTAGGGTTTTAAAATGGAATGGTATTTCAAAGTCAAGTGATGGGTTTAATTGTACCTAACATTGCAAAAAAGGTGTTCACTATTTCGGGGGGTGGGGGGTGGTCAACCTTCTCATACCATTATTATTAACAGGTATAGAAAAGTAAAATATTACAACAAAGGGCAAATGAAATATGATTTATCTTTTTTATTAGTCATACGCTTTAAGTATGATTCCCTCAACAAGACTAATGCTCTAATGGCCAAAAAGAACTCCCATTAATCCAAGCTAAGTCAGTTTTTAATTTTAACAATTGAGTACTTAAACCATACCTGTTATTTTTGTAAAACTCCAACATAAAAATAATTTTCTTTTGTTTTATACATACATATATATATATATATATATATATAAGTAAATTTACACTTGGTAATAATTACATTAATGGTCAGAGGATGTTGGTGGACAAAAATTCCCATAAGAAAGAACAATGCAAATAAGATATATACGTCTTAATTGTCATTCTTATGTTCCCATTGTGAAATTAGCACAAATTATGTGCCAAAAATGAACAATGACAAAAAAGCTCAACATATTTCGAGACTATTGTGAAATATAAATCAACCATCTGAAATAGAAAAGAAAATGTAGCGCAGAATCTAAATGTTTGTCAACTCTTTAAATATGCAGTGCTAACTCAAGTTTTCTGAAATATGCTCTTTACCAGAAATATGGCATTGCACATTTAAATTTAAAAACTGGAATTCTCTCAAAATGAACAAAAAACTGTCAATTGATAAAGAAGTATTTACAAACAGTATTTACAAAAAGTCTGTAGTATTTAATATATTATATAAACCTGTGGATTGTCTGAGAAAAACAACAGACAAAAGAGATGACTTCCAGTGGGCTGTAAAATTTAGAATTTTATCCACACTGAATTTATTAATCTTCACACTCTCAAGACATAATCTCTTTCATTTAAAATAGTTAAACCTGTCTAAACATACACCTCAATATACCGGGCACTAGCAATGCAATTGCAATATTTACAAACCACATACTATTTTTTTCACTTTGAAACCTCTATATAAAGCACAAATGTCTACAAAAGGCAATGTTTTTTTCAATTCCTGGAGTGTCCTGTATAGACAGGTTGTACTGAATTGGGATCATACCTGATTCGTCCCTGTGCTTTAATCTCCAGCATGGCTTTATAGGTATCCACAATTTTTTTCCCCTTCGGACTGTGAATCAGGTACATATCTACATAGTCTAGACCCAACCTGAAATAAACAAGCAGCCCAAGAGGGCCTGATATTGCTCATCTAGCTGACATTTACCTCAATGGCATAATTTGTGTAGACATTATGGTGGATGCTTTTAAACATGGCAGTCATATTGAATGGCATAATCTGTGTAGACATTATGGTGGGATGCTTTTAAACATGGCAGTCATATTGGATGGCATAATTTGTGTAGACATTATGGTGGGATGCTTTTAAACATGACAGTCATATTGGATGGCATAATTTGTGTAGACATTATGGTGGGATGCTTTTAAACATGGCAGTCATATTGGATGGCATAATTTGTGTAGACATTATGGTGGGATGCTTTCTTCAAACTTTGATCAATGTTGACTGACTGGGTTTTGAGGAAAACATTTAATGGTGTTTCTATTTTTAGTAATGGTGGCCATACTGAACAAAGGATCAGCATTACATGTGCAAAACTGAATGGCTTTCGTGACATGATGCTTTTTGTTAAATCTCGTCGAATGTACAAAACAAATTATAACGCTTCATCATAAAAATATCTTTTATAGTGCAAATTAAAATTTCTATCAAAATAAAAGTGAAAAATTGCACAAAACTTAATGAAGATGCACCCTTCTAAAAACATTTAAATATGAAGTAAAAGACATAATAAAATGTTAAAATGTTTTAAAATTCTGTACAAGGAAAATAAATGTAAACCATGTGACAGAAATAACTTGAAATTACTGACAAGTATCCAAAATATTTCACAGGTGAAATTCTATATTACAGCAAAGTTGCATCTGACAACAGTTAACAATATGACAATTGCAAAAAAAAAAAGGAAAAATTCACTAGAACCCATGAAAATGTTGAATACACCATATACAACAATATTTTTACTTACTATTATACAACTTAAATTAAAAAATATGGTTGAATTTAAATACTGAACAAGTCTGCTTCCTGGAGGCCCATGTTAACTGTATTAAGTGAACAGGGAACACTGGTTACATCTATGTATAACAGTAGCCACCTAATAGGGAGAAAGGGGAGATAACCTATAAGAGATGCTGACCTTTGTCAGTATGATACAGAAATACATTTTTTCATCTTTCAGGGAGGGCTGGAATTCGAGGTTGCAGAGAAAGTTTTCCTAATTAACATTAGAAGGTAATATAACTGATGCAGAAATAAATACAGCTCTTTTACTGGTATCCTATCAGTTCTCTTGAATAATACAAATATTTCACTTTTAGAAATCTGCTTTCAGCAAATTTTCAACCTTAAACAGTACATATTGGGTACCTTCTCTAAAGAAATAATCACCCAAAATATTTGATGATACATCTATAAAAACTAATTTAATTGCCTTTTTTAAAGCAGTGTTCATCATCCAACATTACAGTGTTGTAATATTTGTTTTCTTTCTTCAGTATTTCTACTTTACATTTGTTTACCTAATCTCATTTCAGATGAACTGTTCATCCAGAAATAACTTGCATCAATAACCATCCATTTCCCACAATGGTGGATAACAAAATAAATTTAAAGTCACCATTATCTATGAAATAAATGCGTCATTAATTTGATATATTTGTCAATAATAATAATAATAATAATAATAATAATAATAATAATAATAATAATCACTTTATTTAAAGATGGTAACACAATTAACTTAAGAACTATTAACCTTGGGGTCCTCATACAAAGGAATTTATTTTAACTGCATCTCTGAAGCCATTGGATACACAGTAGAACCTGTCTTGAGAGACCACCTCTTTTGCCAAAAAGATATGGCCTCTCAAGACAGGTGGTCTCTCATAACAGGTCATACTGCTACATAATCATTAAATTTGTGCTTTGAGAATGTGGTCTCTCAAGACAGGTGGTCTTACATAGCAGTGGTCTTTCAAGACAGGTTTTACTGTATTGGGTTTGGAAGAAGGAATTAGTGTCAGTGGGCATTTCCAAAGCCAACTGGAAAACTATTCCAGAGCAAAGATCCAAAGTATCAGAAACCTTTTAAAAATAACCCTTTTTTGGGGGGGAATTTTATATTGTGTCGTAGACATGGATTACAGTTGGGTAGTATTACCAGGTAACCATAGCTGGAATAGTGATTATAAATATTCAGGAGCACTTTTATTGTATATCCTGTATATTAATTTGGTCTTTAAGTAATATTTTTAATTTACCAGCTTATATTTTCCTTGCTTTATTTCTTAACTCATATTAGCCCAAATGCTCTTTTTTGAAGATTGCTATCTTAGCTATGTTTTCATCATTTAAATTACCATATTCTGTATTACAGTAGTCTAAATAGGGTTGTATATAACTATTATAAAATAGTTTTCTGTGCCTGTGTATTATGTTACTGAGAAGCCATAAAATTTAATTAACTGTTTTTACTGATATGTTCCAGATGTTCAGTTCATGATAGGTTATTATCTACCAAAACATCAAGTAGTCTGTCATGACAGACCATTTTCAAACTTGTATCCTTCTATGTTATAGGTCATGACTACCAAAATTTATTCTTTTTTACAATGATGAGATACATACATACTTTTTTGCCATGATATATGTATAAGTTATTATTATTATTTACAAATTATTCTGCTTATCATTTCCAGCCAGTTAATTAGATTTGCCAGAGCATTGTACAGTGAAACTCTTATGCATCTCAGCTGATGAAAATAGGGTACAATTTACCACTAATAGATTCTGTTGTATTTTTCACACAAAAATATATTCTTTTATTTTCTGCATTTCAAAAATTCAAACTTACTAAAATAAAACAATATATAATTTGCTTTATTACATGAGTTATACACATTGCATGTATATTAATATGTGATGTAAACTGATACAAGAAAAAGACTTGCATGTGTTGCTATGTAAACTGATGAGAGAAAAAGACTTGCATGTGTTGCTATGTAAACTGATGAGAGAAAAAGACTTGCATATGTTGCTATGTAAACTGATGATAGAAAAGACTTGCATGTGTTGCTATGTAAACTGATGAGAGAAAAAGACTTGCATATGTTGCTATGTAAACAGATGATATAAAAAGATTTGCATGTGTTGCTATGTAAACTGATACAAGAAAAAGACTTGCATGTGTTGCTATGTAAACAGATGATATAAAAAGATTTGCATGTGTTGCTATGTAAACTGATACAAGAAAAAGACTTGCATGTGTTGCTATGTAAACAGATGATATAAAAAGATTTGCATGTGTTGCTATGTAAACTGATACAAGAAAAAGACTTGCATGTGTTGCTATGTAAACAGATGATATAAAAAGATTTGCATGTGTTGCTATGTAAACTGATACAAGAAAAAGACTTGCATGTGTTGCTATGTAAACTGATGAGAGAAAAAGAGTTGCATGTGTTGCTATGTAAACTGATGATAGAAAAGACTTGCATGTGTTGCTATGTAAACAGATGATATAAAAAGATTTGCATGTGTTGCTATGTAAACTGATACAAGAAAAAGACTTGCATGTGTTGCTATGTAAACTGATGAGAGAAAAAGAGTTGCATGTGTTGCTATGTAAACTGATGATAGAAAAGACTTGCATGTGTTGCTATGTAAACAGATGATATAAAAAGATTTGCATGTGTTGCTATGTAAATTGATGGGAGAAAATGACTTGCATGTGTTATTTTGTTGTTGTTAAAGGGTTTAACACCATATTTCAACACACAATAGGCTATACATGGCAGCCAGTATTAATGGTGGAGGAAGAACCTGGAAAAAAAGCCCCAGAAAGATCCACCTACCCAAGAAAAGCTACTGGCAAGCTTTCTCACATACCCACACTGGCTGAATCTGAGACTTGAACCAACACAGACAGAGGTTAGATAGTTGTTGTAGGGTTTAACAACATTTTACAGCAAACGATAGGCTTTACATGGATGCGAGTATCAATGATGGAGGAAGAACCCGGGGAAACCCCTGGAAAGAACCACCGACCCACAAGAAGCTACTGGTAAGCTTTCTCACATACCCATGATGGCCGAATCCGAGACTCAAACCACAAAGACAGGTGAGATGGCAGTGATCAATAATGTAGAGCGCTTTAGACCATTGGATGGTTTGAAAGCTTGTCTTAAAAGACCACTGTAATTTGCAAAAAAATATTTGGTAATCAAATCTGATAGAAGAGAAGCATTTATGTTGACTTGGGAACAATGGGAACCATTGATCCACAGTAACTAAGAATGATGCGGTTAACTCAAATGCATGCTTGATAGCATAGTGTACAAGTGTGTCACCTAGACACAGTATATTTGTAACCGTCTACAAAGAGATTATGTACTATATGAAAGTGTGTACGTGTGCTTGCATTTGTCTATGTGTGAATTAGTTTTTCCTACACTGTATTTATTGTCCCTAGATTTTGTCAGATGCAAGGTGACCATGGGATGGTCAACCTATTACAAGCACAATAAAGAAAAAAATAAAAAAATTCATACTAACCCCAAAAAATATATATATAAAAAATAAGATTTTTTTGTTTTCTGATTTCTACCCAATAAAAGACAAAATATTCTACCTCTCAAGACTGTTTGAAAAGTGACTCTGACAACTCTTGGCACCATTTTCCCAAAGCTTTGTCACCAGAAAAATGTCTTTCCGTGGAATACCAGATTTCTTAATGGCACGGCCACAGTCCTCTTCATTTCTTAAAATAGAAAAAATAAAAGTAAAGTTTGTAAAATCATTATTATGTACATAAATAAATGAATGCATATATCATATCAATGAAAAGCCCAAATTCATTTATTCTCTGTATACAGAAAATACAATAGTACAGTAATTGTTACAGTGATCTAAATTATGGCAGGAAGGAAGATCTCATCATTAAATTGAATGTTTTGATTTTTCGAATAAACAATACAATGCTTCTCACAATTATTATTAAAGAGACACATATGTATCTATACAGCCAATGATGCGCAGTTTAAACAAACAATTTGGAATCAGTAAAGTATGAAATATTGATCACAATGACCTACATTTGGAATGATGGTGTCATGTACACTACAAAGTATCCATACAGTGTTTAATCCTACCAGTAAATTTGCTTGAGAAACCAATTCAATGTACAGACCAAAAGTCATGAAGGCATATAATGTTGATCAGTGACATACTTTTGATATGATGATGTTCTATTCAATACATATATATGGGATAAATGTATGATACACTGATGGTGACCATAAGTCCAAGGTTACAAAAGTCATTGATGCATGAATTCAGCATGACTGAGCATGTGTGTTTGGAGTTTTAACATAGCTTTAACAAGTCAGGGCATATTGCTACAATGTCTGCAGTCTGGCAGTTGATAGTGATGTCTAGCAAAGAGGCATCATGTTGCAGACATGTGGCATCAAGTCCCACCCAGACATTATCCTGATGCCAGGCCAACCAGTCCAAACAAAAACCTCTGAATGTTGAGCACCAAAGAAGGCAGCTGCTATTGTTATTTTTATAAGTCTTTGGTATGCCTAGGAACAGGTTTGAACCTGTAACCTCACACATCAGAGGCACATGCTCCATGGACAGAATGACATGTACAGACAGATGGATTTGTGGGTAAACAGATAAAATTAGCATTATATGCCCATTTCATATTTATTGTAGATTATACAAATACGAGTTGTATCCGATGAAATTAATTAAACAACTGGATATAAGGCAACAAGAAAGATTTCAAACTTTGACCTAACAGACAATGCATAAAACTAGAGCTGTACCGATTAATCGCCCGTACGCGTAATCGGGCCGATTATTAGCACAATCGGTATAATCGGGTATCGGCAAAAATAATCGGTGCCGATGCAAATGATTTTTTTAAATAACCAATTTTTCCTGATAAAAGTTGTATATACAGTCGCGTTTTGACTGACCGTAACTTAATCCTTTGTAACACTAGAGCTCGGGATATATGCAGTATGCAAACAAGTTGCTCATTAACTAAAACTACTGTATAGTCGAATAACCATATATCGAGATAAACACATCGAACCATCAATTAATCTTTTGTAACAAAGAGATTGCTCTATTAAAGTATTTAAAAAGAATTTATCTTGCTGCCAGTTGTGCGAAATTTTCAACTCCAGCGTCCGGTAACATTTGTAAACTGCAGTAAACCAGACTAAAGTACATGTCGCTAACCGCCATTGTAGTGCCAAAGTCATGTGAATAGCCAGTAAGATTAACATCAATGGGAGTAATGATGGATATATACACAGTCAATTTTGAGGTTTGTGTTTTTTCTTTATCTCTATGAAAACTCGCAAAACACCGATAGTCCTTATGTCCCAGTGAGAAATTGTTTGAAAGGGCTTCAGTGTAGGTTTGAGTACGTCGTCTGTCTTTCAGTTAATCCGTAATGCCTGGAGGGTGAACGAACTCATTGTCTTTAATACTAGAAAGTGAGAATCATTTCCGGATTTTTTAAAATTATTTTTTATTTCTTTTCTTAGTGTTTCATCAAGCCACCATCTGGCAGAAGGGGCGGTCTCTCATAAGTCATATTAGGTTTTACTGTACCTTTGAAGCACCGACATATGCTAAACAAATAAAACAATTCTATATCAATGTTTTACAATTATCTGATGTTGCCGCATCAATAACGAGTATTTGTTGTTGTCAAAGCAAGCCGATGACCTTTGCTCATAGAAAGTCGGCAATAAACTCAAAAGCATTGCCTCAATTTACATAGTGATTAGAACATATTTATTGTGCCGTGAAACTTTCCTGTTTGTGAATATCACATATATTGAAAATGCGTAACTCATGAGAGGTGATTCGTAGTAATGAAACAACTATTACAGTTTTGCTGAAATTTTATCTGAAAGAATACACTTTGGTCGAAACAACGAATAAAGCAAAATCTGCAACTAATATATTTGGGAATAAAAAAGGATTTAAGTGACGCTATGCACACTTTGCACTACGTAAGTACTGCACATTATAGTATATGGTCTCCCTGGTAAACTCGACCGACCCGCGAATTATGAAGGCTGTGTTTTACCTTTATGCAATTTCGTGTTGTGGAAATCAGAAAATATGCACATGCAAAATAATCGGTCTCGTAATCGGTATCGGCAATTTTGATAATCGGCTATACGCGGTATCGGCATAATCGGCAAAAAGTGACATCGGTACAGCTCTACATAAAACACAAACTTAATCTCGTATACTCCACTATACAATATTAAAAACTATAAGTACCGTATAAACTATTCAAAATGAAGGCAAATCAATCAAATAATACTAATAATTAATAATAATAAATAATAATAAATAATAATTAATAATAATAATAATAATTAATAATAATAATAATAAATAATAATAATTAATAATAATAAATAATAATTAATAATAATGAATAATAATAAATAATAATAAAAATAATAATAATAATAGTAATAGTAATAAATAATAATAATAATTAATAATATTAACTATTAATAGTAATAATTAATAATAAATAATAATTAATAATAATAATTAATAATAATTATTAATAATAATAATTAATACTAATAATTAATACTAATAATTAATAATAATAATAATAATAATAATAATAATTTATTTTAAGAGAGTAACTCATTTAGTAATGGCCTCCCTTAAGGCACTCTTAAGAAAAATACAACAGTGTGAACAATAAGATGATAGTAATTATAATTTATTAAAACATGTCATTAGTTTCATAGCAAATTCTTGTTTATTTTTTACTAACACATACACATTCATCATATCTCTTTTTGAATAATGTAGTATTTTCTTAATTGTTACAGTGGAAGCTCATGCCACTTAACTGTACCAGAGTATTTAACGCTTTCCTAAATTGTTTTGTTATTAGTACAAGTGGGTGACTTGGTATCAGTCGATGAAGGTTTCCATGTTAATTGGAATTCAAATGGCATTGTGCTGAATAAGGCTTTCAAGGAACTGACCCAGGGGTTAAGTCCCTGGTGTTTCAAGGTTCTGACCCAGGTGGGTAGGAAAAGATGCAGAATTATAATTAGGGCCATAACCGGATGGTCTCAGAATGACAATTGGGTCATACATTATATATGTCAATTCTCAGACATACAGATAAAAAAATTCAGGAGCTTTTTATGTAAAAACCACAACAGGCTAAACCAATAGGGATGAGATAGAAAAAAATCCATAGTTGTTGATATTATCTACACCCACATGACCAACATTGGTGCAAGTTTCACAAGTCTGATTTTAGACATGTTGTTGTTGTAGGGTTTAACAACATTTTTCAGCACACAATGGGCTATAAATGGCAGCCAGTATTAATGGTGGAGAAAGAACCCAGGAAAACTCCGGAAAGAACCACCGACCCACGAGAAGCTACAGGCAAGCTTTCTCACATACCCACATTAGCAGAATCTGAGACTCGAACCCATAAAGACAGGTGAGATGGCAGTGATCCGCAACAGCACTTTGGACCACTCAGCTACTCGAGGCCCTGATTTTACAAGTGAAGCATTCATTGAGGACATGTTCATATACAAATATCAGAGTGCACATTCCTATGCACGGATATCCATATCTCTGCTATACCATGATATCTCTGCTTCCTTTAAAGAGTAAGAATAAGAAATAACAAAATTTATGCTACAAATTTCATACAAATATCTTTATATACATATCTTTAGCAGCCAACTATAAAAAAACAATCTTGAAAAATATAATTAAATAAAACACAAACCGATATATCTCTGCAGTATCAATCATGCGGTATTTATGCTTCAATGCATGAACAACAGCCATCTCAGTCTCTTCACCTTTTGGGGACTGGTAAACACCAAGCCCAAACATTGGCATTTCCACTCCATCATTCAGCTTGATCTGACTCTCAATGCTGGTAGCTAAAGTCGCCATATTACGTACTTGTTTCTTTCCCAGAAGCAAATCTGTAATAAAACTAATATATGTCATTCCAATATTTATATGCTAACACTAGATTTGTGGAATGACTTATCTCATCTGTTTTGCCCTAGTGTCAAAGGGTCAATACATCCAGAATGATTTTTGTTCCATCAAATTGTTGTAACACACATAAAGATAATTATGAATGAAATATAATTTGTTGTAACACACATAAAGATAATTATGAAAGAAATGTAATTGTTGTAACACGCATAAAGATAATTATGAATGAAATATAATTTGTTGTAACACGCATAAAGATAATTATGAATGAAATATAATTTGTTGTAACACACAAAGATAATTATGAATGAAATATAATTGTTGTAACACACAAAGATAATTATGAATGAAATATAATTGTTGTAACATACAAAGATAATTATGAATGAAATATAATTTGTTGCTTTATTTATAAAATACTTCTCATGGTCACTGCAGAACATGGTTTTTATTTAATTTCATATTCTTCTACTTAATGAACTGTCTTCACTATTTATTACAACAGTTAACTAAATGTTTTACTGAATTCAATTATAATATTTTTAAAATCATCCTCATCTGTAACATTTGTATATTTGGGATCATTCAAACAAGGTATCTCTACTCATACCATTGTCTATATTTCGAAGATTAAAAATAAATGGGAAAATTACAGAAAGACATCTGTGCAACATTTATATAAATACACATATACGTATATACAAAATTATATCATACTTTTGGGTTTCAATTTCTATTGTTATCACGAATTTCGACTTATTACAATATTACAATTTACTTGACATTAGTGTATTCCATTTAATCATTTATTCTTGTGCAAATATTGTCATTCCGTCGTATCAGTAAGTTGACAATTATGTTTATTATAATACATACGTGCTACCATACTTGAGTAGGGTAAATACCGCCATAATAAGAACTTTTTTCCCCCATGGTAGTCTGAGTCAGCCGTCATAAGAGCTTTGATTTACATGATTGGATTGACAGATTTATTTGCAATAAAAAAAAAGGAATATATAGAGGAAAATTAAAAAAATATATAAATAAAACCAATAAAACCCACTATAACAATGCTGCAATAACAGAACGGTTTTAATATTTAACGATAACAACTTATAGGACACACGGTACTAATTATACGGAAGAGCTGTGAACCAGTCTAAAAATGAGAAATAACAGAGTATATACAGCTTTGGTGGTCCATAATTGGTTACTAATGAAAATTAAAATTTTAGTAAAAATATTTTTTGAGAGCTTATCCTATCTGTAATTTTAAAAAAATATAGACAAAATTCTATTGATGCAATTGAAGTAAATTTAGATGCTTCACCTATTAGTACTCAATAATGAAAGTAGCACCTGATTCATTTGGTGCAGAATCAATAACATGTGCTTCCTGCCAATTTATGTCAACAACATGCCGCGGGTCCTATGTTTTTCTACATTTAAAATCTTACATCAAGGTTAGTTGTGCATGGAAAAATATAGGTCTGACCATCAGCACCCAGAAATGTTAAGTTATTGAATTTTGAATATGACAGTGTTTCCATATGTTTACCATTGGAGTTGAATTAGTACCGTGTTTCCTTTAAACACGTTAGGGACCAAGAATGGAGGCAGAAGGTGCGCGCGCGCTGCATTGTGGGTATTTGTGTACTCTATCGTGACCTCTATGAAAACAAGTTAACAACCCATACAGCGTTTCAGGCTACTAGCCTACTACCCTTTTTGCAACGAGGACTAAATCTAGATAATGTTTTCAGTTCACTAGGCACAACATCGCTTAATACTGACAAGTTAACAAGCTTTTAGAGAGATTTAATATTTATAATTTTCTTGTTCTCGATTGGGCTTTGACGCTTACATACATCATGTGGGTGGGGTGTCATCATATCAACCATGCACCACCCGAGTCACAGGGGTTCGTTACAAAGAAAATTAGAAGTATCCGTCCATTAATCAAGGGATGGGGTTTCTAACCTGTAAACAAACTGTTACAGGTTAAAACCTTCATCCCTTTATTCATGGACGGATACTCATTTTCTTAACAGCTTAAAACCTTTATTCCTTGTCCTTGATTCCTATACGGATACTCCTAATTTTCTTTGTAACGAACCCTTTGACCTGAGCAGCTCCAAAATACCGAATGTGAGTCGTTAAGAGGCTGACATTACATCACTACCTTTCACTATTTTATAACAAATGGTTTCTTAAAGTACGAAACTAGTGGCAACCCTGTTGTTGGTAACGTCCGGGTCCATGTCTTACATCGCGAGACTATACAATTATAGCCTTAGATCGTACGCTGTATTAATACGGATATAAAACCAAGAAAGTAAAACACGCCTTTTTTTCAAGTCCTAACCATGTACTTCATTAAATCTTCTTTGTGATAACTAATGAAACAAGACGCAATCTTACCTTTCGCTTAGGTTTCACGCTGAACTGAAAGTGAAACTAATCTAGCTGGGCATACTCGTATATGTACATGTTCCAAATTATGGCCTTGTGTTTACATCACGTGCTGTATATTAGGGCGGCATTGTAAATGCATGTCATCTAGTGTAAGACTATGATATTTATGTTTAGGTCGACCAAATATAAATATCAGGGGAGACGTAATACATACACATGGTTAGGGTGGGGCCATTAATATACGCAGGGTCGGATTAATTTTGGGGTCCGTAGCACGCTTAAAGATCTCTCAAAACACGCTGAAAGTAGTCCATAAATTGCCATTCATACGCGATCCATCGAAACACCCCAAACCTACGAATACCGCAAACCAATCAAACTCAAGAATCACCACAAACCCTCCCGTTACGTACATGAAGAAATAAAATATAAAACAATATATCTTGTATTTATGTAATTTACTCAAATTATCGGTAAAGTGATATACAACGAATCACGAGACACACGCACGCACACATAGTCACACACTATAGACTTCATTAATGAGACAAATGTGGGTATATATATATATATATATATATATATATATATATATATATATATATATATATATATATATATATACATGTCTCATTAATGAAGTCTATAGTGTGTGTGTATGTATGTATGTATATAAGTGTGTGTACGTGTGCGTTTGTATATATATAGAGAGATAGAGATAGAAAGAGTGATATATATATATATATATATATATATATATATATATATATATGTATGTATGTATGTATGTATGTATGTAAACACAAACACATAAATAGAGAGATAGAGAGCCATTTATACATTATCCAATTGCTCAAGAAATCCTTTTCTTAAAAATTACATTCAACAGTTAAAGTATAAGTTCAACATTCTTAAAGACTTAAATTGGTGTACTAAGTTATATTTATTCCGTGTAAAATTACTTTTAGTACAAAATTATGGCGGTTCCAGTTTAGACTGGCATTACCATCACCAGAATGTAGAGACTACAAATAGTTTTTTTCTTTTTAAAATTCAAAATTGGTTTTGTAGCTGATAAAAAGTGTTCTTTCGGTAACAGTGAGGAAGACTTGATGACACATTTATTGTTGCAAATGTATTGTTGTCAAACATTTTGTGGTAAGGTTTTTCATGTTTTTAAGAAACGATCTTGTAGTGAATTTCAAGATTTATGAAGATCTTATTGTATTTGGGGATCTGAATAAATGTTGCCAGTAAAATTGTGTACATTTAGATTGAAATTTAGAAAGAAAAGACCAAACCGGCAAGAGCTCTACTTGAATTTGATTTCATTTTCAATGAGTACGACCTGGGAGATACCAAAGTACCAACGTTATGTAACAAATGGAATGGCGTTAAAACATATTCTATTGGAAAACAGTAGTGGCTATGTAAGTGGAATAATGTAATCGCTGAATGAAGTGACGACTCAAAGAAAATAAACCCTTTTCTATTACTCTTTCTCGTATGCAGGTAGGATTGCGCATATATGCATCATCATCATCATCATCATCATCAGTCTCTTGACCTAGTGTGGTCGTTGAGGCACTGTGCTGCTGAACATCTGACCAATTGCCTCCACTTGACTCGATCATGTGCCAATGTCTGTCTCTGCAAACCTTTTCCTGGTCCATTCTGTGATGTTGTCACTCCACTTTTTCCTCAGTCTACCTCTCCTTCTACCACCTTGGACACTACCCTGCAGTACTGTTGTGGATATACTATTGGCTCTAGTGACATGGCCATATCATTTCAGCTTTCTCTTTTTGACAATGGTGAGGAGGTCTTCATAATGGCCTACTTTGTGCCTGATGGTGTTGCGCACTTCTTCATTGTGATGTGGTCCATGTAAGAGATGCCAAGGATGGTTCTGTAGCATCTCATTTCAAGTGCCTGAATTCTTCGTTGTAATTCTGCTGTCAGGGTTCAGGCTTCACATGAATACAGAAAGACTGAGATGACTAGTGCTCTCAGTAGTCTGATTTTAGTTTTCAGACAGATGTTCTTGTCTCCCCAGATGAGTCTTAGCTTTGACATAGCTGCCGTTTATTTGTGCTGCTCGTGACAAAATTTCTGCTCTTGATCCCTCTTCCGTGATTATGGAACCAAGATATTTGAAATCTGGAAGATGTTTTATCCAGGTTCTTCACTAAGGTGGCAAGCTCATTCACTGCCTGCCAGCCCATCAATGTTGTCTGCAAAGCGGAGGTTGGTGATGTTACGCCCTCCAATGTTGACTGTCCCACAGTGGGTTTCCAGGGCATCGCTAATGATGCGCTCTAAGTAGATGTTGAAAAGCGTGGGTGACAGGAGACAGCTATGCCGTTCTCCAACTGTAGTCTTGAACCAGTCCCCCACAGAACCTTGAGCAATTACTGCACTGGTAGCCTTGGCGTACAGCTGCTTGATGGTGTTGGTCAACTTTTGACCCATGTTGTACTTCTTCACTGTGGCCCACAATGCCTCATGCCACATTCTATCAAAAGCCTTTTTGAAATCTATGAACACATGATAGATGTCTTGTTGATGTTGTGAGTACTTTTCACACAGAACCCTAAGATTGAAAATTTGTTCTGTTGTGCTTCTTCCACTACGGAAACCAGCCTGTTCTTCAGTGATTATTTCTTCTGCTTGTGGGTTCAGTCTGTTCAAGATGATCTTCAGCATCACCTTACTAGCATGGCTGATCAAACTATTCGCCTGTCTGCCACATATTGTTGCAGAGTTTTGTTAGTAGTTCTATCACTGATTCCCCACCGTTCTTGATAAGTCCAGCTGGGATGTTGTCTACTCCAGCTGCCTTTCCATTCTTCAGTGCTCTTATTGCTGACTCCACATCTTCTTTGAGAATGGAGAAATCATCATTATTTGTGACGTTTGGAACTTCAAGCACATCTGGGTCTCCTGAGGATGGATGGTTGTAGAGTTCTTGACAATACTCAGTCCATCTTTCTGCAATGTCACTTGCTTCTGTGAGGCATTTTCCATTTTCATCTTGAATGGTACTGACTCTTGGCTGCTTCTTTCTGGTAAGGTCTTTCACAATTTGGAATACCTTTTTGCTGTTATTCTTTATCAGACTGCTCTCTATTTCTGTGCACTGTTGTCCAATCCAATCTTCTTTTGCTTTCTTCATTTTTTTTTCTGACATTCTTGTTTATTTTTCGATATTACACTGTCCCTGTTGTGTGTCTGGTATTTTTTTTAGGTCTCTTTGGGCATCACACAGATTCAGAATTTCTTCTGTAACCCAGGGTTTTTTCTTTGGGCGATGGAGGCCAATGATGTCCTTGGCAACTGTTGTCATGACTGTGTTGAAAGTGTCTGTATTCACTTTAACATCAGCATCCATCACAAGGAGTGGAGCAAATTTTCCTCCAATTCTGGCTTGGAATGACTTGCAGATGTAAGGGTCCTTCAGTTGTTCAAGGTTGAATTTGAGCCTGATTTTCTTTGGCTTGTTAATTTTCTTCAACATCACTTGGAAGTTCATAATGACGGGGTCGTGATCACTCCCAACATCAGCACCTGGATACGTTCTTGTTTTTTCTCTGTTGATGCCAGATCGGTACCGATGTTGAACTAGTATGTAGTTGATCTGGTTATGATGGGTTCCATTTGGTGCATGCCATGTCCAACATCGGGAAGCTTTATGTTGACCCAGGGTGTTGGCTAGTACCATGTTGTAGCTTGCGAACTCGAGCAGCCGTCTCCATATTTCATTGGTAAGCTCATTGCAAGAAGGTCCACAATGATCATCCCAGTCTTTTAGAGCATCTTTGCCAACTTTGGCATTCCAGTCTCCTTGGATAATAAGGATGTCTTTTTTTACTTACCATGTTTATTATACCTTGAAGTTTGTTGTAGAACTCCTCTATTTCTTCATCATCATGATCAGTAGTTGGAGCATAGACTTGGATAATTGTGATGTTAAAGGGGGATGCTTTCAAACGAATGGAGATGATTCTGCTAGATATGGGGCGACATTCAAGAACAGATCCCTTGATGGCTTTGTTTACAAGGAAGCCTACTCCATTTATGGACTTTTCCAACTCTCCACTATAGTATAATACACACCCATCTTCAGTTTGGTGTTCTCCTAGGGCTTTCCATCTTACTTCACAGAGTCCCAGTATGTGCCATGTGTAGTGTTCCATCTCATGTGTCAACTCTTGGAGTCTTCTAGTTTGCGCCAGAGTTCTAATGTTCCAGGTGGCGATGGCAACGTTGTCTCTCGCTCTGATTTTATGCAAAGTACCAGTAGTACACTTGTCACCTCCGTCTTGGTGGAAAAGGGCAGGCGCGGTCCTTGTTGACCCGGGTGACGACCGATCCGGTATGATAACTTCAGATTTGTCCAGCATTATCATTGTGTCTTGGGCAAAAGTCGTCTGGCGGGGCACATCCGTCTCCAGACCAAGGAGTTGCCAGAAGGCGATTTTCTTTTAGGGTTTACTTCCTTAGCCTTTGGCTAACCAAATCCAACCTGCAAACTCGTGTATGGGCGGGTTCGTCCATTTCCCGAACAGATAGAGCATCTGCCACTGCCCACATATATGCATAGGTATGTGTATATAAATGTGTACGATTGTGTATATAAATATGTATGAGTGTGTATATAAATGTGTAAGAGTGTATATAAATGTGTATGAGTGTGTATATAAATGTGTATTGAGTGTGTATATAAGTGTGTACGAGTCGTATATGAATTTTTGGGTAAATGAATAGGACTATATACAAGCTCTGCTATTCATTTTTGTAGAAATGCACGAAATGTAATCTTGAAATTATTAATGTAAACTATTTTTTTTTATTAACTAGTTACTCTTTGTTGCCTTCATTTATTTTATCTTCGCCTTCCACGTCTTATGACTGAAATAATGTATCAAGATATACGTATTACATGCATGTATTGCTTATATCTAATAAAAAAAATTTTTAAAAAGTTTTGTAACTACTTACAAACTAGTATACATTACCTGCAATAATCGGCTGAATCCAGGTGAGCAAGTTCATTCTCGTTGCTGAAACACTGGCTTCATGTCTACAAACGTTCAACATTCCGAAACAATCCAAACTCTTCAGAAAACGAATTTAAAAATGCGATCTGTAACGCAGTCGGAACGACAGGAAACAAGATCAGAATCCAAGTCTTCTTGAACTTCAAAGAGCTACAAAAACAGTACGGATGTTTAATTTCTCCAATCACCTAGTTAATAACACGGCTGTATCAATTATAACACTGGTGTATATAAAAACGATCAAACGGAACAAACAGTGAGTGGATATAATGCATTGAGTAAGCATATACGTGTGGAAAATTTTCGACTCATAAGCCGGTTTAAAATAAATAAAAAAGATCGTTCACTTCCACACTACAGTCTCCCAAAAGCACTGGTGTCGAAAATAAATAGAAATGTAGCTGTACTGTTTTTCTGGCCTAAAACAATTCGACAGGAGGAGCAAGAATCATGAAATAATATACATAAAAGTATTACAATTTCGACAGGGAAAAAAACAAAACAGAAATCTAAACTCATAACGAGTGAACTCTACTCACGGCCTGCACGTGAAAAAAAAAAACAACCATGTAACTTCATAGAGAAGCAACCGAACTGGAAAAATATTTCGATACCAGGTGATTTGTGACAGAGGAGAGCTCATTTCTAGCATGTACGGACAAATCGGGAAATCAAGAAAAAAAAATATGATAGAGATGGAGTTAGAGAAAAAACCTAGCATGGCAAGAATGCTGACAGCTTTGATATTACTTTGACATGACTTACATCGACCTTGCCGATTCCTTTAACAGAAAAGGAGATGACGCTTTTATCCTGAGACCTAAAGGAGTTACTCCAATACTCCCACATGGAAAACTAGAGTTTGGAGGGCTAAATATTGGCATAAAGAAACCAGGACCATTTTTGCAGAAGATAAAGAAAAGAAACGCCAAATTACAAACATCCGACATCCCGCTAAAACTACCATTATATGTCATAGTGGAAAAAAATCGAGAAAATGTTTAAAATCTAAGTCTCAAAAGCAAGGATGGACACACACCCTGGATTTCCAAATAAATGGAGTTAGAATCCTAGAAAAAGACAAGGACAAATCAGGACGCTGAAGAAAGTGATTTTATTGTATGGATTCCTAGTGAAAACATGGTATAAGGGTTGTAGTTAGGTGCAGTAAGTGTGGAAATGTGGGGCACACAACCCCAAAATGTCCAATAACTAAAGAACAAATAGGAAAACAAACCATAGCATTGGAAACCCTATAGACTCCAAAGAAAGGTACACAAGAAACATAAGATGATGATTAGATACCAGTACCAAAACCATGGAAACAACAACAGTAACTTTCTGAGCCAATCAAAGAAATACAAAAACTGACGATCTATTCTAGTAATCAGAAAACAACAGAAGGAAATGATAAACAAAGAGCGACACACGTACAAGGTCAACAATAGACCGGAAAGCGAACACTATGGACCAAAACACTGAACAGGTGGAAGAAAGAAGAAATCACGCAACAATGACTTTAAAACAGACCAATCTCGGCTAATGCATTTATGTGAGAAAGCTTGCCAGTAGCTTCTCGTGGGTCGGTGTTTTTTTTTCTGGTGGTTTTCCCGGGTTCTGCCTCCACCAATAATACTGGCCGCCATGTATAGCCTATCGTGTACTGAAAAATGACGTTAAACCATTAAAAACAAACAAACAAAACAAAACAGACCAATCGCATATAACTTGCCTAGAAAGTAAAAGGAAAAGGAAAATTAGAGGTATACAAACACACACACACACGGTCCATAAATGTATGAAATATACAACGGGGTATACAGCGGTATGGAGAACTAGTACATGAATACTGTTTGTATAACTGAAATACATGTTGACATGTTTTAAAAGAGTATTTCAACATGATGGACTAATAACTACACATCGACACATAATACCTTTGCGTTAAAATGCACATTTTTTTTTCTTCAGAATTAGGACAGAAATATATTTGATAGAATATGGCTAAATTTGCTCAATATACAAACATACAAATCATCCTAAAGCAAAAGGCTATGATACGATACCATGCATGAAGACGTTTATATAGTAAAAACTATTAACACAAGTAAAATATCATCCTGTTATTTATTGAGATTATGAAAGTATCATCATGCCAGGATCAACGTGTAAAAATGAAACTGACGCACAAAGATTAGTTGTGCCAAAGGTGCGTCTTCAGCACAAGGACACGTGCAAAACGAAATGCATGACACATGTGTAATCGTGCCAGAGGCAACCTGCACTTCGCTTGCAATGACATGGACTGACACAGCCGAAAGCGACATCAGAGGCAACGTGTTCTGACGGCACTATTTCGAAAAATTAAAACAGTTAACTACTTTCCATAAGGGTGATGTTTGCATTTAAAATTAGTCTACCCGAAATTTAAGGCATAATTTACAAGGAAAAGAGTACCTTCAAGTATTTCACCATGCACTGGGTAAGATAAAAAAAAATGCGTGAAGAGAATTAAGATCGAAGTATTTAAAACCTATGGTGTTTACGGATGACGATGATTTTATTCAACAAATGCATGCTACTTCTGTGAGAAGAAACAACTACAAACAAAGCAAGAGATGGTACGTACAAAATCTCAGTGACAATAAAGTTAGCGCTATTAAATTTCGCAACCATCACATTTAACAGGTAATTATAAAGGACCAGCACATTACGTATGCAAAATTAAATTACGAACAATGGGAATTTCGGCAAAAAAAAAAAAAAAAAAAAAAAAAAAAACATGAGGCATATAGGACATAATTTTCTTCGGACACAACGTTTCTTGAAAACAACTGCCTGTCCTTAATTGCGAATCTTGATATTGGCACAAATTCCAAATCTGTAGACACGTGTGCACGTTTAAAAAAAAAAATTACAATACCACCCTAGCTTGGTCCAGACCTGTCAGCCGTTACTCTCGCCCAGATACTCTTTAGAAAAAAGGATTAATTTACTTAGAAGTATATTTGCCTGTGTTGTGAAAGTCCGTGGTAAAAGGAAATACAAGTCATAAACAGCTGTCTTCAAGCATTCTCAGGACGAAAGCCCAATTCAACCATATCAGATTGTGACCCAGGTGCGTGTTTGTCATTAGTGAGTGCTTGAGTGAGTTATCGATCAGAGCACGAGGCGCATGAGGGGGACGATAACGTTGAGCGCCCTGCACTTAATAAAATACCCTAGGAGCTTGTTGGATCGTCTACATTACGATACCATTTTCATTGTATCTACTCCTATAATGACGAATGCAGTTCGCGAGCATTGCAGTACCTAGTTGTTTAGGGTCTTGGGGTCTTGTTTTGTTTCCTGTTTTTAAATTGTCTCGTATCGTTCACGTTAAATAAACCCCAAGAACAGAGGGCGTTGTCCCTTTCTTTTGTTCAACCACCGGCTCGTAAGATTTATTCGAGAATCAATTGACGCCTGAACTATATTTGGAAGATCACTTTCTGTATCCGTTTACTTTATATTTAGGTCGGCACAATATTAATGATCAAATTCATACTTCAGATAGAAGAGACTAATGATGACGGAGATAACATTTGAACATGTTTTCCGACGCTTTCACACACATACACACACGCGCGCGCGCGCGTAAAAGAAACAAAGAACAAAATACGAAAACATGGCAGACTTTTAGAGTCGAACAAGGGGCTAACAATTACCCGTATGTGGAGCACACTCTCGAAGTGAATTATCCATATTTGAAGAGCGGTAAACAATGGCATTGAAATTACAGGAACATTAAAAGAAGCAACTAAACATTGAGTTTAATTTAAGGTGTGGACATTTTTACGTGCGAAGACGTGTAAGGAATTCAAAGTATTTGCTGTGTCGAACTTCTGACAATATAGGCTCAACAAAAATTACATGCACGAGCATTGCTGATCTTTGAGGTTCAGTCTTAAATATATTAGGGGCCCCGAGTGGCCCAGTGGTCTAAAGCGATGTCCGTTACGGACCACTGCCATCTCACCTCTGTCTGCGTGTGTTCGAATCTAAGATTCGGTTATATGAGAAAGCTTGCCAGTAGCTTATCGTGGGTCGGTGGTTCTTTCCGGGGGTTGTCCGGGTTCTTCCTCCACCATTAATACTGGCCGTCATGTATAGCCTATATTGTGCTGAAAAATGGCGTTGAACCATAAAAATCAAAAACTTAAACATATTCACAAATTTACTTGATTACGAACATAGTTTATTGTGAAGAAATCATATTTTAATAACGATGATTTTTTTCTTCTGTTGAATAATGACAGGATGCAAACATTTTAAACGACTAGGATAGGTAAAAGATATTCATGTGTTCTTTACACTGTAGCATATGCAATAAAGCTGTGCTTGTTCAATTTCAGACCTAAAAACGAAATTACAAATTTATTGCATATAGAACACGCCTGTGACTCGTATATCCAGAACACATTACCATTTAAATCGTACAAATTAACCTCTAAAGTAATTGTGTACAAGTTTTATATTGGTCCCGAAATATTAGCACAGTTAAATTTAGACGCTTATTGTGATAATTAAAGCGTTTTTTTCAGGTTATTTAATCGATTTAATCACGATAGGATGTTATAAAACAATTATTACAAAATGTTTTAAACTAGCTAGTGATGGCTCGTTAAAATATTTGAATATCTCATACAATTAACATGATATCTGTGAAAAGGGAGATCACAGAAATCTAGCAAGATAAATGGCAAAACTTATAATTAGAGATAAAAACTGGGAATATTTATTGCTTAATTGCACTAAGTAAAATAACTCAAACTGGCAATACAAATAATAACGAATCATATAGACGAATAACACATAATTATAAGAATAAATTCAACTAAATGTATTTGAAGATCCACGTTTGAAGATTATTAATCTGTTCTTGAAGATTATTATTATGATAACTAATATAACAAAATATATCACCCGAAGCGCACATATACATATTGTTTTTGTATTAAACAGTATATGTATTTCTTGTCGACGCAGCAAATGGTATATAAATAATGCAATTATATGATTAACAACGGGTACGGTGTTGATGTATAGCCATAAAATGTTCTAAAGATAGCGTATTATACCAATACTTTGTCTAAAATAGTATTACTTACATATGCTTACAAATGAATAATTCATGATATTCATATTCTACGACCTCTTTCAAATTCAATAATGCCAAAATTATATCTCTCCAAAATGCTTGTAATATCCTGTTTCATAAGTTCCAAATCTTTCTTATATTTCGGAATAAAGTTGTGTTGACTAGGTTATCCCTCCCACGCTCCATCTTCGTTTTCCAGTATTACTGTAACCCATCTTAATGTACATAATGAATGAGTATGTGTTTATCCTCCCTCATTCTCCGGGGGGGGGGATACTAGTATATTACGTATAATTCTCACTACTTTACCATCCCATACAGACTTAAATAAGGTACAATTTGATTGTAAGTCAATGTCTGTTGACTGATGCTGAAAACAAAGATTGCATGAGGACAGAAAAAAAGCTTCTACAGCTATTGGTTGACCTGCTACTGAAAGATGTCTTTGACTCCAGCTTACCAGTATTTACTTTGCCTTGATTAGTTTCTTCCTATAATTAATTTCCACCATTTATTGTAACTCTGGAGAAGAATCGATGCCAACGTGGGTAAAGCTAGAAAACCAGTTTAGGTCCATATCTGGACATATTCGTTATTGGAATACTTTTGGTTGCTAATGCAAATAGCCTTTGTTTTTGTTATGTTACATTGACGTCAGATGCTAGAAACGAAGCATTGTAATATATTTATAGTTTCATTCAGACATTGTTGAAATCCATGGAGAATAATTCATCTGTCTTGATTGGAACTACTTTATTGTCTTCTTTGAAACTGTCCACAATCTAATCGCAACACATGCATGACTACTTTTAAAACGTTTAAAGTTATCATGAGAATCTATTTTTTAGTTGTTTGTTTTTATCTTAATATGGAATCCATTGATTAAATATAATGATATCGCAATGATAATGATTAAATATAATGATATCGCAATGATAATGATTAAATATAATGATATCGCAATACTATCAAATATTTTGTTGTTATGTTTTCACACACACACATACACAACTTGGGTACTTCGGATATATCAGTAATGCCACTGACTTCATTAACCTATTCGTATAAGAGCGCTATTTATAAAAACAAATAGCATGCGACTTACGATGCTCTTGATGTAATATTAAACAACGTTTAGATAATAGGGAGCATTTTAAATTTGTATTATTGTAAAAGCTGCAGATACATCATGATTCTACTCATATAACTCTTTAGATTATATTATAAGGAACTTCACACAGATGAACTACAATTTGTTTTCCCAATGTAGATTTTATTATAAGGAACTTCACACAGATGAACTACAATTTGTTTTCCCAATGTAGATTATATTATAAGGAACTTCACACAGATGAACTACAATTTGTTTTCCCAATGTAGAGAGAGAGAGAGAGAGAGAGAGAGAGGGGGGGAGTGAGGGTGAGAGAGAGAGAGTGAAGAAAGTTTGCCATAGTTACAACATTGTTGTTACATTATTATTTGTTATAGCTATAATGGAAAGTATTGAACATTACCTTTAACAATACACAACAAGAGTTTGTTATGTGGGCCTGAATTTACAAAAAAAAAAAAAAAAAAAAAAAAAAAAAATAGGCCTATAAATGTAATCAGAAAGGCATTAAGGTTAACGGGAAAGGAAGCAAACCCAAAACTGTTGAGGCCATTAATGAGAATAACATCAATACAATCTCAGTATTGAGCAAAAAACATCAGTACGTTTATCAAACCCGTTGTGGTTTAACAGTACATTGAATATTAGTACATTATTCGGGTATGAACGGCACAGAATATACATTTGTAGGATATCTGCTAAATGCAAAATTGTGAAGTTAATTTAAAACACCTGGAGCTTAAACAGGCGACAGATGATGATGTCATTGGACAATGTAAGAAAATCAAGAAATAAAACACTAAAAATGCACGCTAACCCCATCTTTACAGTGCCATGCACGCTAACACCATCTTTCCAGTGCCATGAAACTAAACAGAAAATGATATCAGAACAAATAATCCAGGGACGTTAATGAATCTCATCATTGATTCTACCATGCCGATGTAACTCACGTTGACGCACCTGGGTCATTTGGGCAAAGATACTTAGTTACTTAATAAAACTACATGCCGTGGAATGAAAATTTACCGAGATGACTCCTTAGAGAATTACAAACTTCAGTGTCATAACATATTGTTGACACGAAGTAATAGAAAACAATGTCGAACACAGAGGCAATACACACCACAGTCGTACAAATCACAATTCTCGCAACCAATACAGCGGTCTTAGCAACAACAAAAAAAATGAGTTCTGTCAAAGCTGCTTTTATCGAGTCATCTACAACCCCACTCCAAATCCCACTCCACCCATAGTCGAATCAAACATAAACATAACAATTGTAAATCGGTGTGGATCATTTGTCCATCTACAAGGTATTCCACAATATTCCACACGTCGAGTTTTCCAATGGCGCATCTTGCACTTTCAATAGCAACAAGTCACATATTTCTACGACAGATATTTCCCAACGAAACATAAAGAAGAAAGCTTTACAAGTGCTTAGGATATTTGAAATATCTTTGGATACCATTTGAAATATAATGCAATTGTTTTTCAAAGGTTCCTTAAAAGCAGGTACATATACCAATAAAATAACACTTGATAGTAGTTAAAAGAAAGAGAATATAATCGGGATAAAAGTATATAAACAATATTTGTGTTAAGGGAGATAATTACGAATACAAATTTACATTTTCTTACATATAAAGCATAAAATAATTAAACTTAAAACAACTTCAATTTTCCAGAATAATTAAAATATGAAAATATGATTTGTCACAGAACGTGAACATTAAAACGAATGTCTTGGAGATTTTATATAATAGACACATTTTTCTTCAAAGTTTCAAAGTTTCATACACATTGTATATCTAGTGGGTAGGGTCACTCCAGGCCCATGGTCCCAGCCACTTAAAAAGAATTTGTATGATCTCTACACTAAAATACATATTCAGTTTTGAAACTTGTCTTGTACGGCTGAAATAACAAGAGACTTTAATTTTAATTTGCCTATTAAATGTGTATGGACCAAACTAGCAAGACGCCATAAACATCATCTGTTTTATATAGTCTGTTCACAATCATATTAAAACTGAACTGAATGATCATCATTTAAGCTTGATTACAAGATAACGTCTGCCATAGGTCAGTTAGTAAAGTTCACACTGTCACTAACAAACAGAATATTAAAAAATAAATGTGTCGCGGTTAGATTAACTAGATATCTCCATATAAGGCCATTTGTTTTGATCACGTGACAATATGGCGTCCCTGTTCGCCTGACTTCATATAGCTAAGTGCAACGCAGGGATCATACGATGCAGGGAACCAGACTATACAATCGGATGATGCATCATGCTCATTATGTAATATCAATAGTGTTTCTTAAAACAAATCTCATATATCCATATACAAAAACATGATCTGATTGAATCATGCCTGTGCTATTAGGCAATGATTATTAATAACCATCATTCCCTTTTCTTTCATACACAATCTGATTGTCCATCATAACGAAAGCCATGATAATAAGATGATAAACAGCTGCATTTTGAGGACTCGAGAAGTCCTCGAGAGACCTTTTGTAACAGTGTAATGCTCTGGCGTACTCTCCGATGATAAAATAGCAATATCCTAGTAGATTGAGGGCTCTGTGTCTCGGAACTTGAAGTCCTTTGACGTGGGCGTAGAAGTCTTGAGTTGCTCTCTCCAAGCAATGCAGGGCCTTGACTGATTCAGTGTATTGTCCCTCAAGCCTCTTGCTCAAAGATAACATGTAAAAGGCGTAGATAATTGGATGGTAACAGCACAAATCAATCAGTCTCTCTTTTAGTAATATACACTCAAATTGTATCGCGTAGGGCATGACTGAAATATGACGTGACGAGACTATGACGTCATACGCAACGCTCTGCGGCAACTCCTCAGTTGCAGAAAATGAGCAAATAGTTTCTTTTGCATACCCAATGTCATCAATTTGTATTACACATGGTTTAGACATAATGCCAGCGTAATAAGGTTTTCTCACGTTCAAACTTTGCAGCATATTTTCGATGAGAGAGGAGGTGGTGCTGAAATTCCCGTTAGAGAAATGAAATGTTGCGAGATGCAATATCGCAGACATTGAATCCATACATAATCCTTTTTCCAGCAGTGTTTGTGCTTTCTTCATTCGAACTTGTTTTTCGTGGATATCCATTGTGATTTGGGCATGTTTGCTAAGGTGAATACCTAACTCAATATACAGAAAATATTCTACCGACTCAACAAAGGCTCGATCCAGTGTTCCGTCAAGTACGCATCGGTCAAGTCCTTGTATTAAAAACTGAAAATCAGGATTTGCGCGTGTCAACAGTACATAGGTAGCATAAAGCGTATTATACAATTTAATACGATTGGCTTCTTCCTTTATACTTCCCATGTCAATACGATTTGCAGCAACGTAGAATGATTCCAAATTCTCAGCCTCGTTCCAGGCATTCAAAATAATCTTCTCTGTAATAGACTGCATAACCGGTGAAACGATATCCTTGAGGAGGATCTCTATTTGACCAACAACCCTGTCCTTCACCTCTACATTTTCGAATTTGGAGATAAGAAGATTCCTCTTCCGATCAAAATAATGCTGAAGCTCTTTTCTCTCAACATAATCTCGCAATGTTTCCAGGCACTTTTTCACACAAGAAAGTAAAGTCACGCTGCTCCAGATAACAGGTTCGGATTCTTCACATTGCCAGAACATCAAGGTTTTTATATGGTAGGAACTCAACTGCCCAGGAGCTAGTTTGTCTAAATAGGCTTTCAGAAGATACTTAAGAATGTAGTAACATTGAATTTGGGTGTCATTGAAGCTCCATACAAGTTCTCTTTCTCCTAAAAGGAATGATATTCTCCATTCCAAAGCGCTAAACTCCGATGTTGGATCACCTACTGCAACGGCATGACAATCATGCTGTCTAATTTTGTTGATTGTTTCTGGTGAAGGCCAGCTGTAGTGCCTCTCTCGCGACGTCCATTCGTCAGCTTCTGAGGGCCAGGTACAAATTCTCAAAGCATATGCCACATCCGATTCAAGGTTGGAAATGTTGTAGTCACGAAGATGTTGAGCTGAAGTTGCACAAGGTCCGTGTCGATAATGTACCATGTCTTGGAGCTTTCTCTTGTGTGAAGAAACAAAAGCATCGATAAAACTTTGACTTGACATATAAGTTCCTCCATCATTGTCAGACTGAAAAAGACCTTCAGTGTTCCTTACAATTCCAGCAAAATAACTTGTGTCGTCTTTTATATCCACCGGCACAAGACGCGTAAATCCTGGTCGACATTTGCACGAATCCATAAGGAAAACATGGCCTTCAATATGTTTGGCATCTTCTCTCTCGGTACAGATAGTAATATTGGGCATGATTCTCATGCCGTCACTGTCACTTTCATCCAAGGTAGTTCCCTCAGCATGGCTTCCTCCAAGAACAAATGCGCTCGATTCATAACTGGGACATTGAGCTAATTCATAGGCAATTATTGCTTTATTTTTGCATAACTGTGTTCCATACCTACTCTTGCCTCCCACATGCAGTGCATCAGAGACAATCACAGATATTGCTGACAGATCTGATGCCTTTGCACTCTTCATTCTTTCATCTGCAATATAGAAGGAATGATGTCCAACAGAGTAGCAACTACACCTGTTAATAATAGACTATAGAATGTAGAATGCATCCCTTGTATAGATGCATTATATAGTTTAGACTGTAACGCACTGGCATCAAGTTGGTTACTGATTCATGATTCCTTGTTCCCTTTTGAATAAGGAATAAGTACCCACTTATCGATTCAACACAACATAAACAACCGTTTACTAATTTCTGATTCACATCTTTTTCACAACCAATTAAGCTAATGATTCCTTATTCACATCCAGTTGGCTCAACATTATTGCGATTAAATACGTAATTGGTAACCACTTACGTACTGCCTATAAAAATGAATCGTACGTCATATTTGAAGATTTATCTGCTATTATTCTAACCCAGTTGAAGCAAATATTAGTGGGTTTTTTATGTACAGCTGAGTACTGACATATCACTGATTATATGTAGGAGGGGTTTGAGATATTGTTAGGTAAACATGTTTAGTAATCTGAGATAGAAATAATTAGCTGTGTTAGATTTCTATTCTGTGGTTATAATTCTCTTCGAAGAAAATTACTGTAGTATATGCGAGTCTTATGAAACCTTCAGTTTACATTAACTGTTGTTAAGTCCTTTATAATGGAGAAACAAACATAACGGTACAAGGAAAGACAGACACGTACAACGTGGATCAAGTCTGTAAATGTTTTGTACTAATTGAACCCCTACGCAGAGGATTTTCATTTCAACCTTTCTTGGACAATATTGATTTCGGGATATGTACTAACAGAATAAAAGTTTAAAGACAATTCGTCAAGGCGATTTAGCAGCGTATGGAGCTCAGTATATGGTAGATATAATCAAAACCACTAGGATATTATTCTTCCGTCCATATATGGACCCTAAAGTTAATCCCTAAAATAATTTCGATATGGATTATTATTTCGCAGCTTGTACGCAGGGGTATATTTGACTCAAAAACGCATTATTTATGAAGTTTTTCGAAGACATACATAAGTGTTGTTATCGCCTGGGTGGATATGGTGGATAAGCAAACACATTTCTTGGAAAATGGCGTGCATCGTATAGAGTCTCTGACAACCAAATCCAGATCCAGGTGTTCATGAGTGGCCTAGCTAAGCCAGGTGGAACCTGTTTATACGGACTGCATAATGGATGACAGGCGAATTTGTAGCGCCTCAAAACCAGACCCTTCGTGCGGATGGGGCTCTTTAACATTGGGTGGTAGCCCAGCTACGAGAAAATAAAGACTGTGACTTCAAACCTTCGATGCATTGCGACTATACCCTTTCATGGGAAAGGGTGAGGGAGTAAACGCTAATATAAAATTCGAGACGGACTTGGACCTAAGGCGACTTGGCATTGTTTTCAGTGTCATGTAGGCAACTCCTGCTACACCGCTGGTACTATGACTTATCAGCGTATCCTTTCCCTTGTATTCACCAGCTGCTTGGAGAAGGTGAATCATTTGCATGGGCAGCAACTGATTATCTTTATCACCATGCCCTGGATAGGACACTTCAGCTTCGCTTCACAGCGTCGATACAACACATTTTACCAGTTATAAGTCATCGTTCGATTGGCGTAGAGCCCAATCCTCCAGCTAGGTACCTGGAATATCCGGACCATGCTGACTGGATTCTCAGATGGTCTTCAGGTAATCAGCGATTTTAGAAATTAAGAAAGACTTCATTCATCAAATACGAACCTGTCCGACTCCAGAGGGGACATCGTCTCACTTCAGGATAGACTACTACCCGATACGGGGTCCCTCAGAGAAGGGAACTACACGGTTCATCTGGCAAGGAAAGTGCGCTGACGAAACCATTTAGCATGGCAGTGCGCCAATGTATACTGGCTTCAGCTCTGTCAGAGCATCCAGTCTCCAGCAGGTTATCGGAAACATCAGAGGTATGTACGACGACATCAAGAAAGCAATTGGTCCCACGAAGAAAGTCTGTCGAAGGCGATACCATCTATGACAAGGGCAATCAGATGGAGCGTTGCTTGGAGTACTACTTTGAATTGTACTTCAAAGAAAACCACTTGACCAAGATGCTCTCAACGCCATTGAAACCCTCCCGCTCATGCCTGAACTGGACCAGAAGCATACTATGGCAGAAACGAAGTAGGCCTAAGAGAAACCTTCCTTAGGTAAGACGCAGGGAAGGGTGGCATCGCAGCAGAAGTCATGAAATGCGGCTGCAGTGTGCTGCTCACACACCTGCACGACCCCCTATGCCAGTGCCAGGATGAGGGTGCAGTTCCTCAGGACATGAAGGACGCCAACATCGTAACCCTGCACAAAAACAAAGGCGACAGAAGTGACTGCAACAACTACTGGGGTATATCGCTTCTCAGCATTGTAGGTAAAGTCTTTGCACGATGTCATCCTGAATAGACTGCAGACGCATGCTGACAGGTTTATCCAGAGTCGCAGTGTTGGTTCCGCACAGAGAGGTCCACAATCAACGTCATCTTTATTGTCAGTCAACTGCAGGAGAAATGCCGAGAACAACACAAACCTCTCTTACCTGCCTTTATAGACCTCACCAAAAGCGTTAGATGCTAAGCATGATCCAGTTCTTCCATGATGACATCAAAGGCAGAGTGCCATACGATGGCTCAACATCAGATCCGTTCAACATCCTCAACGGAGAGAAACTGGGTTATGTTCTAGCCCACACGTTCTTCGGCATCTTTTTTGCTGTCCTGTTTAAGCATACCTTTGGGACGTGCACAGAAGGAATATACCTGCACACGCGATCAGACGGCAAACTATTCAACCTGTATCGACTAAAGGCAAAGCGCAAAATGCGTGAAGCAACTATCAGGGACATGCTCTTTGCAGACGAAGCTGTCCTAGACACTCACACAGAAGTTGAGTTACAGCACCTGATGGACAGATTTGCTAAAACATGCGGTACGTTTGGGCTAACCATCAGCCTAAAGAAAACAAACGTGATAGTTCAGAACTGCCCCTCCCCCCAAGCATCAACATCAGCAACTACGAACTTGAGGTAGTCAGTGAGTTCACGTTCCTCGTTACCATCACCAAGAACCTATCGATCGATGATGAGCTCAACAAGCGGATTGGAAAAACAGCAACAACTCTCTCCATGTTATCGCAAAGACTGTAGAACAACAACACGCTGACTCTGAACACTAAGATCTCCATGTAGCGTGCCTGCGTGCTAAGCACTATTCTGTATGTCAGTGAAATCTAAACTCTATGCCTCACGATAGAAAAGAACGAGTGCCTTTCACAAGCGATGTCTTCGACGCATACTTTGGATAACTTAGAGTGATTGAGCAACACACAACGAGGTGTTTGAACATGCAAAAAATTTCACAATGGTCACACTAATACGTAACCTTCGCAAAAGATGGCTGGGCCATGTACGTCGGATGAATGATGGACGGATCCCCAAAGCCATTCTTTAGTCAGAATATGTCTCTGGCAAAATGTCGATCGGACGGCCAAATCTCCGCGTCAAGGATGTCTGCAAGCGCGACATGAAAGCCGTTGAAATCGATGTCAACACCTGGGAATAGCTTGCTGGGAAGCAGTAAAAAAGTTTAGGAACAACTCTGCAATTTGGATCATCTTTAATAGTTTTGATATGGATAAATATTTGATAGTACATAGGGGTATATTTAGTTCATAATGGAAGTATTGACGAACGTTTGGAGAGCATCAATCAGAGAAAAAGGACGGTCGTTGTGAAAACCGAAAATATTAAAGCGACAGTCTTTAGATAGACATTAGCCAACTTATGCAATGCTTGGACCCCTGTTGAGAGAATTTTTAGTGAAAACCTTTGTTCCTATTTAGGGGTCTGTTTCAACATAAACAAATATAATAAAGAAGTAATTGAACCAATTTGTAGAAATTGAGGAATAAATATATGTAGAGGGGTGTACAACACATGCCCTAAGAAGGTTCGATCATGCATATAAAGGCTCTAACATCCCAGCTTGACAGCATTTTGATATGGACTCCTCTTTTCGATTTTATTTCTGGGAATATATTCGAATGAAAGAAAGAAGTAGTGTCGAATTTGGTGGAGACAAATAAAAGGGGCAACTTCTTGGTACCGCATACCAGACGCACGTACAATGCGGATCAATTGTATTGAATAATATCTAAGTACAGAATAAAATATGTCTGCAGACTTATAAAAGGAATACAAGAAGTGAGCATGACTCCAAAAATGGAATGAAACTGATTATTCAGTTCTTTCTAGATATAACCCGTATATTGTGCCTATAATTCGCAAACGACCCCACATGACGGATAATAATAATAATAATAATAATAATAATAATAATAATAATAATAATAATAATAATAATGAGGTCTTTGTATATCGCCTAATCGTTCGAAGCTCTAAGCGCTTTACAACAATGATATTACTACACTACAAACAAATAACAAAAATCAAAAAAAGTTCCTGCAGTCGAAAAAGGTGAGTTTTAAGAGCACTCTTAAAAGGGACAACTGTGTCACTGTGTCTAATTTCCATGGGCAATTCGTTCCACATCACAGGGCCCTGGTATGCAAAATAACGTTGTCCATATGACTTCCTTTACATAGTGGGAACAATGAGTGTACGATTGTCAGAAGAGGAGCGTAAGTATCTTGCTGGTGTATACACATGGGTGAGGCCAGATAGCTATGTTGGACTAGAGTATTTCATTGAAACATAGCACAGAGAACAAATTTTGTGTTTAACTCTGTATCGAATGGATATCCAGTGTAGGGTACAAAGAAGTGTTGAGGTGTGCTCTGATCGAGGTACTCTAAAAATGATCCGAGCAGCTGTGTTTTGAACGTTTTGAAGTTTCTGGAGTATATATTGTGACGAACCAGTCAGAATTGAGTTACACTAGTCCAGTTTTGAAAGTTCTAATGAAGACACAAGTGTTTTCGTGGCATCAACTGAAAGATATTTACGAATGGAACTTATGCGTCTCAGTTCAAGATATGCAGCCTTGCATATGTTCATGACATGCTGGTGCAATGCGAGAGTACTGTCTAGAGTAACGCCTAGGTTTCGAACTGAATGCGAGAATTTAATGTTGGTGTTGCTGATATTTATTGTCTGAGGTAAATGATGTGAATGAGAAAGTCTTTGTGTTGTGATCAAAATAGCCTCAGTTTTATCATCATTCATCTGCAGCTTGTTACATGTCATCTATGATTTCACATCAGAAATGCACCTCTCTACTCCTTGGAATGTAGCATCAACGTTAGTTGGGTGGCTAGACTTATATATTTGGGTGTCACCAGCGTACAATTCTGAGACACTGGGTGATGATCTATGACAGTTGAGAGCGGCTGAGTGTATATAATGAATAGAACAGGTCCAAGAACAGACCCCTGTGGAACACAACAACATAGATCAACTGGGTTGGAGATTATTCCATTTGCAGATACAATTTGTGTCCTGTTGACTAAGTAGAACTTAAACCACTGTAAGGCTATATTCTGAATGCCAAATACATGCTGGAGACGGTGAAGTAATATATCATGGTCTATTGTGTCAAATGCTGCAGACAAATCAAGGAATGTGAGCACTGTAATATTTCCACTATCAATCCAAAGCAGAAAGAATGTCATTAAATACTTTCAGAAGAGTAGTTTCAGTACTGTGGCAAGGGCGATATGCAGACTGTACATTGCTAAAAAGACTGTTTGAATTCAAATAAGATACAATTTGGGTTAAAACTACTTTTTCTAAGATATTTTATATGAATAGGAGATTACACTGGGCGGTAGTTCCTTAAATCGTTATGGTCAAGTGTTGATTTCTTCAGAAGAGGCTTTACGATGGCAGTTTTGAAAAATGATGGGAATTCCCCGATGAGAGAGAGAGAGAGAGAGAGAGAGAGAGAGAGAGAGAGAGATTAATACCATCAGTTAGTGAATGCAATATTGGGTCTAAGCACTCAAGCAGCAGTGATGTCGGAATTAGATCAAGTTCGCAAGACTTTGGGGCACTCTTCATCACCATTGTATATACTTTATGATCAGAGACAGGGTCAAATGCCCCTACTGGTTGTCTCTGAAATTCTGCATCATAACTGTATGGTGACGAGTCAATTAAAATTGTGTTGTCAAGCGACTCTCTAATGGTTTGTACTTTGTCACAGAAAAAATTTGCAAATAGGTCTGGAAGGTCTACTGGAGAGAAGGTAGTTGGAAGTGGTGTGCATTTGTTCCTTGACATTAGTTTGTTAGTTATCTCGAAGAGCTCTTTTGCAGCTGGAACTCTCCGTGATCTTAGTACTGTAGTGGGATAATTTTGCTAAATGGACTATGTTTGTGACGTTCTTTTTAGCGGCTTCATAGATTTGTTTATTAACAGTGTGTCTGGTGGAAAGCCAAAGCCAATTTATTTTTCGTCGATGTCTTTTAGCAGTGCGAAGGTGGTCCCTAACACTGCTATACCATGGAGAACACTTTTTTTATAATTATACTCTGCATTTGGTGGCTGGGGAATGTTTTTCAAGGAATGAACGCAGGCAGTTATCGAGTTGTTCCGCTGTAGGATGTAAGTAAGTTGTTAGGTTTTCTTGGACGCATTGCATGAATTTGGTTCTATTTATCATACGGAAGTTTCTCTTAGTAGCAAATAAAGGTGGAGGGTTAGGGACTGATACGTCGAGATGGCATATAATGCAGAGGTGATCCGATGCAAGTTCGTGGGATACAAGGGTGGATTTCAGGATATTATCATCAGGTCTATAAAGAAACCAGTCTAAAATGTGACCAAGTTTATGGGTGGGTTGGTTAACTGACTATTTAAGGTTGAAACCATGAATGAAATCAAGTAGTTTTGACGTGCTTGGGTTTCCAGGACAGTCAAAGTGAAAGCTGAAATCTCCAAGAATAATTTGGTTGCCACATATCGAATTTCCATACTCTAGAAGATTCGGAAACTGCTCCAAAAACAGATATCAAGTCAGCGTGTATTTTCTACTAGTAGGAGGGCTGTAGAGACAGAAAAAAGGGACTGACCTTTGTTCCAGTGTGAGTTTGTTTGGACCAGTTCAAACGATGTGTGGCAGAAATTGATGGCTGTGTTGCACTTAGGGCAGTTTTTCATGGAATTCTTTGTGATGACAGCGATTCCACCTTCGCGAAAATGGCCGTGGAGTAAGATGGAGTAAGCGGTGGGTGTTAAATCCGCGCACTTAGGCTAATAGCCTGATACTTTTAGCCATGTTTCTGTCAGGAAGAAAACGTCGATATTCTGGTCGTTGATAAAATGAACTATTTCTGTGCGCTTTTCCAGTGATCTTACTGATCGGGTGTTGAATAATGCAATACGTATTGGTATCTCTGGGCCAGTTGACACAAAGGTTGACACCAGGCGGACCAAAATTATCACTCTAACCTCTTAATGCAGAGCGTCTTGCGAGGGATCTGTTAGTACCATTTTATAAGTCTTTGGTATGACTCGGCCGGGATTCGAACCCGCGACCTCTCGCATCTGATGCGGACGCGCTACCCACTGGGCCACCAGAGCGGTTTTAACAGGATGTACGTGTCATAATCACCAATAAGTGATATAGAATCTTTCGACATGACTGTTTCATAATTATCCGTAACAAATGCATTGATTTCAATACACTTTTGTGACCTTGACCTCTCACAAATAGCAGTATTTGGAATAGTTCTGTCCTATTTTGCTGCTTATTCTTTTCCGTGTCTAGCAATCAGAAATAACGATACCAACCTAATCTTTCTAGTTGCATCAAAAGCTGAATTTCTTTCAATGAGACTCGTCTCTATTAGTCTTGGTGTGGAGAAAACTATAATTTAAAACCTTTCTTTTTCACGCCTAGGCGAATGCTTAATTTCTTTAAAGGGAATATTCAAGTACATATAGCTCTATAGTATATACAACAGCAAGACTGATTTTACCTCAAGATGTTGTGGCAAGAATGAACAATTTTTCAAGGAAAAATATTATAAACATCTCTACGTGACTAAGGCAATTATCACTTTTCTGGAAATGAAATATCACTCAATGGAGTTACCGTTCTAGAATATTCTAAGATGTGAACAAGATACAATCTGTTACCAAAATTATAATAAAGAATGTGGTCAGGTAGATTCGGTCTTTTTTTTTTTCTTTTTTTTTGGGGGGGGGAGGCGGGGGGGTAATACCAATGTCCTAGACCCAGACTTAAATAAATCTGTCTACCTCTATTGATAATGCTCAAATATTTATCTCAATCTCACAGAGAATTATTAACCATGTATTGTTTCCAAAATGAAAATAACATCAGTGTCCCTAGTCAGGTACACAGTAAACATGATTTCAAACAAGTTCAAGTCCAAGCTCGAAATATATATAACTTAAGCATGGAGAAAAAGGTCAACAATATATATTACTACATAACAATATATATTACTACATAACAATATATATTACTACATAACAATATATATTACTACATAATATATATTACTACATAACAATATATATTACTACATGAACCCTGCATTCACGACTTTTTATAAATTGTTAGTAATTGTATTATTTATCTATAAAAAAAAAACTTTTACGTTTTTCACAATGTTGACTGAGCTGCTTTCAAAATAATTCATAAGAAAATTGGAAATGCAAGATAAACAGTCATAAATATTTAATGTCATTATAATATATATGTATCCATAATGTCATTATATGGCGTAAAATCGGGGTTTTATTTCTATAAATGCAGGTTTCTGAATGTTCAACGTATGTCGGCAAAATGAGAAAAATCATTATTTGAACAAATGTAAATATCAAACGAAACATGATAATGTTTCACATCGTCCGATTCAGCACGTCATTTCCGAATTAGCTCTTAATTGGTGCCTAATACATATCGTTTGAATCAACCATGGTCCAATTATCATTTTACCTTTTGTACAGATGACTGTATATTTCCGAATTAGCTCTTAATTGGTGCCTAATACATATCGTTTGAATCAACCATGGTCCAATTATCATTTTACCTTTTGTACAGATGACTAACCCTAGTTAGTTTCAGTTCATCAGGCATACACCACATGATATAGTAACCTAAACGAAGAACATGATATCAGGGATTGTCTTAAATGTAGGACTAGACATTACATAGATCCAATATTTACATTTTTGTACTTCTGAATCATTCTTTGTCCTACAGTGAAAGACGTCGACCTTTATACACGGCAAGGAGTGGGTGGGATACCCCGTCTTGCGTATCAGTTTTCCATCCCGGGACAACTATGACGACCCAGAAACTAAACACTACTATTTCTCGATTCCTAAACATGCACTTGGATTAAATCTTCTGTCCTAACCAATGACACAGAGGCAACCTTACCTTTCACCACTGCATTTCACGTTGAACTGCGTGTAAAGATAATCGATTTGGATATTTGCATTATCTACATGTTACCAAATTGCGACATCACGTGGGATTACATCACACTAAGAATTTCAAGTGGTGCACTTCAGTGTTATGGACATTAATGATATCATGATAGAAAGCATACACATACGCGTGTTTAATCATCGTTATGATAGGGACATTTTTAGAAGAAGCAGAGAGGGTGAACTGCCATTTTTCTGAAACGTCCTACGAAAATGAAGGATTAAGGGTCAATAACGCCAAACCGAAGCCTCTAACTAAGAGAGTTTCTCTAATTGGGTTAGTTATTTCTGTTTCTGTATCCTGTTGTTTGTTTCAAATTTTGTATGTTTGTTCTGTTAACCCGTCGGACGTTTCATTGATGTCGTGTTCACCCTCTCTGCCGCTATAATTAGATCATTATTATTTAAATAATATGGAGTCGTATACAGCTAGTTAAAAGCAATTAGGAAATTTCTTCCGGTCCGCGATCCTGTCAGACACAAATTAAAAGAACGCCAGGTATCACAGGTGGAATTTGCAGAAAGCGCAGAAAATTTACTTAAACCAGTTACGAAATCTACCGAAGGAGTTACAGAGGTTAGAGCAAACCGTTGGAGCGACTGGAAAAATAACAAAAAGACAACAATACGCTTTTACGAGATCTTTCAGCTGAAATAGACTGTCTTCATCCACTTAGCAGATTTAAGGAAGAAATACTTGAGGGTATTGACCAAGCTCATGCTGAAATGGGTGATTTAAAATGCCGTATAACAGAACCCAAATAAGCAAGAATCAAAACTAAATAATTTTATTAATTTCTTGATACAAGTATTTCCTACATAGAAAATACTGTAGAAGGATGATTATCTGAGATTTTCGCGTGTAGTTATGATAATAAAAACAAGTTCTGAAACCTGAGTACGCAAATAATTATGTAAGTCGTGAATCTTAGTAATATTGGATTTATAAAATATATTACATAGCTGATAACATCGAAAAGAGTAATCCAAAATATATCGAATTTATTGGTGGGATAAATAAATATATCCAAGATACGCTATCAGAGCAACCCTTCCAAACAATAAGTGAAAAAGAAAGGGAAGATTTGGAATTTGAGGTTATTAGACGAAGGAGGACTCATTTTCACCAAGTAAGGAGAAAAACAAACGGAATAAACAACTGAAATTGAAATATTTGCTTAAGGAAGTGGTCTTTCTTCTTGTCCTAACAGCGACCTTTGTGATGTTCTCCATAAATTATTAATGAAGTAGCTGATATTTGTCAACGATTATTTACTGTCGGTAAAATGGATATCAACGAGTATCTTTCTCACATTTACGAAAATGTTATTGACTATCAGAGTGATTAAATAAATAAATAACAAATGAGATGATATTCATAATGCTCAACGTTGACCGATCATTGCCAGTTGGTAAATTCGCGATTACCCACTTATAAAGCAATCTACGGTGATGGACTTCGTGTTGTTGTTCACGGTTTCTTTAGAAGGATAGCCCTTAAAGCAATACCGATTGCAAAACAATTAGGAATGACAGCAATTGATTTTGTTCGCGATAAAGCTTTTGGTGCTATTGCTAATGTTGCCAGTAGAGCGTTCTCGGCAATCAAAGATAGATTACCATGATTAATACAGCACAAAGTTCAGCAACCAGCAAATCAAAAACTATCAGAGTTGGCTGGTGTACACTTGTTTAAAATGGAAAAAGAAAATATAATAACTGCAATTTGATAACAGGAAGTGTCCATCGTGTTAGACGATATCAATTGTAATAAATTATTAAAAACTTTATCTGATCCTGCATTTGGCATGGACTCACCTGTTCTCAAAGATGTATCTGTGCGTGATTATCAGTATTATTCTTATGACACATGTGTACCTAACTCGCGTGGAAAATCGAAATTGAGGTTCAGGATACAATTAAATATTTCTTGCCCGCTGCAGCGCTTTTTTGAAGTACAGAAACAGAAACGTTTCAGTAATTCCTAATTACAGAGCCATCACTGTCATACTTAGTGAAAAGTTAATGTTACTTGAAGGTGTTGGTGGACGAATGAGAGTCACTGATGTCCCATTATAGAAGAATCAATTAAATCGCTCATGATATTATGATGTCAATAGTCACGTTCCAGTCGCATTGACTCCTGGTCAGGTGAAGAAATACAATGAAAGCGTGCAAGTAAATGCGGAACAAAAGTAACATTGAAGAAAGATCAAATTCTAGTTGTGGTCCAAATAAATTGTCATTAGCCAAAACTCAGCTTAAACATTTTAACGAAGCTTTATAACCAGAAACAGAATTTTCACATCTTTCTCTGAGTTACATTAAAGATATGGTTTAAAGATGTGGCATATTTCCACTTCTTGCAGCTATACCCGCATTGACAGCTGCTGCTGTACGAGCTATCGCAAAAGCAGCTGCATTAGGTGCTGTCGGAACCCATGCCGGAATGGCCTTAAAGAAAGCAACTGGACAAGAATTTAGTAAAGATAGAAAGGGTTAATACTAACAGAAACTCCACACTAATGGCACGGAAAAGGCCGGAGATTATCGGGAACACTTCGTTGATACTTCCAATGTCTAATTTTCATCTAATTAAGGCTGCTGAAAAATTAAAAAGCAATAAACTTTAAAATTGCTTTTTTGCACGATCAATTACCTAACTAGCACAATATATTTTAAACCAGTATCGTTAATCTTGATAATTAGTCTGGTCCATTTAATCATTGGGTCGCTTACGCAATTGATCCACGTAGAATCGTTTATTTTGATTTGAATATACTGGCACCACCAAACGAATTTGTAAAATATGTCGGCAGACTTCAGACTCCAATCTGGTATTCAACATTACCAGCACGGATAATTATACCCCATGTGATATTCTAGATTGAAAACGACATTCTAACAGTTCAGAATGCGATATATTTACACAACACAAAGAGCGTGTGAACTCTTAGATTGCCAAACTACATTCCAGCAAGTTCAGAGGTTATATATAAATAGATAATCGTAACTAATTTATCCTAAGGACAGCTCAATTTCCACGTTGTCCCTAGGTTATCAAATTATATTTTAGCAGAATCGGATGGTACATATTATATTAATTAACTTATTTTAAGGACAGTACAACATATTAATTAACTTTTTCTAAGGACGGTACAACATATAAGCTTAACTAACCTGTCAATAAAGTCAAAAGGTATATAAATTTTCTTCTGCAAATTTTAATTATTAAAAAGTTATGTTACTTCACCGATATTAATTATCATATAATTAGTTATGATGACGAAAATACACGCAGTAACAAGCTAGGTAACTCTTCTGAATCACTCTGAAAGAAAGATGAAGAATAGTATTAATCTCCCTTTAGACAATATTGAAACATGATCTTTCGTTTATATTTTTTGTAAACGCTGATTTATTTGACTTGTTTGCGACAGAATGTATTGAAGCAGAGCAAATTCCATCTGCATATGTTGTTGGAAATATTTTTTCTTCACCTATTTCTTTATTTTTAGATATAACTGATCTTTTGCTTTTCTTATTACAGCTATTTGTTTTCCGAATTTACAATTGTAGGTCTGTGTATTAGCATGTAAAATATCTAGATTTGGTCTTGACAAAAGAATGCCTGACTTATCGAGGCCAGTTTTTGTTGATCCGACGAATAATCTGATACAAAATAATCGTGGCGCGAAAAAAGAATTTCGCAAAGATGGTGCATATCATATATGGTCAACACTCAAAATTATACGCGACAATGAAGTTACAAATGCCAGAATGAATGACCAATGAGCAGCAACTATTATTATTTATCTCGACGATAAAATATATATTCTTAAAATAAAATTTATCGTATTAGCAGAAACAATGCTTGGTTTTCCGGGATAAACATGACCCTGTGCTTCATAATGAAAAAAAATTGCTATATTGGGTAAACATTCGAAACCAGGAATGTCGATTGGTATTGACAAACCGTATTATGCACGAGCGTATCCTGTAACCGCGGCTATTTATGGCATATATCCTGATAATGATAAACCCAGCGTTCATAATGTAAACCAATTAAAATTTCAAAAATAAATTGTGTAGCTAACGATTAACGGAACATTTCACAAATGCAATACGTGGGAACTTGTTTAACGAATCTAAGACGTAAAAAAAAACTAGTGGGCAGAAATAGTTAAAGACACCGGAGCGTCTATCAAGAAAGTTGCTGAGTTAGAAAAGAAACTAATATTTTCTATAATTATAAATACCATAACCGGAGAAATTTTGTACGATTCGAAATATAAATTGAAAGGAGCTTTGGTTGAAATTATTAATCATATTACGCATGCCTGGACTAATGCAGTAATAATATGTCGACGACATCGATCGGTACGATTTTATGACGGTGATCTATTTGATTTTATTGAAAACATTTGGATAAGCGATCCTGTATCCGTGTGGTTGTTTTAAAGTTTCAATAATGAAAACTATGATCAATTTGTATGACCTAGTGGAGATATTTATTGTTCAGAATCTCTCCAAGAAGAAATGCAAAATCTTGCGAAGATAATTTCGAAGAATCACAATATTGAACAATTACTGAATAATTATTGTACCATTCCGTCAGTTGCTGCTCACATTGCAAGAGAAAACAATTCCTGGAAGCCAACACGATTTGAATTTCTTGAGAATATACAACGTATTTGCATCGAATATGGACACGGTGGATTGTGGAACGCTAAATACGATTATAAAGATGTTATCTATGTTGATATGACAGCCTGTTATCCCTAACGTTTTCTTTGAATGGGTGAATGCCTTGGACATTTTAAAATATTTGGACATCCTACACTCGAGATGACCAGACCTGGAATAAACGGATCATTACCGAATTTTGACGTGTAATTATTCATTCTCGTTTGCTAAAGGTCTTCATCCGATTTGTTATGCATGGTTTGATAAACATTTTTCAGGAAATAAGTCGGTACCGATTGTATTGTTACGATATATGATCAAGGCAAACATAATAGTTCATGAAATAAATGAAGCAATTATGTCATATCGTCCGCAGAAAGAGGTTTGGCTACCACACAAAAAATATAATATTCTGATCATGAAAATCCTGATTTTACTGAAGCAGAAAATAAAACCGCAAAAGATCTTTGCAGAAGAATAATCGGTAAATTTGCCCAAGGAGGACGATATAATGATAAACGACCCAAAACAAGATTAACTCGATTTTATAAGTCGCCAAAAACGCTTACTTTTCCAACAGAACTAAATTAGGTATAATTGTTGATTACATTGATTACGAATCTACGCAGTTTACTCATTTAAGCCCATAAATGTTAACGTATGTTTCGATAAACTTATTATCGATGAAAAAAAATTCCTAAAACCGCTATTAGACTCGCTACGGATTCATTTTATATCGAAAGAAAATATTCAGAAATGCTGACTCACTTTCATATAAATACTGCTTACGATGTAGCAATTGGAGGATGGAGAATATAAAAAGGAAAGTCACATAATTATTCTGAATCTGCCGATACTGAAATCAAGGATATTTATTACAAAAATAATCAAATATCAAAATTATCAACTTCTCCGTCAGTGTATGATTCTGTGACTAGATATACCACAATCTTAATGGGCCTGGATGTTCTTGTGAAACAACTCGTGCGATCGAATTATTTCGACAGAGTTTGTCAAACTCTATAGATATGATCGTTTTAACCACTACATACAGACTCGCCGGAGAAATGAGCGAACATGGAGTTAAATCAAGCACTTATCATATTTGTTTCGGTGGAAAGGAGATAAATGGACTCCTGAACAAATGAGTGGATGAAATATGTACAGTATTTAAAGTTATACTAAAAAAATATTTCTTGATTGGTTGTTTACAAAAGAAAATACTGCTGCGATAATGTGCGGTGATCATGGTCAACCACCACCTTTTGTTGGATTATCTCCACATGAATGGCTAAAAGGTTTTATAGATTATTATGAAGAAATAATTAAAAATCATAGAGCGCTTGATCCGGAATTAGGAGAGCTTCAGAAATTAATCAGACTTCAACCGAATAATGTTCAGTGTGAAATAATGCGTGATATAATTTCAGAAACAAGTATAAACGATTTTTGGAATTTGTGGAGACCAAATGATTTGATAGTTGCAAGTAGAAGGATAGTTTGGGATACATTTCAACTTTGTCTTATCACCCAGCAGATTACACGCAGACAGAAAATCGACGATGAAATACAAGGATCGTCAGAAAAATAAAATCTTGTGTTAAATAATATGGTTTTAGTTCTTGTCAGTGTTGATGAGAGCGCATTAAAGGACAAAACTCCATCTACGCTAGGATACGCAATGACAATCCATTCATCTCAAGGATTAATTATTTCTGATACAGTTGTTTCGATCGTCGATGATCGAATGGAATGGTCAAATTTAGTTTATCTCGCAGTGCCTCGAGTCAAAGAATATCTCTTCTGCGGAGGATTATTGAAACTGCTGATACCAATAACGACGTTGTTAGCGATGATATAGTAAGAAAAAAAATTAGTTATAATCAATATGACAACAGAAATAAACGCGACTTTGATCTTGATGCTGAATTTATCATGACATTAAAACAACGACAGAATAATCATTGTGCAAATTGTAACACAGTAATGTTGTGGCAATATTCAAATAATGATCGAAACAAATTTACCGTAGATATAATTAATAGTAGTCTTGATCACACACGCGAAAATGTAATGCTGACCTGTCTTGAGTGTAATAAACGTTGAGGCGCTAGTTAAGTGAAAACGGTGGTAATTGTATATCTTCAGAAATTGTTCACGTACAAAATCCTCGTTGATCAGAAGTTTAATCTAATTTGTATATTGCAGGTCCACCCGTAGATCTTACCACACTTGAAATGTTATGTGTAGTTGCATTCCAGTAGGATGAGTCGCTCTGTTTTTTTTTATTAGCACCAACATAAATGTATTTTTAAAATTATGCTTGATTTCGCTCAAAACACTAAAAATGTAATTATCACAAATCATATGGCTATATTACAATGTTTATTGTTCGAAAACCAGTTGAAAGATCCGTATCATATTCATTGTGATCTTGAAGGTATCATCAGTGTGTAAAACCAAAACTGACACAAAAATGGATTGGTTGTGCCGAAAGTGTGCTTCCTTCATATGGATGAATGACCAAATGAGTTTGAAGAACATACGTAATCATGCCAGAGGCAAAGTACACTTCGCGTACAGATGCAACGTGTCGTGACGGCACTATCCCGAAAAATTAAAACAGACATGTATATTAGCAGTTATTGGTACTTTTGGTATTTATTTTGCAAAATTACTGCTTCTACGTGTGTTTGCCCGCTATTGTTCTGCGCTACTTTGTCTATACATTTATATCGACCAGTTGTTTAAGGAACTCGAGACAGTTATTCCGTTAATCCGACCAAACTGCTGCTGTGGGAAAAGAAATTCTCCAACTAGAAGTGAAATCGTAATGATTTTTACAGCGAGCTATACGCGGCGTAGAAGTAGACGGCTCCTGTGTCCTAGTGGTTAGAGCGTATGCCTCGGATGCGGGAGGTCGTGGTTTCGATCCTCGCCGAGTCTTACCAAAGACTTGCAAAAATGGTACTAACAGCTGCCTCGCTTGGCGCAAAGCATTAAGAGGTCAGTGCATGTTATGACATGTCGGCCTGGTGTCAGGATAATGTGACTGGGTGGGACATCATGCTACATGTCTGCGGCACGATTCCCCAGTACTAGATATCAATAAATTGCCACACTGATGAAATTGTAGCAATATGACTAACAAATTGTTAAAGCTACCTTGAAAAATCCAAATCATATACAAGTAATGATTTGTTTAAATGTGTTTTCTTCTTGACCATAGCTACTCTATAGTCTTCTTTTAATGTCCTCATTGTTATTACTACATAAACGTGTAATAATGTGTATGAAACTATCTTTACTGTAATTACTCCATAATTTTGTATGCATCTGTCTTGACTGTAATTACTCCATAATTTTGTATGCATCTGTGTTGACTGTAATTATTCCATACTTTTGTGTGCATCTGTCTTGACTGTAATTGCTCCAGTCTTTTTTCAATGTGGAGCATCTGTATTAACTGTAATGTCAGGTCGGTCAGGATAAAATAATTTTTTTTTTTTTGCACCAATGCCAGAGAGAATTCAAGCTGATTTGCTTTCCTAGCTTTCTTTATCTCGGTCCAATCGACTGAGTCCTTTCTGGTTGGATCAGTCATGGAGTTCTCGAAATTGTCACATCACATGATTGATTTATATATGATAGTACCGCAATATTATCAAATATATTTGTTGTTATTTTCTCACGCATACACAACGACGATACTTCGGATCCACGGTAACGGCACGACTTCAATATGTATGAAAGCGCTATTTACATAATAAAGAATGTGACTCTTAGTGCAATAACAAAAAACAATTAAAACTAATAATTGTTGAATTACTAATAAATGTTGTATTATTATTTATTTATTTTTGTAAAATTGGCATATGTAGCATCATTCTGATGATAAAGCTATGTGGGTTTGATTGACTCATCATGTCTTCCGTCTTGCCTAGCAGAGTTCTTGCAAAAAAAAAAAAAAAAAAAAAAAAAAAAATGCAATCACTAATACTTTAACAAGTTTTTTTAAATAATTAGCAAGAGAAAAACAAATAGTTTGAAGTATATAAAAGGAAACACATATAAAACAAAGAAAATGGATAAAAGATTTAAAGCCAGGGAACATTGTGACTCTAAAAGATAGAGAAATATAATTGTTAATGTTTACCTATTGCATGTATACGGCACATATTTTCATAATTGAATTATCCAAACTTTTGATAAATAATTTACCACAACTCACTAAATTATCAGACAAATACCGTTTTCAATAATTTGGACACAGATGAAATACGAATATCTCCGAAACCCAATCAACAAGCAGCCGAGAAATTGCAAAGCATAGGATGAAATGACATGAAAGGGAGATGATAGCAAATTTTAGGCATGTGGACGACGAAAATTTGCTTCAATTGTTACTGAGCATATAAATGTAATTATGGAACATATAGCATTTGGGAATTATACAACTTCTCGAATAATATCTGCGCACAGCACGTTAGACGTAGTGCTAGCACCTGACCTCAACATTATTCTTTCAAGATGTCTGCTTTTCATTTGTCAGTATGACGGCAGCGAATACGAGCCATAACCTTGGAAGGCACCAAAGCAAATATATTGACTAAAGTCGCAAATATGGGAAATGATGGATAATATAGGAATAATTAAAATTACAAATGATACATTTTATATATGTAACAGCATCCTAAAATGTAAATTAATTTGCAAATGTATAATTGAATAAATGAAATAATGATAAAAATCAATTCATAATGTCATAAGCAGACCAATTAGTTTCTGAACTTAAACCTTAATTGCATTGTAATATAAAAAGTTCACACATAGATATGAGTATTACATTGTTAATTGTGATAGTTCTAATGGGAAGTATTGAGCTTTGCCTCAAACGACACAGTGACAATAACCATAAAAGCCAGAAGGAGACAAAGGAAACCAACCCAAAGCTGCTGAGGCCATTAGCAACGATGACAGAAACACACAATCCGAGTTCTCGCTGTTGGGCCACAAACACACCATTACGTTTCCTAAACACGTTTTGGCTTAACAATACTTTGCACTTGAATATATTGTGAGGGGGTTAAGAACACGTACATATCCATTTGTGATATATCTGTTTAAAGCAAAATTGTGCATTTTAGTTAAAACATCTCGAGTTTATCAAGATGAAGATTTCGACAAGGGAATATGAAAGATAAGCAACAAATACTGAACTAAGAATGTACGTTAACCCCAATTTTCCAGTGGAGTGAAATTATCTACAAATTTATAGAAAGATACATTCCAGTCAAAATGGTGACCATGATAATATTCTACCTTGCCGTTGTAACTCACGTGGATGCACCTGGGCCAAATAAGCAAGGGGTCCAAGCTGAGTTGCTTAATAAAACAAAATGCCGTGGAAAGAAATTGACCGAGAGGGCTCCCATGAACATTACCACTCAAGTGTGAGAAAATGTGTTACCAAGAACCAATATAAAACAATATTCCCACGCAATCAATACAGATCACAAACTGGCATAAACAAATGTTCTCACGCAGAGGCAAAAGCATCACAAACTGATATAAAACAATGTTCTCTGATATAAAACAATGTTCTCTGATATGAAACAATTTTTTCACACAGAGGCATTACACGTCACAAACCAGTATAAAATAATGTTTCTATTGAGTCAATACACATCAAAACACAATATAAAACAACTCTCCCACGCAGACAAAAATTCATATCACAAATCAGTATAAAACAATGTCCCCACACAACAATACATATCACAAACCAATATAAAACAATGTCCCCACACAGAGAAAATACATATCACAAACCAGTATAAAACATTATTCCAACATGAACATGCAATACAAAATGACAATATCCTGCACTTGCCAATTAGTGTGAATCATTCATCCATCTACAAGGTATTCCACAATAGTCCGCAAATAGTTTTCTTATGATGAATCTTACACTAGCAATAGTAACACGTGACATAAATCTACGATAGACTATATTTCCCACGAAACCACGAAGAAGAAGCTATTTAGTTGGTTAAGATATTTGAGTTTGTTTATTGGAAACAATATTAAATGTAATGCAGTTGTTTGTTCAATGGCTCTTTAAAACATACTATTATACAAGTAAAATAACATGATAGCAGTTTAGCAGTTAATAAAAGAGAGAACAAAATGTAAATACAACATGTCAACACTAAAATGTTGCATACATTAAACATATTTGTGTTAGCAAAGTAAAAAGCCGTGTCATCCGCGTAAATGTTTTGCCTGGACTTTTTATAAATCAATAGATAGCTCATTTTGCATGACCAGCAAATAAAATACAGAATGAATCCTTGCGGAACACCTGAATTGATGATCTTCAAGTCAGAATGTTTACCATTGCTGAAGCAAATGGCTTTCTGTTTGAAAGATATTCATAAAACTATGTCAATTTAGCGTATATAATGCCATAATGTTTCCGTTGAAGCAAAAGAATGGAGGGATTAAAGATGCCAAATGTTGGCTTTAAATCCAACAACCATATTATTATTGAAGCTTCATGGGTTTAATTAAAAATGTCTCTTAAATTGACTTAAACACGTGCTTTTTCCAGGTGTGTGGAATTTTGCCCTTTCAAGAGACTCATTATGTAGGTAAGACTATCAGAAATATCAAGGGCACACATTTTTAGTGGTTTAGATTGGGAGTCGTCAGTGTGTGGCCAGAGTATTAACTGCATATGTTTGTAAAAAAAAAATATCTTCAACAACAAACATTATAAAATAACTGTGAAGACAAATGACAAAACGAAATGTGAACTTAAATGCATGATTTAAGGTTATTTTGAAGTTCTAAAATGTTTCTTGTGATGGTGAAATACACTTTATATTACTGGGCCATTTGAGAGAAGTGAATAAAACTGGAAATATTTGTAGCTATTTGGTTTTCCGTAAACGTATGTGGTTACGTTGTTTAAAATCAAGTACTATGACGGGTCGATTTATTTTCTCTTGCAAAAAGGCTAAAAACATTTATACAACTGATCATTTTGCTTGACATTTGACTTTGACATGGGATGCAGTACAATATGATAAAATATCAACCACAAGACCGATATGCCAGTCATGCAGTATTAAATTCCGGGTTTATGTCTCTCTACTAATGTAACAACAAGACTTGATTAAATCATTTTTCAGATATTAGTGGCATTTCAGCCAACATTCCCGTTTCTGGCATACAAAATCTGATTGTCCATCATGATTAAAGCCAGGATGATGATATGATAAACAGCTGCATTTCGAGGACTTGAGAAGTTCTCGAGAGACCTTTTGTAACAGTGTAATGCTCTGGCGTACTCTCCGATGCTAAAATAGCAATATCCTAGTAGATTGAGAGTTCTGTGTCTGAGAGTGTGGCTGTAGAAATCTTCCATTGCTCTTTCCAAAGAAAGTAAAGCCTTGACTGATTCAAAGTACTGTCCTTCATTCTGCTTGCTCAAACATAGCAGAAAAAAAGAATAGACGACTGGATGGTAAAAACACAAATCAACTGTTCTCCCGGATAGCAAAGCACACTCAAACTGTATTGCGTAAGGCAAAATTGAAATATCATCTGGCGAGAATATGATGTCATATGCAACGCTCTGCGTCAAATCTTGATCCTGAGAAAATGAGTAATCAGTTTGTTTTGCATAACCAATGGCGTCAATCTGTACTCCACATCTTTTAGACATAATACCAGCATAGTAAGGTGGTCTCTCCTTCAAAGTTTCTAGCATTCTTTCGATGAGAGAAGATGTAGTGTTGAAATTTCCGAAAGAAAAATGAAACGTTGCGAGGTACAAGACTGTAGACATTGAATCCATACACGATCCTTTCTCCAGCAGTTCTTGTGCTTTCTTCGGTAGAACTTGTTTTTCGCCGATATCCCTTGTGATTTTGGCACTTTTACTAAAGCGAATACCTAATCTTATATATAGAAAACATTGCACCGACTCAACAAAGGTTCGATCCAGTGTCCCGTCCAGCGTGTATCGATCAAGACCTTGTGATAAAAACTGTAAATCAGGGTTTCCACGCGTCAAAAGCAAATATGTTGCATAAAGCGTATTATACAAGTAAATACGGTTGGCCTCTTCTCTTCTACTTGCCATGTCAAAGTAAGTTGCAGCGATGAAGAATGATTGCAGATTCTCAGCCGCGTTCCAGTTATTTAATAAAATCTTATCTCTAATAGCTTGCATAACCGGTGAAACGATATCCTTGAGGAGAACCTCTATTTGACCAACAACTCTGTTCTTCTCCTCTACATTTTCGAATTTGGAGAGAAGAAGATTCCTCTTCCGATCAAAATAATGCTGCAGCTCTTTTCTCTCAATGTAATCTCGCAATTTTTCCAGGCACTTTTTCACACAAGAAAGTAAACTGACACTGTTCCAGATACCAGAATCAGATTCTTCACACTGCCAGAACATCAATGTTTTCATATGGTAGGAACTCAACTGGTCAGGAGCTAGTGCATCTAAGTGGGTTTTCAGAAGATACTTAAGAATGTAGTAACATTGAATTTGGGTGTCATTAAAGCTCCATACAAGTTCTCTTTCTCCTAAAAGGAATGATATTCGCCACTCCAAAGCGCTGAACTCCGATTTTGGATCACCTACTGGAACGGCATGACAATCGTGCTGTCTAATTTTGTTGATTGTTTCTGATGAAGGCCAGCTGTAATGCCTCCCTCGCGATGTCCATTCATCAGCTTCTGAGGGCCATGTACAAATTCTCAAAGCATATGCCACATCCGATTCAATGTTGGAAATACTGTAGTCACGAAGATCTTGAACTACTGTTGCACAAGGTCCGTGTCGATAATGCTTCGGAATGTCTTGGATCTTTCTCTTGTGCGAGGAAACCAAACCATCGACAAATCTTTGGCTTGACATGTAAGTTCCTCCATCATTGTCAGACTGAAATAGGCCTTCAGTGTTCCTTACAACCCCAGCAAAAAAACTTGTGTCTTCTTTTACTTCCAACGGGACAAGACGCGTAAATCCTGGTCGACATTTGCGCGAATCCATAAGGAAAACATGGCCTTCAATACGTTTGGCATCTTCTCTCTCGGTACAGAGTGTAACATTGGATAAGACCCTCATGCCGTCACTGTCACTATCATCCAAGATAGTTCCTTCAGCATGACTTCCTCCAAGAACAAACGTGCTGGCATCATGACTGGGACAATGAGATAATTCATAGGCTATTAGTGCTTTATTTTTGCTTAACTGTGTTCTGTATCTACTCCTCCCTTCCAAATGAAGAGCATCAGAAACAATCACTGATATTTCTGACAGATCTGACGGCTTCACTCTTTCTTTCATCTGCAAAGTACACAATAGAAGGATTGATTAGAAGACAACTGTAGCAGCAGAGAATAGGAGACAAGGCACATAAAATGAATTTTGACCTTGGAGTATATCGCTTCTTACATATATATATATAATATACTCTATAACATAGACTGTATCGCATGGTATACAAATTTCATAGAATGAAGATTGTATCACCTGGTATAAATTATTGGTTGTATCGCCTATGATAGAGTATAGAGGTTGGACTGTATTGCCTGGTATGAAAATATACAAAACTTTGATTACATCGCCTAGTATAAAGAGACGTTAGTCCTCAGGCTGTACAGCCTAGTATAAATAGACGATAGTGCTCAGATTATATCGCCTAATATGAATGGCCTATAGTGCTTAGACTGTATCACATAGAGTATAGACTGTAATGATTCGACTGTAACGCCGGTATAAATAAACTGTAAAAATTCGAGTGTATCGACAAATAGAGTATGGTGATCAGACCGTATCGCCTGGTGTAAATAGACTAGGGGTCGGCAACCTACGGTTTGTGTGCCACGAGGTAGCAAGACAAGAGGTTTTGCGCGGCACGCGAAGGGTAGCCAAACATCTCGATTTTAATAGTGTTACTCTCTTACTGGTGGCACGCGCTCAGTCATTTTGTAATTAATCTGGGAAAAAAGTGGCACGCTAAGTGAAATAGGTTGCGAGTTCTTGAAATAATGCATAGACTCCAAAACATGCGTTAGTTCCTTGTAAGTAGAAATTACTTTCGATTTAATGATAGTTCATTTGCAAAGAAAGGAGCATATATACAGGCAAAGGTCAAGGAAGTATTTTTTTCGGCATGTGGTGAAATGGGTTGGCAAGATATCGGGTCGGCATGTAGTGATATAGGGTAAAATCATATCTAGTCTGCATGTAGTGATATAGGTTGGCATGATATCGGATCGGCATTTCGTGATATAGGTTGGCTTGATATCGGACCGGCATGTAGTGATATTTGTTGGAATGATATCGGACGGCGTGATATAGGGTGGCATGATATCGGGTCGGCAAGTTCATTGCATATAATATAAATCACCTTTACTTAGGCGATAAAGTCTTAGCCAATGAAGTATTTTTTCGGGAATTACATTTGCTCAGATGTTTACTTGAAGTAGATGATAGATCGCTCCAGTCTTAGTTGGCAGTCTTCAGATGTTTCATTTTTTCCTTCAATCGGATCATGTCCCAGCTGCCATCCTTACCATGTACATATCAGTCAGCGACTCATATTTTGGAGACATTCTCATTTCAAGTGTTCCTGTTGTAAGTCTGCAGACGTGTTATATATATATATATATATATATATATATATATATATATATATATATATATATATATATATATATATATATATAGATATAGATATATTATTTGACAGGGAAAACATTTGTTTGTCCTGTTTTGTAGAAACAGAACGTACTCATTATTTGGACCTTAATATTATTCAGGAACTAGTGTAAATTATTCAAAGGATTTATGGAGGACGCCATCTTGACAACGTCACGATTCGTGACGGACCAATACATTTCCGGCTTTGAAATAATTACAGAACTTTTCATTCATTTATGACTTTCAAAGAACTTTATCAGGATTATTCTGGATTTACTTTATAATACTGTAAGTCCGTCTTACATTTGTATTGATAACTTTGATAATTAAATGGTTTGTTAAGTTTTATAAAACTTGTTTGTTTTGCACCTTTCTTTTAACTTAGTTTGTGACCATTGAGTCGTAGCCACTACGTATAATGAAATAAATATCACGTATAATGTAATAAATATCACGTATAATGTAATAAATATCACGTATAATGTAATAAATATCACGTATAATGGAATATCCACCACATATAATGAAATATGCTCCACGTATAACGGAATATCTACTCATTCAAAGTCAGTTAAAGTGCGCCATTTGCACACGAAAAACGGCTGAAGATTTTCGGCTTTGAAAACAAGACAAATCTATTTTTTTTGAAAGAACTATATTTGAACAATTAGAAAACACAAAAGGTAGCTCTTGAATAACAAATTCACACCAAGAAAAACATGAATATACATGTGGGGGTATTTTGGATGGTGAATTACGTTACTTCTTACTACTGTAATCATATCAAATCTATTTTATTGTAAAAAGAACCACAGTTGCGTATAAAACACATTTATATGATAGATATATGATTGATTTACCAAATAAAACATTTAAGAAACAATACACTAACCAACTCTAAATCATATCGGTCAACTCATTTATACTTAAACAATAAAAAGGAAAATAGACGCTTTTAAGAAAAAGTGGCTATTTTTCAATGTTGATACCCTTTTATTTTAAAGTCTAAAGACCATTTAATTAAATCTGTGCATTTATTAACCATTTAAGATAATACTTAACAATTAATATGACTTGAAACTTTACCAAACAGATATTTATTAGACTTTACAGAAGTAGTACTATTTGTAACGTAGTTCACAAAAGTCCATAAAATATATATCCTTGTTATTTATGTTTAAACTGGAACCATTGTAGAAAAAAAGAACTTTTGGGTTATGATAATTTTTTGTTACAATGATTTGCAATATCTTTGCAACTATATTAACACATAAAACATAAAATCTTTTAAAATGTTACATTAAATTCCCAACGCGAAGAAATATTCAAAAATCCCAAGTTTCACAAATGAAATTGTGCTGTTCACAACGGTTTGAACAAAGATAAACAATGGGCTATGATCATTTTACAGCATTAAATGTTTTGGAACAAATGATTGTGTACTCAATACTGTTATATTGCTTGTATAAAACACAAATGATGCTGTAACGTAATTCACTAACGTTTTACTGCACATGGTCGCTTCAGTATATATCCTGTTGCATGTTCATGATGTACAGTCAAAGTCTGTCAAATAGATTTCTGACCTTCTCAAGGTCTCGTCCTGAGAATTTAAACATATTGCGGGTCTTTCCTTGCTTTATCGGCTCATCCAATGAGCACAATACGTCGGAACATGGTATCCAAATCTGATCTGGTTTCGCAGGCCATTTGAAAGAGTTTTTTCCAGCCACCATGAAATTAATATTATATTCCTGGTCGTCTTCGTCGTATTCTAAAACTTGTCCAACGTACCACCTGCTTTCATAAATCGCCGCTACGTTATGTGTTGACTTGATAAAGTTCATCTGTGTTTATTTTATTGCATTCCATTAGTTCTGTAGCCTGCTGTTCACTTTCATCATGTCCTGTTGTTTGTTCAGCTTCTGAAGTTTGGACTATGTTGGTTTCGCTCATCTGATGTACTGTCCATCCATCACATGCTGGTACTGGTTGACCGTCGACGAAACACTTATCACAAAAGCATGACGTATTCCTCACAGCAATGCTGCCTTCTCCAAGTGGAATAACTGCATGTACCTGTATAGTACCCTTCACTTGCTTTCCGACAAGATTGGAGAGTTCTTCATGGGCTTCTGTACATTGAGACTTTGGGACAAATATGTACTTAAGTGCGCTATTTTCCTGTGTTTTCCCCCATTGGAAAAAATCATCTGCTGACTAAATTATTGCCGAGTGTCTTTTGACGGCCATATCAGCTAGTCGTTTGGCAGTACCCCCGACCCCGTCACAGGGGCCTTTCCCGTGTCCAGCTTCAAAGTATAACCAGGAAGCTTTAATACCGGGAAAGATCGTATCATGATGTGCTACTATAGAAAAAATCTGCTTGTTTCTATACTGTGACGTAGGCGAGTCCGTCATATAGTGAACCATTTCAACATTCTGTAATACAGCTTTCAGTTCTTTTACAACATGCTTCATGATTGCAAAGACTGTCGATGAAGTGTAAGACAACTCATCAGATACTACTACTAGTGATTTATGCTTTACCTTTACCTCATCTTCTTTATCCTTGGTATAAATTACAACTGGATGCAACGTGACAGCATTCTTATCAAAATATGCTGACTGGATTTCTTCCGCAAACCCGCAAGTATAATTTTCTGCGAAATCCATGTGACATATGGCATGTGTTGTCGGCAGTATGTCTTTCAAACGTCTTGACTGACCGTATTGTTCTTTGACTCTGTGAATATGTTTCCTAAATTCTGTCAGTTCTGATCTCAAAAGTGCAACAAAGTCTGTCTTACTTTTCTCCACTGATACTATTTGCATTATTTTAAAGAACTTTCCGTTTTTCTCAACGTCTACCCTCTTCCATTCTGAAAACTTGATCTTTTCTTCGCTGATACTTTCTATTCCTTCGACGACCTTTGCTCAACGTAAACATCTGGATTTTCGGAGGTCGGAATGCCCAAACTTTTAAGTGCCTTTAACTTTAAAACCATGTTTTGGTGTCGTTGACATAAACATGTCTTTCTGTTGCTAAATTTGACAACGCTAATATGTTTAGGTCTCATTCTTCTAAATGTTGTCAAGCTTATCTTTGTGTCGCTGTTTTCCGCTAAAAACTTTCTGTGCAAGTTATAAATATAATCATTCAATGTTCTTTTCTGTTGGTGTTCGTCTCCTCTATTGGCATCTTTCTTCCCTGGCAGACATGTGCTGTTATCATCCCTCTCCATAAACAGCCTAACTCTTGTCCTCATTGATTGTCGTTCAGCATTAAGTCGTTGTTTTTTAATGCTCTTTCCTACCCTTGCTTTAAGCAACTGTTTTCTATGTACTCCAAGACTTCGGCTAATCTGCCTGCCCATTCTGAATCGGTGAATAAGTTTACCACATATAACTCCTAATGTTGTTCTTATTTTAGCTTTTCCTTTCAATCTCTGTTGAAATATGCAAATCATTAGATGTTGGTGAATTACGTTACACAATAGTGAATTACGTTACACTAAACTGTGTGCCTTCACGTGACGTAAATACAAATGGAATCAATATTCCATGTTCACAGTTCTTCGGTATATTATATATTTTGTCGTTTTATAATGATTTTCGCTGACAATTGATGTTATATACTAAGTGTTCTTCTTGTTAAATAAATGTGTACTTACGAGTGATGGTAATGTTTACACCAGAAAATGTTTTAAATGTCTCCCGCTTGGCAACTTCCGTTTTACAATAAACGCCCGCATGTTAGGCGATGTCAGAAAATAATGTTTCCAGGTAATTTGTTCCTAGGAAATAGTTTTAAACCATGTTTACTGAATATACCGTAACGTAATTCACCGCAACGTAATTCACGGACATAAGCATTTTCAAATATATGAGAAATGTTACAACAGCTAAAAGCAATGTTTATATGGCAATTATGGTTAACATAAGTGTGTTTATAACTCACAGTGTTTGACTCATATACCATATACTTATTATGTGGTAGGTACCGTAACGTAATTCACAATTAAATGCAAAAAATTAAAAATGGAAATCAAAGACTGGTTTTTTAGGACAAAATTATTCCTACACCTTTAAATCATGATTTATAAATATTTCGAAGCATTAATGTACATATTTGTTCTAGTACCATTACTGTATTAATCAAATATGTTTGCAATACGGCTATCATAAAATTGTAACGTAATTCACAGCATTTTATGGGACACAAATAATTTGTTGTTTTTTTAAAATTCCAAATATACTGACATAAAAACAGAGTGTTTTTTTATCAAAATTCAGACAATTCTCTATCATAGAAGACTTATTTCACTTATTTATTTCGCTACAAATTTTCTTGCCATGTAAATAAATTTAGTACCCCAAATTTGTGACACAATGGTTTTTACTGTGTAGGCTTCAAAATGAGTCCGTGTTGCCCAATAAATGAGTCAAACAGAATGTTATTGTTATTTTTTCAACTCGTTATTGCCTAGGGGTGAACTTAAAAGTCGAATTCCCATCAAAAATATACTGTTGGTCATCAAAAAACGTCTGTGACCCCGATATTTGTAATTGGCGCACTTTAACTGACTTTGAATCTACTACGTATAATGAAATAAGCAACACACAAATATCCAGACAACAACAGAAGTCAGTCCTGGCGTTCCATAGGTCTAGTCGGCCGTGTGTGTGTGTGTGTGTGTGTGTGTGTGTGTGTGTGTGCGTATGTGTGTGTGTGTGATTAGGATTTTCAACGTAGCTTTAACAATATTTCAGTCATATCGCTACGATGTCTGCAGCGAGTTAGTTTTTTTGTGATGTACAGCACTGGGGCATCATGCCCCATACATATAGCATGATATTCCACCCTGTCACATTATCTTGACACCAGGCCGACCAGTCCTAAAACTAAACTCTTAACGCTGAGCGTCACGCGATACAGCTGTTAGTACCATTTTTGTAAGTCTTTGATATAACTCGACGGGAATCGAACCCACGACCTCCCGCTTCCGTGGCGGATGATCTAACCACTACGCCACTGGAGCGGTGGTCGGCCTAGTGACAGCATAATGCTATTGGTTGGAGACATGATGTCACCTATCAGCGGCATGAAGCACCAGTCTAGACTGTCACACTACAGACATCGTAGTGAAATGACTGCAAAACTGTTGAAGTTACGTACCAAATCCAAATATCTCTCTCTCTCTCTCTCTCTCTCTCTCTCTCTCTCTCTCTCTCTCACACACACACACACACACACACACACACACACGCACACACACACACAGAGTTGTGATGAAAAACGTGCTGCTGAATAATATTAAAAAGGGACAGCAGTGAATAAAGACACCCTACTGTACTTTACGTGATGGTGTTATATATAATCATCATCATCATTGGTTTCTTGACCTAGTGTGGTCGTCGAGACACTGTGCTGTTGCACATCTGACCAGTTCCCTCTACTTGTCTCAATCAATGTGTCAATGCCTGTGTCTCCGCAAAACTTTTCCTGGTCCATTCTGTGATGTTGTCAGTCCACTTTTTCTGTCTACCTCTCCGTCTGCCACTCTGGACGATGTCCTGCAGTACTGTTGTGGATAGACTGTTGGCTCTAGTAACATGGCCATACCATTTCAGCTTTCTCTTTTTGACGGTGTTGGGGAGGGTATCATATTAGTCTACTTTGTGCCTGATGGTGTTACGCACTTCTTCATTTGCGATGTGGTCCATGTAAGAGATACCAAGGATGGTTATGTAGTACTTCGTTTCAAGTGCCTGGATTCATCGTTGTAATTCTCCTGTCAGGGTCCAGGCCTCACATGAATTCAAAAATATTGAGATGACTAGTGCTCTCAATAGTCTGATTTTAGTTTTCAGACATATATTCTTGTCTCTCAAGATGGATCTTAGCTTTGACATAGCTGTCATTGTTTGTGCTGCTAGTGACAAAATTTCTGCTCTTGATCCCTCTTCGGTGATTATGGAACCACGATATTTGAACTGGCTCATTGTTTCAAGTTCCTGTCCTCTGATTTTAATCTTGGCTAATATTTGTTTGCCACTATTTGTCATCTGCTTTGTCTTCTCAGCGCTGATATCCATGTTAGATCTGGAAGATGTTTCATCCAGGTTCTTCACTCAGGTGGCAAGCTCGTCTTCACTGACTGCCCGCTTATCAATATCGTCTGAAAAGCGGAGGTTGGTGATGTTACCCCTTGCAATGCTGACTGTCGCATATTGGTTTTCTAGGGCTTCGCTCATGATGTGCTCTAAGTAGATGTTGAAAAGCGTGGGCGACAGGAGACAGCCTTGATGTACTCCGACTGTTGTCTAGAATCAATCCCACACATACTATATATAATAGCAAGATGTTATTATGGCCGCTTTAGCAAAATATGGCTATGACGTCACATATTTAGTGGTACATACTACTCGGTCTATACGCAGTTGCCCTGTGCATTAAGAACAAGTCGAGAGAAGAAGAAAGAAAAAAAAACAAGCCATCGGAGGGTGTTTTGTTTTCATGCAATGGAATAGTTGCATGATGCTGTCATATCCAGCAGACATTTTGATAATAGGGATTAAAGAAATTTGATGATGTTTATTTCGAAGAAAATAGCAATTAAATCGTTTTGCTCATTGCCATTTCAACGCTGAGATTTATTGTCCGACACCAGCTTCCTTTGTAGGAATTAAAATGAATCTGCAAGATCTCGTGCCTCAACCTTTAACCCGTAAATCCAGCTAAATTTTATAAGTTTTTAAATCGGGTTTAAGGGCTATTGGTGGGTGGAGGATGGTAGTCTGATTATGAAGAAATGGCTAAAAAGTATGGTGATAGTGATATCCCATTTCTTTTAATTAAGTATTACGCACGGTTTAGCTGTATGCGTGTGAAAGAATAACTGATATTAAAAGTAAGTTCATACCTTTTGGTCCACAGACGTTGATGCAATGTGCAGAAAATGGAGTCTGTATGAGATGAAAATATATTTTGTTTATACTTCGAGATATCGAACATCAACTCTTTTTCTGGACACAATGATTGTAAATAAAATGGGTTCTAGTCAGTCCTTAACATCCTCCACAGTAGTTCCTGAAAAAAGTATGAAGGTCTGTATTGGTCAAAAGCAGCATTTTATCATAAATACAATAACACAATTTTCCATGCATTTTGGAGTGTGTGTGTGTGTGTGTGTGTGTGTGTGTGTGTGTGTGTGTGTGTGTGTGTGTGTGTGTGTGAGTGAGTGATTTTGATTGTTTTACACGTAGCTTTAACACTTTTTCAGTCATATCGCTAGGATGTCTGCAGTGAGGCAGTTTATAGTGATGTCTAGCACTGGGCATCATGATGCAGACATGTAGCGTCATGTCCCACCCAGTCACATTATCCTGACACCAGACTGACCAGTCCTAGCACTAATCTCTTAATTATGAGAGCCAAGCTTCTAGTACCATGACCGGCCGGGATTCGAATCAGCAACATCTCGCATCCGAGGCGGAAGCTCTAACCACTTAGGCCACAGGAGCATTTTGGTAATAATAATAATAATAATAATAATAATAATAATAATAATAATCCAAAACATTACGATGTTCCCCAAAATGAAGAGTCTGTAATATTCATATTCTGGTCTCATGTCTTTCTGTACATGGTGATCTATATATTGTACAACAATTTTCAATTACGTTTTCTAAACTTCATTAATTATTGAATTTTGAGTTTGAATCTCTAACCACTTTTTTGGTATCCTAATAACGGGTTGAAAGAAAATGTATGATATCAAAGATTTTGGTATACTATTTTCTATTTATCTAGACACCCAGTAACATTAAACTGTCTTTAAAGCACCCATGTCGTCTACCAATAACTACACTGCACAACAATTAAAAAAAACAACTTTCCAGTTCAGTGTTAAAGTGGCGTACAACAACCCTCTCTCACACAAAAAGCTAGTTATCGCAAATACATACAGACGTCACTAAAACACCACTAATATGGCAATACATAATTGTAGTTACAAGTGTAAGTTATTTCCTATATGTGGCCCAATCGATACACCATACAATCCAATATAGAAAAGCTCATGGATATATACATGAAAACACATCATATTCACCGTCCTTATACATGTTGTGCTATACTTCGTTTAACCTTAACAATTGGTTACAATTGTGATAGCAGACCGAACTGAACGAAATATCAACTGACGCTCGTTCTTGTGAAGGAAAGTCTTCCTATTTCATCATAACCGTTGCCAGGGCACGAACGAAACAAACCGCCCGAAAGTCCACAGGTTTCTAACGCAAGAATGGAATAACAACTTACAAGTTTGTCTAATTGTGTACAATGCGGTGAATAACGAAGATGAAATTAAATATTAATATAGAATAATTACACAATTAATGATCTACCAGACCGAGCGAAAAATACGTAATGACACACATCAGAGAACTCTCAAAATTGGAGAAATACTTCGACACAAAGAGACAGATGAGGGAGCATTTCTATAATGTCATTACAAAACAAGGAACACAGGAAATCGACATGAAGAATATACCTGTTGTAAAGAGATCTTCAATGACAACGGTTTTCGTTGCTTTTGGGAGTAAACAGCCCATATTTCATGAAACAAGCTAAAGCACTGAACAAAAATAGCCTGCACTCTAAGACCCAATGGGAACTCGCAGATAATATCTTTTGGGAATATGGAAATTGGAGTGCAGGTGGTCATTATTAAAGACCAATTACCAATTCTACGGAAAATTAAAAAAGAACAAGGGGAATACATATAAGAGACATACCGTTAGAAATTTCTTCAGAAGGAACGGAGGAAAAATTGAAAAAGAAATTTCAAATCAAGTTTGAGCTGGCAAGATTGTATACACCTCTCGCAGTTCCCATTTTGAACGGGAATGGAATCCTATAGATTGAAAAGGAAAAACCAAAGACCACGAAAACAGTCTTTTTCTTACATGGATTCATTGTGAAGACATAGTATAATGGTTGCATCTACCATAAGAAGCGTAAAAACTTCGGGGAGGTTGGACACTTGCACAAAAAATATCCGGCATTACAAGGAAGAGCAGAAGGGGCAACCCACACAAGCGAATAATTTACCCCAAATAGACAACAAATAAACATCTACAAGTAAAGAACCCGAGAGACGAACAACAGCACAGGGGTAAACAAAAGCAGAACCGACAAAAAAAAAAACAACACAACACAGTCAAGAAACAAACCAACAGATAAATCTGGACCCCGAAAACCGGGAACAAAAACAACAAACACTGACGTCACAAAATCCATCGAATTGAGAAAAATAACACAAGTATGAAAAACAAAATACTCAAAAAGCCTCAACGACATTGGCTGTTGAACAGAGAAAGAAACAAGAAAGAATGAAAAAGAAGACAAGAAGATCCTTAATTCAGGAAAAGCAGCAAGAAGCAGATCTATTAAAACAACATCTGAATAAGAAAATGAAAGGAAAAGGAAGATTACTATAGGGTAGCCTATGACGAGGTCTTAGAAGAAACGGAATACCAATATAGAGACAATTTATCTGAAATTGTAATAAAATGAAAAAGTACAGAATAAATTTTTTTAAAAAAAGTCCCGCAAATAAAACCTTTTTACCAGTTTTATTTCACACCCGAAGATATAAACTTTGGCGTATTAATACTAATACAAGTACAAGCCATGAAAGTTGAGATGGAACAAGTAAAATGTAAATAAGGAAATCAGTCAATTTATAGCACGTATTTCAGGAATGTTTTGGAATTCTCTTTGCAGTTTTCAGTAACGATCATAACTATACTTGCCGTAAGGAAAATTAGATAACCTTTATAGTTACCTGTGTGCATGGAATATGACTGTCAATTCGTATTATCAGCTTACCACACCCACCCACCCATTAAGTCAGTTCGTATTGTCAACAGCCTGTAAAGTCCTCTTCACTTGTACACCTGGGGGATGCATGGATATAACGCAATGACGTCATGGCAGCTTTTCCTTAAACGGTCATTGGAGTTTTGCTTTTTATGTTTGTTTGTTTTTATAAAAAAAAACAAAAAAAAAAACGTTGATATAAGTGGCCCTGTCAGAGCCTCGGCAACAGGAAGTTTTATGGGTCAACAAGCTAACTATATTTGCAGAACGATTGTTTGTTTTAAAAGGAACATAACTTGACTATGTGTCTGACTTGTTTGACTACAGTAGAAGTGATAAAAAAATGTTTTCCGTTTGTTTCACCGAGCCGTGTGTCCTTGTATAACCTTCATTGTGCCAGTGTATGGTCTTTTATGCAACAACGTTGTATGCAGTGATCTCTGAAGTGATATATAATATAACCTCACAATCTACTAGGCTTATTTGGCGCATTTTATATTTTGTGCATCCGAAGAAAAAAAAATATAAAAAAGAAGAAAATAATAATAATAATAATAATAATAATAATAATAATAATAATAATAATAATAATAACAATTTTTCCATGGAAAATGATTGGCATACCATGGCCTTACCTGTCAACGGTATTATACCGCATCGTCGAATTCATAAAGCTCTCTCTCTAGAATAATTTAGTTTACAAATGAGGCCAGAACTGGTTGGACTTTAAAATATGGTGAAGTATTGCCCGTGATGGTTAGGACATGACAACAAATCCAGTTATTTAAATGTTACATCCTAGTCTGCACGGTACTTAGGGTACACATACACCCCTACCCACCTATCCCCACCCCTACCCACCTATCCCCACCCTTTTGCTGGTAAACATGCAAGGAAAAAATGGTTCTGGTATACGTTAGACTCTGCAGTAGTCCCATTTAGCATGCTTGCACAAGAAAGCCTTAGGGGCCCAGAGTGGCCGAGTGGTCCAAAGCGCTCTCCGTTACGGATCACTGCCATCTCACCTCTGTCTACGTGGGTTCGAATCTCAGATTCGGCTAATGTAGTTATGTGAGAAAGCTTGCCAGTAGCTTCTCGTGGGTCAGTGGTTCTTCCCGGGGTTTTTCCTCTACCGGTAGAACTGGCCGCCATGTATAGCCTATTGTGTGCTGAAAAATGGCGTTAAACCCTACAAAAACAAAACAAACAAGAAAGCCTTCTAGTGACGTAATGATACCAAAAAGGTCAACTTAAAATCTAAAAATGTACCTTTCCATGGAATTGATCAGCACGAATAACATGTTGTCCAGTACTTTCTGATCAATGTAACGAGTTACACTTACTAATTAAGGAATTAGTTACCTTAAAGAATTGAAACCAGGTCCTTTCAAAGTAATAACCGATGTATAAATTTTTAAACTTCCTCTTCTGCTCATATTTGTTGTCCGACTTCGCATGCGTGACTTACTGATCAGTTATAGGAATTACGTAGTTCTACCTGTCTTTTGAATGACCTATTGAGTGCTAACGGCACAAGACACAGATATAGATTATGAAAAGGTTAAGTGAGAAACTATTGACAATTTTGTCTTCTCTTCCTGTTGCTCCCCCTTATCTCCTTCTCATCCTCCTCTTCTTCTTCTAACGGTTAAATAAAGTATCCTACCGAAATGTAAAATAGGCCTTCAACCGGCGTAAAGAAAACCCCAAACAATATGAGACCGATCGTTTATTTTAGAACAGAGGTACGAAGAGGAGTAAACGTATTCATATGACTACATTTAAAACAGATTCATATTAACATAAAAACATTTTATCTAGTTTAAGAAAAGTGTTTTATTAAATTTTTCTGCATTCTTATGCACAAGTTACATGTGAATGTATCATAACCAGTTTCCAAAGCAATGTCAGCAGAATTCGACGATTGTACTTTAAACAGCTAGTGTCGTATTCTGCGCCACCTTGCAATGCAATCCTGAATTATATATCCGAAACTAATTAAAATTTAATAACAATGACTCAAAAGCACTGCAAGTTTATATATATATATATATATATATATATATATATATATATATATATATATATATATATATATATATATATATATATAACCTTAGAGAGAGTAAATTTATCGAGAATGCTCATTACATGTTTTCGCGTAAACATGGCAATTTCTTTGCTATAACGTTTCATTGCTTTGAATAATAACTTTGAAAATATTATAATTTATATCCACATATAAAAAAAATCCAAAAGTTTTATAAAATGTTTATTTTATATCTTTCTCTAGCTCTTCCTAAGAACATGATATTTTCAAAACTAAAATTATAAACAGACATTTCCCCGTAGTCTCATATTCCTCGGTGCTATCAATAGCCGACCTCGAAATATTGCTTTTGTCAAGCAAGATCTAAATCCGTGTACATTTAATACACGTCTACCAGAATGACCGCGTACCTTGCATGAGCACTTTTAATGGGCGAGTTAATTAATTAATTAATTATGGGCGAGTTTCCATAAAAAAAAAAGAAGAAGCAACAGACAACAAGCCGTAGGCCAACTTCTTCTACTCTGGGTAGGTCCAGTCTTAAACCAAAACAAATCATCGCGCATTTTTACAACCTGAGAAAAGCATGTCTTGTTGACATATGTGCACGTCACTGCTCGATAAAATACTAATTTTGGTTCGCAACGTGAAATCCGGAATCCTGCAGAAACTAAAGGAGAACGAATTGGACGGTCAGGCTTTTATTTCACTGACTCAAGTCCTCGGATTAAGGCAGGCTCACCACATTTCATTAGTCAGTTTCAAGCTACATTTAACTTAAAGCCAGCCAGATTACCGAATACAAGTCTTACGTTAAACCCGGACTTAAAGCCAACCAGATTGCCGAATACAAGTCTTTACGTTAAATCCAGACTTAAGATCTATTGCTGGAATACCTGTGAAAATACTGACTTGTTTTAGTACGAGAACATGCTTGACTTTGGAGAGTTAAACACTGACTTGTTTTAGTACGAGAACATGCTTGACTTTGGAGAGTTAAACACTGACTTGTTTTAGTACAAGAACATGCTTGACTTTGGAGAGTTAAACACTGACTTTAGTACAAGAACATGCTTGACTTTGGAGAGAGTGAATATCGGGAGGGAATGCTGTTAATGACAATTATTGTCTTTTTTGTGTTCAGCTTTTACGAGACACCCCACCCCCATCCCCAGCTCTTCGTGTTAAAAATGCAGCCTTTCTCATAAAATTAATATCGAATTGCTCTTCTATTACTAGTAATGCGAGTTATTTTCAAGTTTAATATCAAACTTCTGATAGACGCCTTAAATATTACATGTACACTTTTCTAAAGTAATAATTCAAATACAACTGAATAGCCAAGAAATCCCCCCCCCCCCCCGGTATTTTTTGAAATGTTTTATCAATAATTTTATGTTATGTGAAAATAAATATCATATGCATATACATATTCTGAAAGCGTGAACAATTTGGCAAAACAATGTTAATTGAGATAGGTAATTGACGTATCACGTGATTTTATAGTCTCGTTCATAAAAGTGTTCAAAACATTGTTTTCTTATCAAGCACACTGCATACATTTGGCTGATATATTTATTTAATCCGACTTGTCCCAGTCGATTAATAATCACTTTCGATGGTAGTTATGCTGGCTGTGCAATCCGTAGGCGTAACGTTTATATCTCGAGACCATGTTTCTCCAATTAACTCAATATTTATCATCCCTAAAAATGGTTATTCACATTGGGTTCAGTGATTCATCAATTTGTGTGGGAGCAAAAGTTAAATTAATATGTAAATAATATATGTTAGCAATTGGTACACTTTATTTGGCTTTACCGGTACCGTACATGTTATCAGTACAAAGTCACCATGTGCGCGGAGACGGAACCAATAAATAGGCGTGTCTAAGTCTAAAAATAAAAATATAACTCCGCGGCAAGACTGGTTCGATAACAAGAAGACTGCAGTGAACAGATTAGGTAAGGCAAATTATCATTTAAATGTATTACTAGTCGATGTATCCATCTTACGTATAGAATACACAATATATTTGATATTTCAGAACGCTCCCTTGCAACAGGATTCTAGATTTGAAATAATTGTAAATTGATATTATTGTTAATTATTTGACGTCGCCCGTAATGAAACCCAGGTAAGAAGGTGTGTGTCATCAAGCTGGCGATAATTTGTAACGTCCAGTCATTGCTTCTGCACCGTAAATGTCACACCGAGAATACAGAGTAACGGTTAAGGAAAGGGTCGAAAAAAAGGGTCTTTGGACCAGCTCCCATTCAAAATTTGAAGGGCACGACAACTTAACTTTACGGCATATAATGCAACACATGGGCCTATACAGTAAACGGAGGCTCCGATGGGGGGAAATTTTACGGTTTCATTTACCAGTTTGATTACAGTTTGCATATATGTCTTCATGTACATTCGTGACCGTGCATGAATTAACTTTTCGGATAGGATCACCACAAGATCTAGAAGGATCCAGGTAATTATAGTCATAAGATTTCCGCAATTTGTTAAGTGTTGTCCTTTACAAAAAAGCGGTACGTTTAGAATGGTAGTTGTGTCTGATTAGTTGTAGCATTGACTGTTTTAATCCTACAACGTAAGACGTATCAAATGATAATTTTGCCTTGGTGCTACAAAACATAAATAACATTTCATTTTAGAACTATGGTTTATAGTGTTCTTATTTTTCTGCATTTACTACGTACATGTATGTAGATGGATTTCCCTTGCTTTCTTTAGACATTTGTATAGGATATTAATTAGCAGTTTTATGAAATACTAATTTGTATAACCTCGTTTAGACTATTAAATAAACGTTTAAAAGACAGGCCTACAAAAAGACAAAAAATACCACCCTACCTAGTAGCCATAATTTATGGCATGAACAAAACAAAATAGGTTAAATTATCTTGCAAAAGAAAACAAACAAGGAAACAAGTTACGGGTATGTGTTAAAGTTAGTGATGGGAATCGGTCAGAAATTCATAATCGATAATCGGTTTCCCTTAACCAACTGATCATCGATTATAATCGGTTACTAAGAGCACATTTTAATTTTTGTTAAACAGTTATTATATCTTTGATCAAGAGTTCAATATGTTTATAAATGTACAGGAGTAATCTCTTTTAATGACATGTATACTTTAACCTGACAATAATATTACATTATGTGTTAATTTTGTTCGACAATTTTTTTAAATGAACGCAATGTTGTATCATTTATTGCTGATCAGTCATATGTAACTGAAATACTGCTACAATCCCCCGAAATTCTTTCATTCACATGTGATGTGTCTATAATTTAAAGTATAGAAGGACATGTTTTTCTTGTTTGCCATTATTTATAAATACTACAAAAGTTGTTGGAATTTGACTGAAACAAATCAACAAAATGTGATTAAATGTATTGTCAACAATTTAACAACTTGACCATATAATAATGACTATATGTTCCTTATTATGAATCATAAGGTTTCATATTTGTAGTTGTAAAGGAAATTAATAAATTTCAGGTAAACTTTAGTGGCTAGGAGTTTTACTAACCTTTGTGCTTTGCATACACCTAAAAAGTAGTCTCCCTTTACACAATCGATTATGGAGTTCACAATCGATTATCTGCCCAACCAACTGATGATCGATTATAATCGCTAATCGGAACAACACTAGTTAAAGTTGAGTCGAAATAGGGATTGAGAAGTACATACTACTGTCAACATTTGCATATTGGATTTTAACAGCTATAAGAGAGACCGCTCCGGTGGCCTAGTGGTTAGAGCGTCCCACTGACAATGTCTTGTTTTGAATAACAAGATTTTTAGTAATCATCAAAGAAAAAAATAAAAGCACTATCTGGATGTATGCATGTAATATCCTTTATGTATGAATGGTAAAGTCCAGCTTGAAGTTCATGTGCAGCAATCATTAAGCAGTTTATACAGCTATTTGTCACTGAGATAATTTAAGCTGATATAAAACTATCCTTGGGCTAGTTTAAATAACAGCAATTATAAGTAAAGATAAAATCACCATTTGACATATTACTTAATAAAGTTGGCTCACAGTAACTCAGATATTTAGTCCTATGACTGCTGCAGGGAGTCCTATGACTGCTGCAGGGAGTCCTATAGGCTAATTTACATAGGTAAAGTTTACAAAGTGGGACAAACCAATTTGCTTGAGATTATAGGTAAATGAACAAGATGCATGTTGAAGAACATCAGTGTACTGAAAGAATGTTTATGCTATTGTCATTGGCAACCATGTAAAAAGTGAAAGTGTTTGAGTCTAATTTTTCTCCATACATAAAACAAAGCATTGTTTCATTAATTGGAATAGTGTTAAAGTGTGACTCATTTTCAAATCAAATGTAATAGTGTGATTCCTGGTTGATGAAGGTTGACTTTGTGAAGAACAGAAAACAAGGGGAAGCAATTCATTCTTTACACTTTAAGGACCTTGACCTTAGTCATTCTGGGGTGTACGCCATACATTGCAGGACCAACAGTATGGACAGTTGGGACAAACTACAATATATTAAATATTCAGATTAACTCTCCTTATTAGTATTTGTTATATTAATTAGTTTTTGTTATTAATCATGTTAAAATAATAACAACTAATTGACCCATGCTTTTTGGAGAGATTGTAGCCATAAAAATGAGATTAATGCAAATAGAACAATAAGCACTCACTTTGTCCATGGTCAGATTGTTCATTTAGATCATTTCAGGTACACACACACATGCACATATGTATACACATATACACACACATTCACACATGCACATACAAACACATGAACACACATAAATGTACAAATACACATTCACACATGCACATAGACACACTGTTGTCAACAAAAGCAAATTTTATGCATGGAATACAGCAGAATAAATTAATAAAATAATGAATCTTTACTTCTGTATGTACACATGGGAGGATTAATCAGATCTCTGTGGCCATTTTGATTTCAAGCTTTAAAATTTCTTATGTAAATGTCATTTATATAACTGTCACATGCTTTTTGTAATTTGTATTTTGTGATTGCACAAAGAAATTAATGTCAGCGATTTTTCTTAGAGACCGTTATGATTAGATTTAAAAGATGTTAGGAATCATAGCGACAGCCTCTGTCTACGTGATAGATGTATTGATAGCATAAATTAAGGAAAATCAGTTGAATTCATATTGGTTGACCTTGCTGATCATAATATTTATAATTAAATTGAACATTTATCAGTGCAATGTTGATGAAGCAGATTGGTTTACAGTCAGTTGCTGTTAATCCTTAAGGTATTGTTGTTGTTGTTGTTGTGCGAATTGGTGCTGTTCCAAAATCTGTGGTTACTACAGCAGGCATCTTGAAGAAGAAAAAAACATTTTGTTATTACTACTTCTCCAGGGTGGATGGTAATATGATCATTGGCTTTTTTTAAGAGACTTATTACGATGTATTTATTATGATGTAGCCTGTGTAGGGTTCAGACCAATAGGGAGGTGTGCTCTAATCATGATACTCTAAGGATGATCTAAGCAGTTGTGGTTTGAACTTTTTTTGAAGTTTTGTGGAGTAGATATTGAGACGAACCAGACAGATTTGAGTTATAATAGTTCAGTCTTGAAAGTACTTATAAACATGCAAGTGTTTAAGTGGCATCCTTGCATATGTTCATGACATGTTGGTGCAACGTGAGAGTACGATTGAGTAACACCTTAGTTTCATACTGACTGTGAATTTAAAGTTGGTGTTGCTGATATTTATTGTTTGCGGTAAAGGATGTGAATGATAAAGTCTTTGTGTTGTGATCAGAATGGCCTCAATTTTATCATCATTCATCTGCAGCATGTTACATGTCATCCATGATTTCACATCAGAAATACACCTCTCTACACTTTGGATGGTAGCATAAATTTCAGCTGGGTGGCTTTATTTGTATATTTGGGTGTCATCAGCGTACAGTTGGTGAGACACTGGATGATTTTATATTACACTTGAGATTGGCAGAGTGTATAGAATGAAGAGAACAGGTCCTCGGGTGTTGCTGATCTATTTGACCATTTTATAGTTGGATAAGTGTCATGCATTTATTAGTATGACATATTCCATGTTGAAATTTAAATAAATTTGGTCAAATCTATAGGGGGGATTTTGATGAGAAACAAATGATTTCCTAGAAGATATTTGACATGTTTCATGATATGTGGAATCACGTTTCTGCCCTGTATTATCCATGTTTAGCACTAAAATGACATTTATGCTTTTAATGAGTTTAAATGTAAACAAGGAAAATAACACCTATTTTTATTTGAGTTTTTGTTTGAATCCTTAACAATGTTACTCCAGACCCCCATTGGTCACTTTACTATGTTCTCAATGCAGCTTTGTTTGGAGTGGTAGGTACATTTAATACAACAAAGAAAACTGGATATATTTTGATATCTATGTTAACATCTATGAATATTGAGAGCCAATTTTAATACATTTAAGGAAAATTTTATATTTGCTTCAGCTGTATGCCAGAGATTGCCTGCCCAATGGCATACCATGTCATTTATACATTTACACCAATATCAACCAATATGAATTCCACTTATAATACTATCAACCAGTATGAATTCCACTTATAATACTATCAACCAATATGAGTATCAATTACACCAGTTTCAGTATGAATACCAAGTAAATATTGAAAATTTCAGAAAAATTGGTTTGAAAAATGATGATGTTCATTTTTATTTGTCATGGTTGTGGAGAAAGTCATGTATTTATGCCAAAATATTTTGGAAACCTAATGACTTATTTTCAAGAATGTTGTTTTTTCAGACTGAAATTTATGCAAGAAAATGTATTTAGATATTCCTAAAGTGTTCACTATACAGTGGAGCCATGGGAGGTCATGGGTTCGATCCCCAGCCAAGTAATACCATAGAGTTACAACAATGGTGCTAACAGCTGCCTCACTTGGTGCTCACCATGAAGAGGTTTGTATTAGGACTGGTCGGCCTGGTGTCAGGATAATGTGACTGAGTGGGATCATGCTACATGTCTACGACATGTGGATGCCCCAGTGCTAGACATCACTATAAATTGCCTCACTGCAGACATAGTAGTGATATGACTGACAAATTGTTAAAGCTACGCTAAAAATCCTAATCACACACACATTGCCTGGTATACAGTGGATAAACACACAAAAAAAAAATACAATATTTAATGATGGGGACTTGCAGGATTAAAATTGTAGGATTTGAAATCACATTATTATTTATTCGCCAATACTCTTTATAAAAATCATGTTATAATAAAATTGGTTCATATTTTCTAATAATGAACATAAAGTGAAGTAATAAAAATACTGTATAGTTGATAAAACTAATTTAAAGCAGTTTAATTGGATTCATGATGTACTCCCAATTTTTTTGATGGACATCATTATACTAAGGTACATTATAATGTGGATTCATTGTACAAGTATAAATTTGGACTCGGGAGAGTGATTCGCCAATTCATGACCCGTTTAAACTTTAATTGATCTGATCATTGATGGGTAAAAAATTGTAATCTGTATAACTTGGGGTTGTAATGATAAGATATGGATTTATGATTCGTGAAGAAATTCTTGGGGGCACTCGTAACACCTGAAAGTCCTGTAATTTTAGCTTGACCATATTTGTCAGCTTTTATTGTTGTAATGATATGAGGCGTGAGTTTATTGTCTGAGATCTGTTGGAAATAGAACTGGCTTTGGGACTGTTTTGTGCATACAGGATTCATCATGACTGACCTGGGGGCAGTGGATCTGGAACATAATATACTCATTGCCTGGTGTAGATGTTAAGGTCATGGTGACCCTATAAATGCTAATGTTTACCACAATGGAAAATATTTCATGCATGAGTGAGGTCATTGTATTGGGAATAGTTTTGTTGTTTATCCCAAGTCTTTCTTTACTTATGCTTTTTTTATCTGCATAAGTCATTATTTGGTTGTGTTTCTTTTAATCATGCCCAAGTCTGGTACTCGGTTGTCATTATTTGGTTGTGTTTCTTTTAATCATGCCCAAGTCTGGTACTCGGTTGTCATTATTTGGTTGTGTTTTTTTTAATCATGCCCAAGTCTGGTACTCGGTTGTCATTATTTGGTTGTGTTTCTTTTAATCATGCCCAAGTCTGGTACTCGGTTGTCATTATTTGGTTGTGTTTTTTTTAATCATGCCCAAGTCTGGTACTCGGTTGTCATTATTTGGTTGTGTTTTTTTTAAAATCATGCCCAAGTTTGGTACTCCAGCAAATAAAAGTAAATATTATAGGTCTCCATAAAATGTTCAGCCATGTAGATAGATATAGGTCTTGGTAATTTTGTAAAAATGAGATGTCCAATTAATGAAAATGTCTCTTGAGCCAGGAGAAGGAAAATGTAATAAATACCATTCCTTTTTGTTTAAATATGTACCTGCATTCAAGTTAACGACTGATTTAAATTTGTAAAATAGTTATATTACAATGACCCTTTTAATCAATTGGGTTGAATTTTACAAATTGATAGGAAAAACATGTCACGCTAGGACGATATTGTACATGTGTCTTGTGTTGGTCACTAAACATACTAGTAAAACTGTAAGCACCGTGATCTGTCATTGCATAATGGGCTGGCAGATCTAGGTCTCTTTCTTAAATACCCACATTGGCTGAATCTGGGACTCGATCGCACACAGACAGAGGTGAGATGGCAGTAATCAGTAATAAAAAGAGATCGTTTTAAACCACTCGGTCATTCGGGTCCCCCTGTATGACAAGAAGCAAGTTAATATTTTAATATGGCAGGCATGTAAGTTTACCGCCATCATAATGTGATCATAATTTGGAGAAAAAAATGTTACAAAAAGGTGTTTTGTTGTATATATATATATATATATATATATATAAGAAACTGTTTCATGTACATTAAAATGTATTTCTTTTTAAACTGGGTGTACTGTATAACATAAGAATGGGTCACTGTGCTCGACATGTACTTTTCATGTTGACATAGTTGATAATTATATTAAAACTAAGTAGTCTTACTCTCCTTTGACAACCATGTGTTAAAAATCTTGCTTGTGTATTTTCAATTACAGGTGAAATCTTTATTTTTATTAGTGCTTTGTGATTTTTGGGGTTTTAATGTTAATCGGCTGGCAGGTATTTTCACCCATCCCCACATTGGTTGAACTTGGACATGAGCTTTGGTGAGAGTCATTCAACTGTAACAGTCAACCCTTGGACCACCTTACCACCAACCCAACCAGGAATGTTGTGTGGCTGTAGAGTCTCTTGTTTGAAGGCTGTCAAGGAGATTATCCCATTAACCACAGATGTATGTATACCATTGCATTTTGACTGTAACGTGGGACATTTAATACTGTGACCCTACTGGTAACCAAATGTCTTGCTGATGAAAGCATTTGGAAACTAGGCGTTATAGTTCTCTTTTAAATGGTGTTACCTTTACGTTGCAACGGGGGAGGAGTACTGGTAAGTTAGAGGGAAGTAATACCTAGACCAATTTAAATGACCTTCAAGTAGTCTGAGATGTTAATATCAAGCCCCATGGTAGCCCCACTCAGAACTACTTAGTCACATACCCCTTTGGTAGCCCCAGCCATAACTACTTAATGTTGTAGCTCATTACAGCTTAATCATCTGACAGATATATGTTGGTCAGTGATGGACACTTGTCATGATCTCTCATACTTGATTGACCTTAAGTAAATACCTGCTGTGTGGATTGGAATATTTTCATTTGATTTCCTTTAATTGGGTGTAAAAATAATTATTCATAAAAGTTGCCTCCAATTGGCTATAATAACACCTGTCAGTGAGAGTTGCCTCCAGTTGGGTGTAATAACACTTATACATGAGAGTTGCCTCCAGTTGGGTGTAATAACACTTATACACGAGAGTTGCCTCCAGTTGGGTGTAATAACACTTAACTATGAGAGTTGCCTCCAATTGGGTGTACTAACACTTATCCATGAGTTGTCTTGGTTGGGTGTAATAACACTTATCCATGAGTTGTCTTGGTTGGGTGTAATAACACTTATCCATGAGTTGTCTTGGTTGGGTGTAATAACACTTATATGTGAGAGTTGCTAGATCTTGCACACAACATACATTGATCATGTAACCCCAAAAGATGCCCAGAATAGGATCTATGGAGCCATCAGACCCTATGAAGACCTCCTGACAGCTTTGAAAAAATGCAATTGGCACATTTATGTCTTTCGATCATCTGAATTAGCAAAAATAATCTTTTAAGGCAGAAAAAGAGGCAGATAGAACAGAAGGTGGGAAAACAACCTTAAGAAGTGGACAGGCATGGGGTTTGGAGATTCCAATAGAATGGTGAACACTGGGTAAAATGGAATGAATTGATGGTGAAATCATCTTTGGTGCCCCAACAACCTCTTGGGTTATGGGATTGATGATGATAATGCTAATGTTGAGAGCTGCAAGGCTCAGTGGTAAAGGCAGGAGTCAGAAAGATGCAGGTTCAGTTCACATATTGGTTGGACTACTCTAGTGTGATGGGCAAGGCACTTTACTTGTTTCTGGATGATGTGACCTTCAAAGTGTTGCAGTGCCATTAAGTACTAAAATCAAATCAAACTTATTTATGACCAGAAAAAAATATCTAGTGACAGGCCAATGTGTCATGTATAAGTTACAAGATGGCAGACAATAGCACTTAATGAATAAGGTCTAAATATTTCCATCCTCCCCACCCCTCACCATCCCTTTGCTGGCTGAGGGAAGCAGAATAATCACAATTCCATGACAATAGCCCCTTAGGAGAGAAGCCTCTTGATGGGTGGGACAAAAAAAAATCTAAGACGGAAGCCCCTTGATAGGTGGGACAAAAATATCTAAGACAGAAGCCCCTTGATGGGTGGGACAAAAAAAATCTAAGACAGAAGCCCCTTGATGGGTGGGACAAAAGCCACTCATTGGGAGGAAAAAAGTCAGTTGCTCTTTGATATTTATAGTATTATGCTGAGTGGTCTAAAGCGTTTGCCATTACAGATCACTGCCATCTCACCTCTGTCTGCGCGTGTTCCAGTCTAAGATTCGGCTAATGTAGTTATCTTAGAAAGCTTGCCAGTAGCTTCTCATGAGTCGGTGGTTCTTTCCAGGGGTTTTCCTGGGTTTTTCCTCCATTAATACTGGCCGCCATGTATAGCCTATTGTGTGCTTAAAAATGGAGTTAAACCCTACAACAACAGTATTATGCATTCTCATTGTTTATTTTTATGTAACTATTTATGCATTTGATGGAGATTTTATTTATTTATTGTGAATATATTTACTATGATGCACAGTGGTTATCCTTGCACCCTTTAGTAATATTTTATAGTGTGTATCATGTATATTGTATAATGACAACAGAATTATTTAATAAAAGTATTTATACCTTTTTTCTTTTGATACATTAACGGGATGTTTTGATAAAAATGAAACAAAATTTATTGAACCCATCAATATATCGTACACTAGGCTACAAGCTATCACTACGCAGATTGTACATAAGCACATGTTCGATGTCCTTTTTAATACCTAAAGTCTCACAGAATTCTGCAAATATCATCAATGCAAGTCCATATAGTTTCAGAAAATGTAGGTGTATGTAGATTAAAAAAATAAAAATATATTCACCTTGTGTAATGTTTTCTTGTGTAAAATATTTAGGAAACATTGGCATTAGTTACGTTATATAACTAATATTTTTGTCATATATTTAAACACTAATTATTTTTAAAAACTACTGAAGACTGATCATTGGCTTGAATAGGATTTGTAGGTCTGGATTTTGTCTTGCAGTTTTTTTTATACCTTTGAGTCAAATGACTTACATGAAGCCATTTGTAGATAGAACACTAATAACAGGTGTTATTGGAACAGAAATACTCCCACATAATGGCTTTTGTTACTTTCACTTTCAATTGAAGTTCATTATGCACTTTGTTTTTTTTTTAAACCTTTCTTTCATACAAAGACAATTACCCAATTAACCTGGATAATTGGAATTTTATGTAGTTACCTGTTTAAATTTACCTTAGTGTATAATTATATAATTACAAATATTAAGCTTGTAATAAAAGATTTAATTTAAACAATTGTTTATCAAAATAAAATCACAATATTTTTCTTATTTTAATCAAGCACTCACAGTGATTACATGTTAAAATTGCTGTGATTCATAGCAAATAGTTATAATAATTATTTATTTCAATACATGTACACGGAGGGGTGGTGTGGGATTTTGTCTTTTGTTGAGTGTTTCTTGTCCTGGGGGGCTTTTATCTTTATATTTATAGCTTGTAGCTACCATGCCCCCCCCCCCCCCGAAAAACATGGTACCGCTTCTTTGCATGAAATCTTACCAAATATGGCACCTCTTTGATGGCATGATGTTAACCCATAAACAGCACCTCTTGTTGGCATGAAATCTCCCCCAAAACATTGTACCTCTTGTTGGCATGACATCTCCCCCAAAACATGGTACCTCTTGTTGGATGGTACCTCTTGTTGGCATGAAATCTCCTCCAAAACATGGTATCTCTTTTTAGCATGAAATTCTCCAGAACATGGTACCTCCTGTTGGCATGAAATCCCCAAAACAGAGTACCTCCTATTGGCATGAAATCCCCCCAGTACATGGTACCTCTTGCTAGCATGAAATCCCCAGACATGGTACATCTTTTTGGCATGAAATCCCCAAAACATAGTACCTGTTGTTGGCATGAAATCCCCAAAGCATAGTACCAGTTGTTGGCATGAAATCTCCCCCAAAACATAATACCTCTTGTTAGCGTGAGATCTCCCCAAAACATAGGACCTCTTCTTGGCATGAAATTCCCAAAACATGATACCTCTTGTTAGCATAAAATTCCCAAAACATGGTACCACTTCTTGGCATGAAATCACCAAAGCATAGTACCTCTTGTTGGCATGAAATCTCCCCAAAACACAGTATCTCTCATTAGTATGAAATCTCCCCAAAACATGATACATTTTGTTACCACGAAATACACCAAAACATGGCACCTCTTGTTAGCATGAAATCTCTCCAAAATTTTTTTACATTTTGTTAGCATGAAATCCTAAAACATGGTATATCTTGTTAGTATGAAATTTCTCCAAAACATGGTACCTCTTGTTAGCATGAAAACTCCACAAGAGATGGTACCTCTATCTTTGCTAGTCAAGTTTCCCATAACCCTATCTACACCTTGCCAGATCAACCAGCTATATCGGTGCTTTGTCAAGCGACATCTATTGGATTTCATTTGTTGCCTCTCTTAGTATGTAATGCCAACTAACCAATAGCATGGCGCATTGTACATTGGCCTAAAATAATGGTGGTATAGACCTAAAAGGGATACTTTGTAAGTTAAAAACATCGTCATATGACTATGTACCCGAGGGAAGCCATTACAGATCTATTTGAGTGAAAGGTATTTGGACCGATACTGGAAAAGTTCTTATTTATCAGTCCATTCACATTGTGTACTCCCCTTGTCTTGATCATGCATGAGCAGTGTGTAAATTTGAACAACTTAATTTTGATTGGATGTGGTTTCTTGCTGCCACATCCAATGTAATTCACAGACCTGAAGCACAGAAATATCTGCTTGATATGCCAAGGTGAGGATAAGCTTGTTAGAACATTGGCTAGCGAAGATGTGGTTCCTCTTGTTGGCCTGAAATCCCCCCAAAACATGGTACCTCTTGTTTGCATGTAATCTCCCCAAAACATGGTACCTACTGTTGCATGTAATCTCCCCAAAACATGGTACCTTTTGCTTGCATGTAATCTCCCCAAAACATGGTACATATACCTCTTGTTTGCATGGAAACTCTACAAAATATGGTACCTATTGTTGCATGAAATCTCCCCAAAACATGGTACCTGTTGCTTGCATGAAATCTCCCCAAGACATGGTACCTCTTGGTAACTTGCTCCCAATATAGTAATAGTGATAGTGTACATGTGGAAAAGTGAACTGGATGCTGACATTTTCTTATGCTGATTTTGTCTACAACATACAACATATCTGATCACCCGTATATCTGTAAGTTATTCACTTGATACGGTATACTATATCTGTATATCTAAGTCATTCTAATTGTCACCTGATATACTATTGTCAGCTTTATCCTTACTTGTATACACACGTGTGTATACAGGCGTGCTGGAATGTTGTACTATTAAAACAGAACAAGATGATTACATTTTTTTTCAGAGGGCTTTTGGGTGGTGTCTATACATACAGTTAGTTTCATACATTCTAGTGAACAATATATATTGACAGGTTCAGTGGTAGAAATCCTTGTCATATCACTGGAGCATAAAACTGCCTGGCTACAAATTACTGTACCTGTCACTTTGAATGTAGTCCTAGTCTGTTTGTAAGGTGCCCTGACTAAATTCATGATAATACTGTATTGTACAATAATAGTACCCCATCACCACCAACCCATAAGTATTGTTCCTAAAATACCTTTTATATGCATAAGGCCTCCCCCCCCCCTCTGGTACTGATTTGCTTTTTGAGTTTGTTGATAATCAGATTCTAAATTTTGATTGAAAAACAATTTAAATTTCGGCTTCATTGTATTTGGTCAGATAAATCTTTGGAATCTTCAGTGATTTTCTCTGATCAACCTTCTGAATTTACTTACGTTTTGTTTGAATAATGTTCAGAATTTGCCATAACATTGAATAACCTTGTAACTTTGCCTTGATTTTGACTGAATAACAAAAATTAACCTTTTGTCTGCATAACCAGAATTTGTCTTGAAATAACCAGAAATTTACCGTGATTTTGTCTGAATAACATGAATTTAACTTGATTTTGTCTGAATAACATGAATTTTCCTTGATTTTGTCTGAATAACATGAATTTGCCTTGATTTTCTCTGGACAACCAGAATTTATCTTGATTTTGTCTGAATAACATGAATTTGCCTTGATTTTGTCTGAATAACTTTCTGAGTTGCCTTTTTGTCTGATTGTTTTTTTAAAAAAATATTGTGAATATATTGATTTAATTTGTGTCTGTTTTTGTCCATGATTGCTATAAACATTGACTTTATTTGACATTTCCCCTTATACAGAAGCTACACATCACATTCTTCAGTCCAGTGTGAGCTGTGATTGCTTTTTAACGGTAAAGCATCAGACTTGTAATGCAAACATTGTGAGTTTGATACCCACCGTGTAAAAGTTGAGTCCACTGTGTTGTGGGGAAGGGCATTTAGCACCCATTTCCTCAGCACGTGTCATGGTGAAGGACATTTAGCTCCCATTTCCTCAGCATGATATAGCCAATGTTAAAAATGATGTTAAAAGCAACAACAAAAATAGATACCAAAGTTAGTCTGCTTGTTGCGTTTATCATAAAACTATGAAGATTTACACCAAGAAAATAATTAAATCCATATTGACTCAAATGTCTGAAATTTTTATTAATTTAGGCCAAAGTTCAGACAATATTCAGATTTGTAGAAAACTTATTGCGACACCAGTATATATGTATTTTGAAATATTTTGATGTCATTCAGACCAATTTTAACAGTGTGTGTTTAAATTTTATTTATAAAGGATTCAGCGATGGTTCAGATATTTTCAGAAAGCATTCTCGCATAGTTAAGATAAATTTAAAAAAATTTAAGAATCAACATGAATTGTTTGGCCTTACAAATGATCATCTTTGGTTGGTTGATTATTTGGTTATGGGAACTGTTTTTCATACAAGGTGTTCAGCATAATTAGTGGAGGATTCAGAACTGGGGAAGAACTGTCAACCGAAAGGAATCTACTGGCAATCTTTCTCGCATGCATTGGCTGAGCCAGGGACTGAAACCTACATGAACAATGGTAAGATGTTAGTGATTTGTAAAGGTCAGCAAGTTAGACAACTCAGGCATATTTTCTTTTGGGAATAAGATCCTATTTAAATACAAACATCAACATCACCTCCTCCTCAGTGGTGTTTCTCTAGATCAGGAGTGCACAACCCAGGGCCCATGGGCTGGATTAGACCCGCAAACGTGTTATGTTCAGCCCTCAGGTCAAATTAAAACAACACAGAAATCTGGCCTGTGAAGGGTAATTGTATTAAAGAAATAAGTGTTTGTGGCTCTGGAGTGGTCTTAGAAAATGCAATCTGGCTCTTGGCCAATAAAGGTTACGCACTCTTGCTCTAGATCAATGGAAAAATTTACTATTAAAATTATTTCTCCATTAATGCTCCCAGTGTCAAATTTAGTTGGTGGGTATAGTACCGAAATTTCCCCCAATAATTATAGAACACATTGTACTGAAAAGAAACCCAAAACACATATAGATAGAAACATCGGCATTTTGAGGAAAATGAACAACCCCTTCGTAAAATCAAACTTCTATGGAATAAGACTCAGGATTTAACCTCGTTTGTCGACTTTGTACTTGAATACCTTTTGAAAGAGAAAAAAATATTTTTATGCAGTAGTTGTAAATGCTAAATATTATTTTGTTGAACCATTAAATGGGAAACCCAACCTTCCAACTTCCAAGTATGGTACAACAGTGTGATTGTCATAGTCTAATCTTTAAATATCATAGCTTTTAAGGACTTGTCAATATTTGTCAAGTTTAACTTAGTATTAGTATATTCGTATACTGCTGGAAGTTGATTTTCCAAAGTGGATTTGGAGTGATATTGCAGTATTCTTAATGTAATGCTGGAATATTGAAATACCTAACTCTTAAAACCAGATATTGATTAACCTTCAGCAGTGTACAGAGGTGTTAGACTATGGCTTGACCTTGTCAGTGTATATTTTAGCACTGGTGAATTATCAAAGTGTGAAATGAACTGTAACCCAGACTGAGTGGGGGGAGTTGACTGGTATGCAGTTATAGGTGGTATTGTCAAGTGTTTGTTGATCAGTTTACATGGACTACCTTTTTATTGCTCAGTATATTTCACATCCATTAAGCTTAATCATTCAGTAAGGAGTGGAGAAAATAGTAATTCATTAACTGTGAAGTAAAAGCTAAGACACAATAATACTTCTTGTATTTTGGTGTCACTATAACCAGTCGAGTTTGATTTATGTATTACTGTGGAGTTTGGATCTGCTTTTAACATTACAGTGTATGATATAAGAGATCCTGAAATACTTGTATTTGCTGGACATGTCCAGTAACTCAAAGTTGTTGACCAGCACATACTCAGAAACTGGACATCAGTTATATTAGAGCTCTCAAATAACACTATATAATCTTTCCATTGATAAGTTTATCTATTAAACTGACAAAAGAAACACGTTAGCAAAGTAAATTCCAGTGTCACTAGGTCTAGTTTACACATAGTAAATTCAATCGTCACCAACAAAGTTTGGTTTACTTGTAGTAAATTTCAGTGTTACTAGGTCTTGATTGTACAGATGTCATACGGTTTAGTTAAAAAAAATATCACTATATATATATATATATATATATATATAATATATATGGGCGCGGGAAATGCCCTTACCAATTGACGTCCCTGGTTTACACAATAGTAAATTTGATTGTTACAAGGTTTGGTTTGCAAATATCAAAGTTAAATGTTAACATAATAAATTTCCATATCAATATATTTGGTTTACACATGTTAAATTCCAATGTCAATATATTTGGTTTACACATGTTAAATTCCAATGTCAATATATTTGGTTTATACATAATAAATTCCCATATCAATATATTTACTTTACACATGGTAAATTCCCATGTCAATATATTTGGTTTACACATGGTAAATTTCCATATCAATATATTTGGTTTACACATGTTAAATTCCAATGTCAATATATTTGGTTTACACATGTTAAATTCCAATGTCAATATATTTGGTTTATACATAATAAATTCCCATATCAATATATTTACTTTACACATGGTAAATTCCCATGTCAATATATTTTGGTTTACACATTGTAAATTCCCATATGAATGTATTTGGTTTACACATGGTAAAATCCCATGTCAATATATTTGGTTTACACATGGTAAATTCCCATGTCAATATATTTGGTTTACACATGGTAAATTCCCATGTCAATATATTTGGTTTACACATAGTAAATTTCCATGTCAATATATTTGGTTTACACATGTTAAATTCCAATGTCAATATATTTGGTTTACACATGTTAAATTCCAATGTCAATATATTTGGTTTATACATAATAAATTCCCATATCAATATATTTACTTTACACATGGTAAATTCCCATGTCAATATATTTGGTTTACACATGGTAAATTTCCATATCAATATATTTGGTTTACACATGTTAAATTCCAATGTCAATATATTTGGTTTACACATGTTAAATTCCAATGTCAATATATTTGGTTTATACATAATAAATTCCCATATCAATATATTTACTTTACACATGGTAAATTCCCATGTCAATATATTTTGGTTTACACATTGTAAATTCCCATATGAATGTATTTGGTTTACACATGGTAAAATCCCATGTCAATATATTTGGTTTACACATGGTAAATTCCCATGTCAATATATTTGGTTTACACATGGTAAATTCCCATGTCAATATATTTGGTTTACACATAGTAAATTTCCATGTCAATATATTTGGTTTACACATGGTAAATTCCCGTGTAAATATATTTGGTTTACACATTGTAGAATTCCATGTCAATATATTTGGTTTATACATGGTAATTTCCAATGTCACTAGGTCTGGTTTACATGCAGTAAATTTCAGGTGTTAATTGGTCTAGTTTACACATTGTAAATTCAGATGTCAGAATGTCTTGTTTACAGTTACACATAGCAAATTAAAACATAACTATGGTTTACACATAAATTTAAATGTCACTAGGTTTTCTTCATACAGGGCATATTAAAAAATGTCACAAGGTCTTGTTTATACAGAATACATTCAAATGTTACTAGATCTGATTTACATATGGTGTCATGGTTGGACAATCAATGTGATTGATAATAGTAATCACTCACTATCTCATTTGCTTGTGGCCTGTCACAGATTTAAAAAAACAGAAAGCATCAGGGATTTAAGAAATGCACAAAACTGAATCATTTTATTCATTGTTTCATAAGCTCTTATTTATTGTCACCAGGCGTCCCAAACAATGTCAGTTTTTTGGCATTTTGAACTGATTTCTTTAGTAACAAGGTCACCATATTTGCCTGGGCGAGTCGGTGTTTCCTAGCAACAGATGTGACTTAGTTTACAGATTGATAATCTCAAAAATGTTTTGAGTTAAATCTATTTGCACAAATTCACCCATGAATTCCTCCTTTTATTTGTTCAATTTTCTTTAGAAATATTAAAACTAAAAATTGCTGATATTGTATGCAGATGTTTACTGAAACAGACTGTCATTGAAACCAGAAAAGAACAGAGAGCAGTCTGTTTCCATGCTTCCATTGAGAGCTTCAGTTTGCTTTGAAAATTTAAGAAATCTAGTGTTAGGGACCACATGGTGACATTCAGGTTAAAATTATTAATCAATGAATTAAATTATTTAAGTTTTGTGATTTTGTTTCTCTCCCTTATTTGCTTTTTTTTTTAAAGTCAGGAGGGGGTTTAGAATTTGGAAGGTGTGCGCATATTATAAGCTTCTTTGGTCATCCTATTTTCCCTATTGTTTAAAAATAAATAGCCACACAATTCAAGATGAAAGGGGCATGAAATAGTATCTCCAGGACTTGTTAAAATGAACTGTATTTGAACAATTATATGAAACACATGGTCTGTACTCAAGACATTAAATCAGTCCTTAACAACAAATGAACTGTACATTGGACATTACATGTACATGTTTCTCTCAAATCACATGGTCTGTAGTATATATATATATATTACATCATATATATATATATATATATATATATATATATATATATATATATATATATATATATATATATATTTTACATCAGTCCCTCACCAACATTGTCTGTATTCAAGACACTACATCAATCTGTTTCACTATATGGACAATACTATGGACCGTATATCAGTGCATCAAACTACATCATCTGTATTAAACACATTACATCAGTCAATCACACCACATGGCCTGTGCTCTATACATTACATTAGTCCCTCACACCACATTGTCTGTACCATGGACATTAAATCAGTTCCTCACACTGCATGGTTTGACTTGAAATTTTTTGACAGTCCCTAAATAAAACCTTGTCTGTACTCAAGATATTACACGAGGCCCTCACACCACATGGTCTGTACTCAAAAACATTACATCAGTCCCTCATACCACATGGTCTGTACTCAAGACATTACATCAGTCCCTCATACCACATGGTCTGTACTCAAGACATTACATCAAGCCCCAAACACCACATGGTCTGTACACAAGCCATTACATGAGTCCCTCACACCACATGGTCTGTACTCAAGACATTACATGAGGCCCTCACACCACATGGTTTGTACACAAGACATTACATCAGTCCCTCACACCACATAATCTGTATACAAGACATTACATCAGTCCTCACACCTCATGGTCTGTAATTTGGATATTACATCCGTACCTCATGCCTTTTAAAAGAGAATTTAAAGCCTAGGTCAAACATTTAGAAGAAAGATATGCGCAACAACACCTATCTTTTATATCATCATTCCAGATTTGTGTTGTTCACTTAATATATAATCAATCAATATAAATTTTTCCTCTAGGTGTCAAAAGAAATTTGGAAAGTTCATTGATGTATGACATGAATCCATATTAATGGAGTGATTTTGCATCGAACCGATTGAACATTTTACTGGACAGATTTTGATGAGACCTTAAACTTTCAAAATATTTTTAGTCTGATACCAAGCATCATCTATAATTAATAATGAAGTGATCACGTGAATAATTTGACATTTCCAAGTCTTGTTACCAGTCTAAAAACTCTCTATTTCTGATCGCGGATTACACAGGATATTACATTGTTCAAAAAGGCTTATATTCTCAGAATGTCCAATTATTATATTTTACAATACCAGAACAACCTAGTGGAAACACCTTGGACTTTTCATTACAAAGACCCGCATACGCTACGTTGGCCTAGTGGTTAGAGTGTCCACTATGGAAGCAGGAGGTCATGGGTTCGATCCCCAGCCGAGTCATACCAATGACGTACAAAAATGGTACCAACAGTGGCCTCACTTGGCTCTCAGCATTAAGAGGTTAGTGTTAGGACTGGTTGGCCTGGTGTCAGGATAATATGACTGGGTGGGACATCATGCTACATGTCTGCAGCATGATGCCCAGGTGCTAGACATCACTATAAACTACCTCACTGCAGACATCATAGCGATATGACTGAAAAGTTGTTAAAGCTACGTTAAAAGTCCTAATAACACAACACAACACACAGACCTGCCTGTGACCTACTTTCAGTTCAGATGTGATTTTTTTTATTACAAAATGCTGTGTGATAAAGAAGCATTCTAAATTACATCATTATCACACGAGTTTGCAATGGTTTAATCTTGAGAAAGTAAGTTTCAATCCATTTCTTCTGCATTCAGCTCAAGGTTTGGTATGTTCAAATTATAATGGCAAGCGTACTGTACCAGGTAGCTTAGCTTAAAGTCATTGGCCCAGAGAAGATGGCACTTTAATATGAATTGTTAAATGAACTTTATGTTGACATATTCCCCGAATTATTGGCAGTTGCAAAATAAAGAAGAAGTTTGTAACAGTTATTTAACTAATCATGCTGGAAAGCTGTAGACCAATAAGTCAGCATATCGTAGCCAAGACCCAAAAGTTTGGCTAAGCTCATAAACTTTCAGTGTATATCACAGCTAAGATCCAGAATTGGAACTAAGGTCCTATGCATAAAGTCTATGTCACAGCCAAATTTTAGTTATGCTATTGGACTCTCAGGACATATGGTAGCCGTGACCCAGGGATCTGGCAAATCCCCCAAGTTTTTCAGACACACAAGTGTATGGATTTGTTGTTGTTGTAGGGTTTAACACCATTTTTCAGCACAAGATAGGCTATACATGGCGGCCAGTATTAATGGTGGAGTAAGAACCTGGGAAAATCCCCAGAAAGAACCACTGACCCACAAGAAGCTACTGGCAAGCTTTCTCATATACCCACATTGGCCGAATCTGAGACTCGAACCCACGCAGACAGAGGTGAGATGGCAGTGATCCATAATGGAGAGCGCTTTAGACCATTTGGCCACTTGGGGCCCTGCATTGATTTGAAATATCAGCTGTTTAGCTTCTTTGTAAACATATCTGTTGTGCCAGCTGATTTGTGTAAGCATGCATGAAATTTAAATTGTTGTCTGATAAAATGAAGTGACATAAAGCTCATAGAGCTGTTGTTGTTGTTGTTTAACACCATCTTTCAGCAGCCCAAGATAAGCTACTTATGGCGGCCAGTATTAATGGTGGAGAAAGAATCAAGGATACCCCGGAAGTAACCACTGACCCATGAAAAGCTACTGGCAAGCTTTCTCACATACCCACATTGGCTGAACCTGAGACTCAAACCCATGCAGACAGAGGTGAGATGGCAATGATCTGTTACAGTGGATGCTTTAGAACACTTTGCCTCTCAAGGCCTTGAGAGCTGTTGTAGCACGCAGCCCCTAATTGTGTCACAAAGCAAAGTTAGAGAGGTATGGAGAGTTATGAGGAATTAGGTCAGATGTAGGTATTGACTCAAAAACAATGGCTGCATCAAGTTTAATTGATTATTTGAGGTGGATAGATACCAGTTGAAAAGTATTATACAGGGTTGTTGTTTCTACTACCTGCTTATCACTTAATATCTATATGACAGTACATTCATGTACAATACATAATTACATGTGGCTCAGTAATTGGACTAGTTGTAAGGTGAATGTAATGCAAGTTGTATTCAATATTTTTACCAGCACATAGAAATAAAGACATTTTTAAATATACTTTTTTATTTTGTTTACTACAAAGCATAGAAGAACAAAAGCCAGTGTGATCAAAAAGCAGGGATTGTATTGCTTTAGAATCTGTAAAAATAATAAGTTTTGTTTGGTTAGAAAAGTAGATCTAAAAACAATTGTCATTCTGTTATTTTTGTTTTTAGATTTCTGTTAAGTTCCATTTTGCAAGGAATTGTACAGGACCAAATTAGAAATCTAGACAAAAACAAAGTTTATTATTTGGAATTACCTTTATTTTTTCCTCAGTTTGTGTGTTTACTTTTCAGATGGTAAATATATTATTGAAACCAGTCAAAGGTATTGCCCATAAGTGACATAATACAACACCATCATAATCAGACTTGTACACACATGGTCACTGAAGGTGTTGTAGTGTTTAATGCCATTTTCCAGCACAAAATAGGCTATACATGGCATCCAGTATTAATAGTGGAGGAAGAACCCAGGAAACCCCTGGAAAGAACCACCGACCCACGAGAAGCTACCAGCAAGCTTTCTCAAATACCCACATTGGTTGAGCCCGAGACTTGAACCCACACAGACAGAGGTGAGATGGCAGTGATCCGTTACGGTGAGCACTTTAGACCACTCGGCCACTAGGGGCCCCCACTGAAGGTGTAAGAACATACATTCTCAAATCTATTTACTTTGAGACAAGAAAACAACTTGTGAATTTTATCAGTGTTTTTCTTTGCACAGTGATATTGATATTGAGTTTGCACATGTTCATAGTCCTCATCAAGTCATACTGAGTGACATAGGAATGAATTTGCTTATTGCATAATCTTCATCAAGTCATACTAAGTGACATAGGAATGAATTTGCTTATTGCGTGATTGTTATTTACATGCAATACATTCAGCTGGTTTTAACAATATTTTTATCATGGACAAAACCAATGAAATATTTGATGATGTAAATTAAAGCTATGCCTTTTTTGTGTGGCATATACATGTATATGTAGTAAGGAAAAAATTTAAATTTATTTAATTTGCATATATATTTATAGTAATTAATAAATTTAAATTATTTTAATTTGTGAAGAAATGATAGAGCAAAAGTAGTTATTTCCAATTGTGTTTTATTTTTGGCAAGCCATAAATGCCATCTTTTTCAAAGTAGAAATTTTTTTTGTCAGATACTTATTAGAGATGTATAGCGACATATGTCCATGTTAAATAAGTCACAGAGATATACCATCAGCATCAGGTATGTCTAGTAACATATGTCCATGTTAAACATGTCACAGAGACATACCATCAGCATCATGCATGTCTAGTAACATTTGCCCATTTTAAACAAGTCACACTCTCACCATCAGCATCAGACATTGTAACTTTTGACCGTTTTTAATAAGTCACAGACACACCAACATGAGACGTATCTAGCGTCATTTGCATATTTTAAATAAGTCACAGACAAGTAATGAACATCAGACATGTCTAGTCACATTTGTCCAGTTTACAAAAGTCATCCAGACAAAACTTTTAAAGTTATACCTAATGTAGCCATGGCTGGGAATCCAATTTTATACTGTATAATGCTTTACAATATTGTTTCAATGGAAATCCAGTTTTACACTGTTCATTATACTGTTATGCATTACAATATTGTCTCAAATTCCAAATTAACAACATGTATTTTGGTATCCTACACTTTTTATTATATAATGTATAACATAATTTTATATACTCATCACAAAAAAGTTTAATCTAACTGCACAGGTCCAGATCTGCCATTACAGACTGTATTTGAAAATTCGGGTCAGTGTATTTTGTTAGGAATAATCAGTAGAACAGATAATAGAGACCTAAATCTGACGGCACATCGTGTAATAGCGGATCGGGGGGTTCTGTCTTGTTTGCAGTTGAACTGTACTTTTAATGTAGGATATATGGTAGTCAGTAATAGAATTTAATTAGTGCCTGTCCAATGTGACATCGTACCATGGAAAGTATTTTTAAAAAATCATCCCATTTGAGCTGCAGTCAGCAACTTAGCTGGCTAACAATGTTTTACACGGACTAATTGAATTAGATGATCATACAGGTAGGTGTATATATTTGATCAGGTACACCTTTTATTTATGTTTGAGACTAAACTATTTGCTTTACAATATGAAGGCCATTTTTAAGAAAATGTTAAATACTACACTGTGTCTGATTCAGAATTGTCAGCACCTGTATTGTTGCATTAGTAGCTGTTTATCAAGGTCAAAAAAGGTGTTCTCATTTCAAAAGATTGGTATCTGGTACAGCTAAATTAGTATAACTCATTGAACCTTGAACATTTTTATCTTGATATTGTCAGCACTTCATCTCCTTGACTCCTGAATGTATAAATAAGGTGTGAAATAATTGCTGAAAGAGGAGGCCTTTTGTAAGGAACTTGGTAGTTACATGAGGTGGCTGAGTTTTTTAATTTATTATGGATAGCCATGTTCTGGTTGGGATGGGGTGGGGTAAGGGCTTGTAAGTTTGTTTTGGAAAAAATGTCAGACTGCATGCCACAATAAATCTAGATAGAAATTTTTTATTCTTGCTCTAATTGATAGAAAAAAATCCTAATAAACGTACATACGTACATACATACATACATACATACATACATACATACATACATACATACATACATACATACATACATACATACATTAGATATGAATGCTTTTATTATATCTATTGCAATAGATCCATTGAGATGCATCAGGTTTTGCATCCGTTGCATTAGATTCATTGACATGCATACATTTATTGTATCTATTGCAATAGATCCATTGAGATGCATCAGGTTTTGCATCCGTTGCATTAGATCCATTGACATGCATACATTTATTGTATCTATTGCAATAGATCCATTGAGATGCATCAGGTTTTGCATCCGTTGCATTAGATCCATTGACATGCATACATTTATTGTATCTGTTGCATTAGATCCATTGACATGCATACATTTATTGTATCTGTTGCATTAGATCCATTGAAGGGCCCCCGAGTGGTCTAAAGCGCTGTCCATTACAGATCACTGCCATCTCACCTCTGTCTGCATGGGTTCAGGTCCAAGATTCGGCTAATGTAGTTAGGTGAGGAAGCTTGCCAGTAGCTTCTTGTGGGTCGGTGGTTCTTTCCGGGGTTTTTCCCAGGTTCTTTCTCCACCAATAATACTGGCTGCCATGTATAGCCAATCATGTGCTGAAAAATGCATACTTTTAATTTATCTATTGCAATAGATCATACTTTTTTTGTACCCATAATTTTAATATGGAGAAGACTATTAAAAATGTCCAAAATCCTACTTTTTGCACAGGTTCACCTGTCTGTGTGCACTTCAGACTGGTCTGCCTTAGGTCTGAGACCATAAAGTCTAAATTCTGGACACAAAATCAGATTCCGACCATGGGCAAATTTTGGGTGGAAAATAAACTGGTCCAAAAAATTTGGTTTTTCTCTCTGTATTGTGTAGTGCAGCTAAAATGTCCAGATTATTTGACATCATTGTAGAGCTAAATCTGTCTACTTTTCTATGATACCAGCCACATAAGTGTATCATGCATGACCTCGATGCTACAGACCTTGGTAGTAGGCTACTACCTCCTGCCCAGTAAACGCAGTGCTAGTGGAAAAAGTGTTATTAAAAGTACATGGTGCACAAGAACCAGTCTGAGTAAATTCAAAATTAGTTTCTTCACCCTGAGCCATCTTAACCATTCCATGATGATGCCAAGTCGTATCTTTGTTAAATGCTAAGACAAAGCAATGCCTATCCATTATTACAAAGTCAATAAAATAATTATCTACCTGTAAATTGTCAGATGGCATGAACTACACACCTTCTGATTTTATAATAAGCAATGCAGTCAGTTAGGTTAAGGCAGCCTGGGTAAGAAGAAACACCGGTTACTATTTGCAATGGATTTCGTAAATCTGAACTTCTTCCTGAAGTCGTCACGTCATGCACTGAATGTATGACAGCAGATCAGACAGCATCTTAGGTTTTAACTGTCAATGAAGGATGCCTATCTGAGGATATTGATGTTTTTCAACATATGTTGAAATTCCTGTCACTCGTATTTTAAAATTACAGTAGAACCTGTCTTGAGAGACCACATCTTTTGTCAGAAAGATGTGGTCTCTCATAACAGGTCATACTGCTATATAATCAGTACATTTATGCATTGAGAATGGTCACTCAAGACAGGTAGTCTGACATATCAGTGGTCTTTCAGGACAGGTTTTACTGTATTGATATTGATATACTGTGCTGTAGAAGTTTATATTCTAAGCAGATTTTGTTAAGTTGTTCTTGGTCTTGTCTTATTATTATACCATCTTTAAACTTCAAAACAATTTAGCTGACATTTTAAACAACTGTAAATCAGCATTAGATTAATTTAATATCTCAAACTTGGTGTGTTTGAAACAGGAACAAGTCTTTTAAAATATAGATATTATTACATGTTAATATGAGGAAAGGTCAAATTATATAACATGCAGATGGAATAGTGTGTGTGCATGTTAGGGAAAAACTTGGATAACCTGAATGTTATATTCGTAATTTATGTATATCCATTCAGTTGCATAATTGTTTTCTCAACTTTGAAGTAAGTCATATGGATCACTTTTATCATCTTTGTTCTTGGTGTAGGTGTCAGTAGTAAATCTGTTATCATCATTGTTCTTGGCATAGCTGTCAGTGGTATCTCTGTTATCATCATTGTTTTTGGTTTAGGTGTCAGTGGAAAACCTGTTATCATTGTTCTTGGTGTAGGTGTCATTGGTAAATCTGTCATCATTGTTCTTGGTGTAGGTGTCGGTGGTAAATCTGTCATTGTTCTTGGTGTAGGTGTTGGTGGTAAATCTGTCATCATTGTTCATGGTGTAGGTGTCAGTGGTATCTCTGTTATCATCATTGTTCTTGGTGTAGGTGTCAGTGGTATCACTGTTATCATCATTGTTCTTGGTGTAGGTGTCAGTGGTAAATCTGTCATCATCATTGTTCTTGGTATAGGTGTCAGTGGTATCTCTGTTATCATCATTGTTCTTGGTGTAGGTGTCAGTGGTATCTCTGTTATCATTGTTCTTGGTGTAGGTGTCAGTGGTATCTCTGTTATCATCATTGTTCTTGGTGTAGGTGTCAGTGGTATCTCTGTTATCATCATTGTTCTTGGTGTAGGTGTCAGTGGTATCTCTGTTATCATCATTGTTCTTGGTGTAGGTGTCAGTGGTATCTCTGTTATCATCATTGTTCTTGGTGTAGGTGTCAGTGGTATCTCTGTTATCATCATTGTTCTTGGTGTAGGTGTCAGGTGTAAATCTGTCATCATCATTGTTCTTGGTGTAGGTGTCAGGTGTAAATCTGTCATCATCATTGTTCTTGGTGTAGGTGTCAGGTGTAAATCTGTCATCATCATTGTTATTGGTGTAGGTGTCAGGTGTAAATCTGTCATCATCATTGTTATTGGTGTAGGTGTTGGTGGTAAATCTGTCATCATTGTTCTTGGTGTAGGTGTTGGTGGTAAATCTGTCATCATTGTTCTTGGTGTAGGTGTTGGTGGTAAATCTGTCATCATTGTTCTTGGTGTAGGTGTCAGTGGTATCTCTGTTATTATCATTGTTCTTGGTGTAGGTGTCAGGTGTAAATCTGTCATCATCATTGTTCTTGGTGTAGGTGTCAGGTGTAAATCTGTCATCATCATTGTTCTTGGTGTAGGTGTCAGGTGTAAATCTGTCATCATCATTGTTCTTGGTGTAGGTGTCAGTGGTAAATCTGTCATTGTTCTTAGTGTAGGTGTCAGTGGTAAAATTTAGAACTTTTAAAGTTTCTCAGATACTGTTGTATGTTCCATTATAATACTTGATGTTAACAGTTCCTGATTTTTATAGATGAATTGCACTTTGGGTAAGAAATAAGCCATCTAATTTTATTGAAACTTCAAGGTCATTAACTAAAAAAAGAAAACTTATGTTGTCTTCCATTTAAAGTTGCCCAACTTGAACATGAGGCTAGAAAGATACTGTTGTATTTACAGTGAAATTATTCATCATGGTGCATGCTGCTTTCCACAATCACAAAATAAGTCACAGTTACTAACATTTTTGTGACAATTTATTAATTTATAGTGTATTCATTTTGAAGGGTACTGCTCACAACAGTCAAAAGTAGGTCACAGTGATTTATCTTGCTCCATTTTGCATTGAGTTTATATTAAGTTGCTCTGGTGGCCTAGTGGTTAGAGTTTCCGCTTCGAAAGTGGGAGGTTGTGGGTTTGATCCCTGGCCTAGTCATACCAAGGACTTACACAAATGGTACTAACAGCTACCTCGCTTGGCGCTCAGCATTAAGAGGTTAGTGTTAGGGCTTGTCGTCCTGGTGTCAGGATAATGTGACTGGATGGGATATCATTCTACATGTCTGCGCCATGATGCACCAGTGCTAGACATCACTATAAACTGCCTCACTGCAGACATCATAGCAATATGACTGAAAAATTGTTAAAGCTATGTTAAAATTCCTAATCAAACAAACAAACCAAAAACACTGTTTTGCCTCCAGTCTAGTTTGTTTGGCATCATTACACTACAGGCAAAAATAGGTAACAATGACTTACTATCATAGGATTATAACCCAGTGGAGATCGATTGATGTATCATATAGCAATATTTCATGCTAAATATAAGGAAGAAATTTTTTTTTGGTTCTATCATGAAATTTTGTAAATGTTTTATTTTAATTTTCTAAAAAAACTTGTCTTTAAAACAGCACACTATCCCACCAAATCTACGACTCTCTGAGTCTTGTTTATGTGGAGAATATTAGTTTTGGATTACATGGATCCAAGAATTGCTTATGTTGAGGTCATCATATGCTTTATAACCCTCCTTTTGACTTTTAATTGGACTAATCAAATTATACTTTTTACCTTTAATTGGGTTTGTCTAATTATACTTTATCCAATTAAGTGGATACATTCTCTATTAAAATTGTTATTTTGTGGATGCATGCATTTTTCTTGAATAATTGAGGGAAATATCTTGTGTAAATCCAACATGCAAATGCCTCCATATTTTATGATATCTATCTTGTCCCCATTGGACTGGGTCAGATATATATTATAATCAATGGTCAAGTGGACAGGCAATTCTTACTAAACACAGAAACAGACTATAGTTAAATACTGAGCTCACATATAATGATAAATAAGGTGATTTATACATTCCTAGAGCCACCTACAACATTGAAGGATAAACCTGAATAGTCCAGTTACTTGAGGATCCTATGAAAACTTGCAATGTTAACAGGGCATAAAATGCCACCGGTACTGGGAGGGGGAAACAATTAACTCTGACAGTTTAAGGAATCCGTGACAGATTAAAGTATTATATTATCAAAATATTCAAGCATCTTCAAACGATAATAAAGCACTAGTTGAGGATTGCTTTTGCTGTCCATGCGAGAAAGGGGTAAGAATTACTTATTTTATACATCCATTTTCTATCTTGTTTGTTGGAAACTGTACATCTTTGATATTATTTGTTCTTGTATTTTGTATAGAAAAAAATATATTTTCATTTCATCAGTTCTTAAATTTGTGTATTTGGAAAGGAGTCCTACTGTTTCCATAAGGAATTGTTGTTCATTGGTTTCTTATGTACATGATTTGTAGCGACCCAAGAGAAGCTACTTGCAAGTTTTCTCACATAGCCACATTGGCCAAATCAGAGACTCGAACCATCTCTGGACAGTTCAGAGGCAGACAGCTTAGAGAAGAGACAGTTCGGAGAAGTATATTTTGGAGAATGGATTGTTTGCAGAGGGGACAATTTGAATACAGACAGCATGGAGCATAGATGATAAAAACGTTTTTTTATTTTATTTTTTATTTTACCTCGAAAAACATGTTTACATTTTTTTTATTTGTTTGCATTGTTTATATTTGGCACTTTCATTTTTTTTTTTATCATCAGACATACAGGCGGTTCTGTTATACTCTAGATGACAAATATCGATCAAAAATGAATCTTTGATGCTAGCCTACGATACTTTACGTAAACTTTAAAACTGGTATGTAGCGTGTAAATAAGTAAAATACTGATTTTTGTGTTGCCTAAAAACTACTGGAACGTTTTTTTTTTTTTTTATTTACTGAGTTAAAAATGAGTTTTTTCGTTTTTTATTTGGAGATGACATTTTTGAGAATAGTTTTGGAGATGACATTTTTGAGAATAGACAGTTTTGGAGAATAGACAGTTTTGGAGAATAGACAGTTTTGGAAATGACATTTTTGAGAATAGACAGTTTTGGAGATGACATTTTTGAGAATAGACAGTTTTGGAGATGACATTTTTGAGAATAGACAGTTTTGGAGATGACATTTTTAAGAATAGACAGTTTTGGAGATGACATTTTGGAGAATAGACAATTTGCTGAGGAGACGTTTCATATATAGAATCAGGATTAATTGAAATGAGTTTTTTGAAAAATAGCTTTGGGTTTATTTACACGCAAACATATGACTGTTTGCTTACCAGTGCTACTTTGCCATAAAAACCCTCCTAATTTTGTGGACAACCCTTTATTTGTAAAATTAATGAACACAGTGGATATTACATTGTTTAAACTTTTTCTTATTCCAGATTCTATCACTAAATAATAACAATTGCCAAGTAATATGATACCAACAAAACCCACACAATTAGGCGATATTTTTAATAAGCCTTCAGTAGACAATGTGAATTGCAGCAATATTTGTGAAAAGAGACTCTTACTTTATGTTCCTTCTTAGCAGTTAAAACTGTTCTTTTATGTACACATGATATCTATATAAATTCATTGCTCACGATCTTCAAATCTCTGATATGTACCATCTCCAAATTGCCCCTTGTCTGAAATGTTAGTCTCCGAATTCTCCTCTCCGAATTGCCCATCTATGAATTGCTCTAGAACTGTCTGAGGTTAATATCAGGATATGCCAGGTTACTCTCTGGCTCTCACACATATGTGATATTCCAAGAAATGCCAGATTTTGATGTGTCTCCAGCATTTATTTATGTTTTGCATACCAGTGCTTGTGTTCTTTGCAAGGTACCAGAAAGATTGTATCTTTTGAGAATAATGAAGATAAAAGGCTATGTTTTTGTTTTAATTCATATTGCATTTGTTTGCTTCTTGTAAGAGATTTAAACATATTTGCATAAAATTATAATCTTTTGGTTGCCTTTTTAAAATTGTTTGTTACCACTCTGTAATGTATCTGATTTGATTAAACTTGAAATGTAAGCTAATGTCACTAAGAGTTTAGCGAGTTTGATAATGAATGACATTGACACATAACAATAATAATGATATCATCTTAATCAAATTTATTAATACTTTTCAGCACATATTGCTTGTCAGATTTTAATTAGACTTGAAATATAATATTAATAACAATAATAATAATAATAATAACAATAATAACAATAATGATAATAATATTAATAATGATAATAATAATAATAATAATGATAATAATAATAACAGCAATAATAATAACAATAATGATAATAATAATGATAACAATAATAATAATAACAATAATAATAACAACAACAATAATAATAACAACAACAATAATAATAACGATAATAATAATAATAACAACAATAATGATAATAATAACAATAATGATAATAATGATAATAATAATAACAATAATAACAACAACAACAATAATAATAATAATAATAATAATAATAATAATAATAATGAGGGCTTTATACAGTGCCTAATCTTAGAAGCACTAAGCGCATTATAACATGAACAATGATATGACTACAAAAATATAAAATTAGAAAATATAAAAAAATGTTGAAAATATTTATGGTAGGAAACATTATTATGTCTTTAAGTTTGTTCTTGCAGTCGAGAAAGGTGAGTTTTAAGAGCACTCTTGAAAGGGGTCATTGTCTTTCTGTCTAATTTCAATGGGCAATTCATTCCACGTTGCTGAACCCTGCGGTATGCAAAGAATGTTGTCGATATGACTTTGTTTTCATAATGGGAATGATGAGTATACGCTTGTCTGACGAGGTGTTTAATTATCTTGCTGGTGTGTACACATGGATGAGGCCATATAGGTGTGTTGGACTGGAGTCTGTCAGTGAAACGTAGCACAGAGAACAAATTTTGTGTTTGATTCTGTATCAAATGGACAGCCAGTGTAGGGTACAGAGCAGCAGGGAGGTGTGCTCTGATCGTGGTACTCAGCTGTGTTTTGAACATTTTGAAGTTTCTGGAGTAGATATTGAGATGAACCAGACAGAATTGAGTTACAATTGTTCAGACTTGAAAGTACTAATGAACACATAAGTGTTTTAATGGCATCAACTGAAAGATATTTGGAGATGCGTCTCAGCTCAAGATATGCAGCCTGGCATATGTTCACAATGCACCACATTAGTTCTGCTAATGGAAAGGGCGACTCATGTTTCTTCACCACCTATTTAATTTGTTAGAGGTCAGTGAGGTCAGGACATAAATTATCAGATTCTTGATATGACTATCTTCTCATCTGTCAACTTGTCACCTCTGGCCAGACACTTGTCCATAATTATGTATGTTTGTATTTATAGCATTACAGTTCATACTATTGCTAATCTGGTGTCAGGCGAATGTCATTCTTTCAAGTGGGATTTATCTCACAAGCCAGTAATGTAGTATGCTGCAAATATTGTAATTGGTTTAATCATGTCTACTTGCCATATACTTTTAGCTTGTCAACATAAATATTTGTCAGATGCATTAAATAATTTCTTCAGCGGAAAGACAGAACAAGCATAATTCTGCTTTATAGGCATTTAAAGATGCCACTACCACTTCTAGTGTATTGGCAAAAGACGAACATTAATTTATCTTGTTTCTGTAAGGATTCACCTTGAGGGACTGCAAATAGTACCATATGTCATAACTTAATCAAAGCACGAGTAATAGACACTTGAGATTAGTGCAGGGTCTTTCTGATAGAAATCACGCAAAACTCAAGTAGGGAATTATATGGAGATAATAGGGGCACACTGCTGTAAGTATTGTACACAGGAATTAATTCATGATCAAATATTTGTTGCTGAAACAAAAGATTTCCATGTAATTTATGACGATCATTTTTAAAAATTAATCTGATTTTTAGATGAGAAAATAGTTGCTTGGCAACAATGTTTACTTTTCCTGCTCACCTGGATTTTTCTATGGCTGATGACGTTATCAGATGAGTTGGATACTGAGATGATTGGGTGGGCTCATTAACGATTTGGAGGCTGCATGTAGAATCTTGGAATATCAACTTATATAATTGTGGTATGATCTTGGACAAGCTTAATGATAGCAAGATCTTTACATACTAATTGGGTGATTTTACATCTGCTTGGCTGAGCTTGTTGCCATTTTGGAAGCCATATATCCTGTGTTACACTTTGAATAGTTGCGTATATCAACAACATGGCAGATGAATGTAATCCATGCACATGAATAGAACCTTTGGTTGTTAAAATATTTCAACACTCTTATTTCTGGTCCGATTTTTGTCAAACGTTGTGATTTTTTTATCACGATCTGTGATATTAATGAGGTGATTTTGCATCTGAATGCTTGATCTTGTTACCGCACTGGAGTCATGTTCTTATGTCTGATTTTTATTAAACTTGGAATATGGGCTAATATCATTATAATTTCAGGTGAGAGATAAGGGTTTCTCTTGCATCTTAGGGACAAATGGGATAAGTAATAAGGTGATCTTACACCTATGTCTATTTCTCAAGTGTTTTTGATCAAACTTGGTACATAGGCCCATGTCATGAAGATCTTGGATTAGTTTAGGTGTGAGATAGAGTTACATATACTGGAATTAATTCATTTTTTTTTTCTTCATATTTTTGTATGTCAGGTGAGTAATATCTGATGGAACTGGAAAAATCTAGAAATTACAAAACTAATGTTCATATGAATCATACATATTTTCACTGACTGTGTTAAAAGATGGCTTTGTTCTATAAAATATTTTGTCTTTGTTTCAGATAAGAAAATGTCAATACTTCCAGATCCAGCTTTCCGGAATGTGCAGAGGAACAAAGCTGGTTTCTTTATTTGGAGGGTTGAGGTTTGTGTTTTACAATACTATTGATATTGATTAATAAACTAATCAAAATAAATGACCTCTATTTGTCTATGACCTCTATTTGTCTATGACCTCTATTTGTCTATGACCTCTATTTGTCTCCCATAGCTTTCAGGTTTGAGTAGCAACACCATGTGTTACCTAAGATTGATAGATAATTATGTCAACCAAGTGTGTGTGTTGGTGTGCATTCATGCATTCGTGTGTGTTGAGTTTCATTAACATGATCACAATCTTGGCTATATTTGTTTTTTTATGGTTTAACACCATTTTGTCAGCACAATATAGGCTATACATGGCAGCCAGTATTAATGGTGGAGGAAGAACCCGGACATCCCCCCGGAAAGAACCACCGACCCACGAGAAGCTACTGGCAAGCTTTCTCACATAACTACATTAGCCGAATCTTAGACTTGAACCCATGCAGACAGAGGTGAGATGGCAGTGATCTGTAACGGACAGCACTTTAGACCACTCAGCCACTTGGGGCCCCTCTTGGCTATATAATAACAACAAAAAGTTCCAAAAATACAAAAGTGAGATTTTGCAAAATAGATTAGGAAAATAAATTCTTCCACATAAATATAAACATTAAAAGATCTTAAACAGGCTTTAAAATTGAAGATAAGTTAAAAATTATGAAATTGCCAAATTTTATCTTTGCTTCAGAGTATAAAAATGTAAATTCTTCTTGATCCATCTTTCAGTAATGTGCAGAAAAAATATTTGCCGTAGATTTCTGTCATTGCCTAGAAAATGATCATTCGCCTTGCATCGAGTTTAAGATTTCCCCCATCCTCATTTATTTCATTACAGCATATTAAACATGAAGTAAAACTTGAACTTTTTTGAAACTTTTCCCTGTAAAGAGGAAGTTGGAAATTTAGAATTTTTTGTATGTTTTGGTGCATAGTCATATGGGAGAAGTCTCATAATAGAAATAGTTTTTGATTTTAAAAATTCGTCATTAAGAACATAAGTGATCCATTAAATAGAAATAGTTTTTAATTTTAAAAATTCATCATTAAGAACATAAGTGATCCATTAAATAGAAATAGTTTTTGATTTTAAAAATTCGTCATTAAGAACATAAGTGATCCATTAAATAGAAATAGTTTTTGATTTTAAAAATTCGTCATTAAGAACATAAGTGATCCATTAAATAGAAATAGTTTTTGATTTTAAAAATACGTCATTAAGAACATAAGTGATCCATTAAATAGAAATAGTTTTTGATTTTAAAAATTCGTCATTAAGAACAAAAGTGATCCATTAAATAGAAATAGTTTTTAATTTTAAAAATTCGTCATTAAGAACATAAGTGATCCATTAAATAGAAATAGTTTTTGATTTTAAAAATTCGTCATTAAGAACATAAGTGATCCATTAAATAGAAATAGTTTTTGATTTTAAAAATTCGTCATTAAGAACATAAGTGATCCATTAAATAGAAATAGTTTTTAATTTTAAAAATTCGTCATTAAGAACATAAGCGATCCATTAAATAGAAATAGTTTTTAATTTTAAAAATTCGTCATTAAGAACATAAGTGATCCATTAAATAGAAATAGTTTCTGATTTTAAAAATTTGTCATTAAGAACATAAGTGATCCATTAAATAGAAATAGTTTCTGATTTTAAAAATTCGTCATTAAGAACATAAGTGATCCATTAAATAGAAATAGTTTTTGATTTTAAAAATTCTTCATTAAGAACATAAGTGATCCATTAAATAGAAATAGTTTTTGATTTTAAAAATTCGTCATTAAGAACATAAGTGATCCATTAAATAGAAATAGTTTTTGATATTAAAAATGCACATTTTCTATATTAAAAACAATTCGTCAGTAAGAACATAAGTGATCCATTAAAAATTCAGTTTCACCCAGGAACATTTGCGACTGAGAACCAAATGCAGTAGCTTGCAGAACATTTTTTTGTTACGATGTAAAAATTAAACAACTCAGAGAAATCATGCACTCCTCACATCACCGACCCAACTTATAATGGAGATATTATGATACAGAAGTCTGATGTATTCTACTGAAATTAATACCAAAATATTTTAGGCAATGCAAACCTTTATAAAGTTTTCAAACATTTTTAAATTAAAACAACCACACGTTTTTCGGGGCCCCGAGTGGTCGAGTGGTCTAAAGCGCTGTTCGTTATGGACCACTGCCATCTTACCTCTGTCTGCGTGTGTTCGAGTCCAAGATTCGGCAAATGTAGTTATGTGAGAAAGCTTGCCAGTAGCTTCTCGTGGGTCGGTGGTTCTTTCCGGGGTTTGTCCGGTTTCTTCCTCCACCATTAATACTGGCCGCCATGTATAGCCTATATTGTGCTGAAAAATGGCGTTAAACCATAAAAAAACAAAAACAAAACAAACCAAATGTTTTCCATTTTTTGAAACCATTGGATAATATGGGGAGGCAGTTTTCAACTAGCTTCCCAGCTTTTTACTGAATTCTATTATAGATTATTTTGTTATATATGATACATAAAAATGTTTTTTGGAATAAATACTGTTAAAAAGATTATGACATTCATATGGAGCTTTCACTAAAACACATACTGAACTATTCAGCTCAGTCTGGATGGAAATAATTTAGAGCATACATGTGTAACCACATTATGAAAACCAGACCTAATTGACTGTGGAATCAAGTCAAGAATAACTTATTGCATTGTTTTGTTTCATTCATTTGAACACAGTGACTTTTACACATGTAAATCAATTGTGTGACTAGGCTCTGTGGTTAGGTGAATGTCAGCACAGAGACTTTCATTGTTATGTCAAATATCTTAACTCAGGTTTCTTTTGCTGTACTGGCATGATGACAAACTCAAGTCTGAATGTAGTTGTCTTTGATGAAATTTAGTGTTTATCTGATGAATACTGGTACCTTTCTTAATTTATAGATGCACATGGATCTATCTAGACATTGCCTTGGACAAATTAAATGATTTTTATCATATGCCATTGAAGGACAAGTTGAATAATTGTTATCTGTATCTTGCCATTGTAGGACAAGTTGAATGATTTCTATCCATATCTTGCCATTGTAGGACAATTTGAATGATTTTATCCCTATCTCATGCCATTGTAGGACAAGTTGAATGATTTCTATCCAAATCTTGCCATTGTAGGACAAGTTGAATGATTTCTATCCATGATATTACTTGCCATTGAAGGACTAGTTGAATGATTTCTATTTAATATCTTGCCGTTGTAGGACAAGTTGAATGATTTCTATCCATATCTTGACATTGTAGGACAATTTGAATGATTTTATCCCTATCTCATGCCATTGTATGACAAGTTGAATGATTTCTATCCAAATCTTGCCATTGTAGGACAAATAGAATGATTTCTATCCAAATCTTGCCATTGTAGGACAAGTTGAATGATTTCTATCCAAATCTTGCCATTGTAGGACAAGTTGAATGATTTCTATCCATGATATTACTTGCCATTGTAGGACAAGCTGAATGATTTCTATCCAAATCTTGCCATTGTAGGATAAGTTGAATGATTTCTATTCATATTTTGCCGTTGTACAACAAGTTGAATGATTTCTATCCATGATATTACTTGCCATTGTCATAAACAAGCTGGATGATTTTCTGTTCACGCAGATAGAGGTGAGATGGTAGTGATCCATAATGGAGAGTGCTTTAGACCACTTGGCCATTCTGGGTCCCCCTATTGTCATAGACAGGTTGACTGTCCATGATATTTCTTGCCACTGTCAAAAACAGTTTGGATGATTTTCTGTCCATATCTCTTCAAATTGTCGTAAACAGGTTGAATGTTTTTCTGTCCTTGATATCACATGCCATTGTCTTAGACAAGTTGAATAATCCAAGATGTCAGGTTCAAAGTCATGGTAAACAGTTCTATTTAAAACTTTATGTATCCTGTGCACATGTTAACTTGCACTTGTAAGAAATTATTTTTGTTACCATATTTGAGTGGAGTCTTCAGCAGTTGAAAGGAATAAATAAATGGTCTTTTCAGCCAATAAGGCATCACTTGGAAACAGTAAAGGTTTTCTTTTTTAAGAGAGAATAGTTCTTTAAATCAAGTTCTCTGCTCAGTATACAGGCATGCCTTTGGAATGAGTATTGCATTAGAACCAGTCGAACAAAGCTAATGTTTGCAGGTGAAATCCAGGGGGAGCAAGTGCCCCTCCCGATTGCCCCCTATTTGCATGTACCTATTATTTGCACAGTGGCTGGCTGGAATTGAATTGAATCATGAAAACAAAATGGACTGGTTTTCAACAGTTTATGGGAGTAAAGTTTTTCCAAAATGTGTCGCTGTCATTTTGGCATCATAGCAGGATAATCAGCATTTTTTCAGTGTGTCATACATCTTGGTTAGCCTGTTCTAGGATCGTTGATGTACCTTATAATTGTCTTTTCTTGTAATTTGTAATTATTGGAGAGTGGGTATTTCAATGTATTTTACTGTGCCTTTAAGATATTACTTGAACTGCTTGAAGCCAAGCTGATGCTCAAAATGTACATATCAGATTTTACCATATGTTGAACTTGTGGAGATCAACGACATTGCAGCTTCTAATGGTGGTATGATGGACTCGATGAAAGACAGGGTTTCACTGATGGAGGGCAGTGGAAGGTGCCTTTCAAAAACTGGCATGGTACAGTATTGTGTCCCATTTCCAACACTCATGTAAAAGAAATTAGATTTAAGCAGAGCTTAATCGGGAACAAATTAAAATTAAATTAAATTTTAATTAAATTAAAATTGCTTACAGTGCAAAGTCGTTTCAGAAATAAATAAATTGCCGTCATATGCATTGCAGAAGACCACATATAAGCATGGTCCTCAGTGACAAATTAAGTGTCCAGTTGTTATAATTACTTTACCTTGTAAACATGTATAGTAAACTGTCTGAGGTTAACATCTATTATGAATTCAAGATGGCTTTTTGCTGTCTTCCAGCTCCAAATACAGTAAAGCCTGTCTTGAGAGACCACCTGTTTTGAGAGACCAGAATCCATATGCACAGATTTATTCATTATATAGTGTTATGACCTGTTATGAGAGACCACCTGTCTTGAGAGATAATTTTTGTGTGGCAGAAGGGGTAGTCTTTCTAGAGAGGTTCTACTGTATCTTCAAAATGCACATCACTAGCTTCCAAAGCAAGATAATCTTAAGTTGACATGTTGCAAGTGCCAAAATATAACTATGCCCAGCTCATTAGCATCTAGAAGCATTCTCAGTACACTATAAATAACAATATTCAATAAAATTTCTATCAGTTAAATTACACAATTGCCTGGTGACAGCATGTTCATAAATAAATTCCAAATACTGGTAAATAAGTTTTGTAAAGTGAAATTCGTGTTATAATTTTATCGTTTAATTATGTTTCAGTGTACTTATCATAAATGCAATATGTGACACATCACAATTAATTTCCCAATTTATTATTTTGTTTGTTGGTATCCTTGCTAGTCACCTGTATGATTTGAATGTGTTTTCCTGCTGTTTTTTTGTTTTTTTGAGAGGCCAAACAAAATGATAAGCAATGGGTCAAAGATTTCACGTCCAGACCAGCAATAGTGCCTCATTACACACTGTGCACTGCCGCCAAACTATGCACAGACAACTCCTATTCTAAAGGAAAAACAATTTCCTTTAAATAAATACTATGATTGCTAAAATCTAACATGTGTATCACCATTGAAATGAGAGAGAAAAATATGTTCTAAAAGTAAATTGGGACTACTTTCCAGGAAGTAGTATTTGTGAGCCAGAAGTAGTACTTGTAACCAGAGTACATAATGCCATCTTGTATCCAAACGTGAAAAATGTAATTCTTTCATCACAGCTCAGTCTGCGAGCAATCCCGTGTGAACCTAATTAAGTGTTGCCCGTATTTTGATCTACAAATTACAGAAATTGTTTGTTGTATTGTTACACTTAGTCAGAAGCAGACCTTTATTTTGTTACATTATTTGTGTCTTTTGTATCAAGTTAGAATAAAAGGGGTTAGAATAAAAGAAAAGTTGAATGGTATGTTGATCGGACATGACAAGAGCTAACAGTCATGGTCATGTGTCAGGTCAAATCATTTCAGCTGAACACTTATAGAATTTATTGCACAGGTAATATAATTAAATTAATCTGCTCCTTGACAGGTGTGATCAAAGATAGCAAGTTTACCAAGTGAAATGAGTTCTGGGTGAATAAAAAGCTTTGACAGATATGGTTCATTATGGAGAAACGAGTTTTAGTTTTCATAGTGAACTTAAATATCCTGTATTTTGGCACACCCAAATTTCCCCAAGGGTGAGAAGTTTAATGATTGCTTGCAATTAAATCACAGCATCCATATTGTTTAACAAAATAAAAAAAACTGAATTTCAAAATTGATTGCTACTTCACAAAATAAATGTACCTAGTTTTTGAAAAAAGGAATCTTGTTTTGTTGTGAATTAGCAACAAAATGTAGTGATGTAGTGCACATGGTTTTCTTGTTGATGCAATGGTTACTGAAATCTCATGGAGTAAGTTTGTTAATTGTCTTTTAGTGTTTGGATATCTTGAAAAAAATGGTAATTTAGACAGAGTGGTGAACACCTTCAATAGAAAAAAGTCTTTATTAACAATTAATCCCAACACAATTCCAAAATTAGAAAATGAGTATTCAGCAATTAAGCAGCACCGTGCCAATCCCCATTTTTGTCAGTGTCTAATGAGGATGGCATCCACTTCAATTTTTGTCAGTGTCTAGTGAGGATGGCATCCACTTCAATTTTTGTCAGTGTCTAGTGAGGATGGCATCCACTTCAGTTTTTGTCAGTGTCTAGTGAGGATGGCATCCACTTCAATTTTTGTCAGTGTCTAGTGAGGATGGCATCCACTTCAATTTTTGTCAGTGTCTAGTGAGGATGGCATCCACTTCAATTTTTGTCAGTGTCTAGTGAGGATGGCATCCACTTCAATTTTTGGAGGTATATTGGTAACTCAAGCCTATTGTTGTGGTCTATGATTTTGTTGTGCATGAGTTATTGAGGGAGAGGTGTAATGCTTCAGAATATTAGATGATTTCAACACCCTGTGATTACAAAGAAATTGATGTTGTTTTGCTTGTGATAATTGAAGCATGCAAAAGAAAGATTACTTTAATTGAGTTAGTTCTAGCAGGAACATGAGGCATACTGTTTATTTTTTAGTCATCTGCGTTGTTGGTGTCATTGTTGTTAAGAGTTCAGGTTTTGGTTAAAGCTTTTTATTGGCATATATTTTCTTCACCTTTTGATAGATTCTGATAATGATAGCTCAGTTGGTAGACCATCTAGTTTGTATTCCAAGAGACCTGGTTTCAGTACCTGACCAGGCCAGGCTGGGTTGGCTGCCTCACTGTCCTTGGGACAAAAAAACACTTATCTCTCATTTCCTTGGCATGTTATAGCCTCAAAAGTGTTTAAAATGCTGTTAAAAATTTATGAGAAAGAAAAAAAAAATAAAAGTGGCAACCCATTATGAAACTAAGACTTCTCATTATGTGACATGGTTTCTGTTCAATTTGTCAATGGGCTCAAGTTCACAATGACAGTAAAATTGTTTTGTTTCATAATTTTATATTACACAGCCCTTGTTGGATTTTCTTTGCACTTTCACAGTAGTCATTATTATATTTTCCAAATCCCAGGTTAGATTTTGTTTTTACTTGAGATGAATCATTTTAAAGTTAAGGCAATTCATTGCGTCATGCCAGTTGCCCCCTTTTCAATGGGGTCAAGGTCACGGTAATTTTTTTTTCTCCATAAACTATGGTTAAAGATTTTCATTCGCTTATATTTTTTTTATAGCTTCGATTTGTTCATACTTGAGATAAAACAATATGAATCAAGACCATATCATTTTGCAACAATGCATAGCTACCACTTTGATAATCAAGTTTACAGTCATAGAAACTTGTATTTAGGTTTTGGTTTAGTCACTTTTTGCATAGATGCTCTGGTCAGTTGCTTGACATAAAGGCTTCTGGTCAGTTTTACTTTCTTTAATGAATAACTACCATAATAGCATTGCATTGAAATTTTGTACTTAAAGTATTCTCTTCACATGATACATACAAAACACTCTTTACATGATACATACAAAGCACTCTTTACATGATACATACAAAACACTCTTTACATGATACATACAAAACACTCTTTACATGATACATACAAAACACTCTTTACATGATACATACAAAACACTCTTTACATGATACATACAAAACACTCTTTACATGATACATACAAAACACTCTTTACATGATACATACACAGCACTCTTTACATGATACATACAAAACACTCTTTACATGATGCACACAAAACACTCTTTACATGATACATACAAAACACTCTTTACATGATACATACAAAACACTCTTTACATGATACATACAAAACACTCTTTACATGATACATACAAAACACTCTTTACATGATACATACACAGCACTCTTTACATGATACATACACAGCACTCTTTACATGATACACACAAAACACTCTTTACATGATACATACAAAACACTCTTTACATGATACATACAAAACACTCTTTACATGATACATACAAAACACTCTTTACATGATACATACAAAATACTCTTTACATGATACATACAAAACACTCTTTACATGATACATACAAAACACTCTTTACATGATACATACAAAACACTCTTTACATGATACATACAAAAGACTCTTTACATGATACATACAAAACACTCTTTACATGATACATGCAAACATTCTTTACATGACACTTGCAAACTCTCTTTACATTACATGATACATGCAAACTCTTTATATGATACATGCAAACACTCTAAGATACATGCAAACATACTTTACATAGAACACTTTAACATACAAAGCATGTTAGGTTCTAGGAGAGCAACGTTTTTAGCGGTGTGTAACAATTTTCCCATGACAATTTGGTTGATTTTTGGGAGTCTCAAAAAGTGTGTTTAGAGGTGCCAAGTGGTGGGTGGTGGTGTTTTCAGTGCACATGACCTAAAAGAGATACATCACACAATTGAGATTAAACTATCTTTTCATACAAACATAGATCAGAATGTATTTAAATTCAGATCTGAATTAAAGAAAATAGCATCTCTGTGAACATAGAATACACTGATGTTTGATTTTGTTGATGTTGGCATTGAATGTAGTTTGCACACTAATTACACCATGAATTTATTTGTTGATGTTGTCAGTGAATGCAGTTTGCAGAAACATTACATAAATGTATTTGTTGATGTTGTCAGTGAATGCAGTTTGCAGAAACATTATATTAATTTATTTGTTGAAGTTGTAGCTTTGCAGACATGTTATATTATACATTTATTTGATGTTGTCATTGAATGTTGTTTGCAGATAATACATCTTTAATGTATTGGATGTTGTCAGCAATTGTTGTTTGCAGAGTACATCATGCAATGTTGAAGTTACCAGTGAATGGAGCAGGCATACACATTGTGTCGCAAATGTATTTGTTTACTTTGATGGTAAATGTTTCAGTCAGAATGTTGTAGATAAATGACATGTCATACCTGTTGTGTAGAAATCTTACAGAATGCTAATGAGGACAGATGATACAATGATTTTTTGTCCAGTAAACTGGACGTGTTGAATGAATAATGAATGCATTTATTTCTAAGGTATATATTTCAAATATGTTAATGAGAGATACATAGTGTATGTAATACAATATCTTTTTTACATGTGCCCAAAACATCTAAGCTAATTGGTAGATTTATTAGATATTGTTTCAGAGTCATTGTGATTAATCTAATGCAAATGATAGATTATGCAGATATTCTTCCAAGGTCATAGTTTATCATATAAAGCAAGTGTTAGATTTATTAGATTTTCTTCCAAGGTCATAGTTTATCATATAAAGCAAGTGTTAGATTTATTAGATTTATTCCATTGTCATAGTTTTTGATATAAAGCAAGTGATAGATTTTTTAAAGCTATTCTTCAAAGGTCAAAGTGTATTATCAAAGGCAAGTGATAGATATTCTTCCAAGATTGTAGTGTATGATCTAAGGCAGTTGATAGATTTATTATATTCCACCAAGGTTGTAGGGGCCCAGAGTTGCTGAGTGGTCTAAAGCGCTCTCTGTTATGAATCACTGCCATCTCACCTCTGTCTGCGTGAGTTATGAGTCTCAGATTCGGCCAATGTGTGTATGTGAGAAAGCTTCTCTTGGGTTGGTGGTTCTTTCTGGGGGTTTTCCCGGGTTCTTCCTTCACCATTAATACTGGCCACCACGTATAGCCTATCATGTGCTGAAATGTGGCATTAAACGCTAGGACAACAACCATTGTTGTAGTGTATGATCTAAGGCAGGTGATAGATTTAGTATTCTTCCAAGGTCATATTGTACTGTGTAATCTTAGGCAAATGATAGATTTAATATTCTTCCAAGGTCATAGTGTACTTTATGACCTTAGGCAAGTGATATATTTAGTATTCTTCCGAGGTCATAGTGTACTGTATGACCTTAGGCAAGTGATATATTTAGTATTCTTCCAAGGTCATAGTGTACTGTGTAATCTTAGGCAAAAGGTAGATTTAGTTTTCTTCCAAGGTCATAGCGTACTGTGTAATCTTAGGCAAATGATAGATTTAATATTCTTCCAAGGTCATAGTGTACTTTATGACTTTAGGCAAGTGATATATTTAGTATTCTTCCGAGGTCATAGTGTACTGTATGACCTTAGGCAAGTGATATATTTAGTATTCTTCCAAGGTCATAGCGTACTGTGTAATCTTAGGCAAATGGTAGATTTAGTTTTCTTCCAAGGTCATAGTGTATGATATGAAGCAAGTGATAGATTTAGTATTTTTCCAAGGTCATAGTGTACTGTGTAATCTAAGGCATGTGATATATTTAGTATTCTTCCAAGGTCATAGTGTACTGTATAATCTAAGGCATGTGATGATCTATATCAGGTGATAGATTAATTAGTTATTTTTCCAAGGTCGTAGTGTATGATCAAAAGGCATGTGTAGATTTATTAAACATTCTTCCAAGGTTGTAGTATATAATATAATGCAGGTGATAAACTTATTAAAAATATTCTCTCAAAGCTGTAAATATTCAGATTATCAAGCTAGAGTTTAAAAAGTTATGAAAATTTAACATAACTTGCAGAAATGGAGTAAAGCAATTTGTGTAACCAAGTGATTCAATTTTTTTAAAAAATTGCTTATGTAAAATATGTGTTTTATATCCTACAAAATCCACATGCACATATTTCCCCCCATTTGCAGTAAGTATAAAAGTTGAATCACCTGCATTGAACTGTTCCCATGATGTGTAATTGTAAGAACTTGTATGGGATAGAGAAATCCACTCTTTTGATTATATTTCTTGGGAAGGAATAGGGCTTTCCCCACAAAGTAGGAGTAGGTGGAATCTTTCTTTATAATACTAGTGTCTTTTATTACTTTTAGATTATGTTTTGCATTTTTTTGAGTGAAAATGGAGCATGTTCAGGATTCATTCCAAAATGGCCCATCAGGATTGTCAACATTTGTTGTTTTCTGGGTTTAACGCCATTTTTCAGCACACGAAAGGCTCTATATGGCAGTCAGTATATTTGTACAGGAATAACCCAGGGAAAACCCTGGGAAAAAACACCAAACAATAGTAAGCTACAGGACGGTAAGCTTTCAAACATTACCCCATTGGGATTGCCAAAACTCTAACCAATGCATGCAGATGTGATTTGTCAGTAATTATGAAGGCAAGCACCTTTAACTACTCAGCCCCCTCAAGATTTTCAAAAGGGCCAACAAGAATTTGACGGTGGTCACTACTTTTTTTTTCATGACTTTACTAGTGATTACATGAAGACGAGGTAATAAATCTACACGCATATTATGCTTAAAATAATGATTCTTGACATACATTATTAGTTCGTACATAAAAAAAAAAGAAAAATTTTAAAAATAATTTTTAGGGTCAAACTGAAGATCATATTGATTACACAAGAATGAATTAAGTATATGTATATTAATTTATGACCGACAAATAATGTAATATACGGATACATCAATTTGTCTCGCTCATACCAGTTGCTTGTGAGTAATGATTGATCCAGTACTTTACAACTAGTGGGCACATTGTTAATCATGTCAGGGTTTTACTGAAAGACTTCCCTTTTGGGCCTCAATTAAAATGGTGCTGATCTGATGTCCAGTAAAATCTGTTATAAATAGAAACTTATTTTGACATTGGGTTTTCATATCAAGAGAGTTGTTATGATGTTGTTTTGGTCCTTAATAAAAATTACTCATTTGCATTGGTCTCTCAAAATAGGTGGTCTCAAGACAGGCTTTACTGTATTTGGAATATACTAATAAATGAGACTTTACTCATGTGTGAGGGAATCTACTCGTATACATGAGAGATTGTAGGCAGGAGTAAATGTACTCGTACGCATGAGCGATTGCAGTTGTAGTAGGGTTTAATAATTTCAGCACAAGATAGGCCAGAATTAATGGTGGAGGAAGAACCCGGGAAAACCCCAGAAAAACCACCAACCCACAAGAAATGACTGGCAGGCTTTCTCACACACCCACAGTGGCCGAATCTGAGACTTGAATCCTCGCAGACAGGTGAGATGGCACTGATCTGTAATGGAGAGCACTTTAGACGACTTGGCCACTCTGGTAACCCCACGTATGGAGGAATGCACTCTGGTAACCCTGCGTATGGAGGAATGTACTCTGGTAACCCCACGTATGGAGGAATGTGCTCTGGTAACCCCACGTATGGAGGAATGTACTCTGGTAACCCCACATATGGAGGAATGTACTTGTATACATAAAGGAATATACTTATACTTGTTGTACAAACAAGAGAATTGTGTGATTCAAAGAATAGTCACAATGTATGTGGGCTGTATAGAAAAATCTTGCATGGTTGTTTTATGCTGGAAAACATCGTTATATGCATGAGAATAAGAAATAAAATAAAATAGTCCGATAAGATCAGGATTGTGAAATCTTTCTAATTTTGAAAATTAAGTCATACACATAAGAAAATCGAGAAATATAGAATATATCCAATATTTAATAGAATGTTTCCATTATGTGTGGGCATTATTGAAAAAAACTGTTGCATAGAGGTTACATGCATGAGGGAATAGAATATTTCAATGTTTTGGGCAGAATATGAAATATAATGTACATGAATAACTTGTGTTGGAAATGAGGCATGCCAAGCTTTGTGCACCTTAAAAAGATAAACATACATGATATCTTTTTTTTTTTTTTTTCAGGATATGAAAGTGGTCTCTGTTCCCACCAGTCAGTATGGAAATTTCTACAAAGGAGACTCGTACATTGTCTTGTCGGTAAGTTGTATGCAGTCTTTTTACTCATACATTGTGTTGTCGGTAAGTTGTATGCAGTCTATTTACTCCGAGATTTAGTTATTGCGATGAGCTGATAATTATTAAACAGCAATCTGTCAGTGACATTATTGTCAATCTGTCAATGTCATTATTCATTATTGACAATATAGAAGTGACATTATTGTCAATCTGTCAATGTCATTATTCATTATTGACAATATAGAAGTGACATTATTGTCAATCTGTCAATGTCATTATTCATTATTGACAATATAGAAGTGTAATTATTGTCAACAGTTTGTTAATATAATTATTAAACAGCAATGTCAGTGTCATTATTGTCAATCTGTCAAGTGTCATTATTGTCAACATTTTGTTAATGTTTTTTAAATATATTTCTTACTGCACCCCCTCCCCCAAAGTCTCACTAGACTTGGTGCGAATCATTATAAAACATAATAAAAAAATGATTCCTTGATGTGCTTGCTTGTCACATTTACCTTAGGCTCAAGGTCACAATCGCAGAAAATATGCATTCCAGTTTAAATTCAAAATTTGACATTTGCTGATTATTGCCAAAATCTCTCCATTGTATTTGGAATAAATCTTTATGACACTAAGACAAATCATTCATTCAGAGGCAGGTTTTTACCTGTTGTTGTTGTAGGTTTTAACGCCATTTTTCAGCTATACATGGCTGCCAGTATTAATGATGGAGGAAGAACCCGGGAAAACCCCCCCGTAAAGAATCACTGACCCACGAGAAGCTACTGGCAAGCTTTCTAACATACCCACATTGGCCAAATCTGAGACTCGAACCTATGTTGACAGTGGTGAGATGGCAGTGATCTGTAATGGATAGCACTTTAGATCACTCAGCCTCCAGTTTTACCTTTTTTATGCAGTAAAGGTTACATTAAATTAAATCTTAACATGCAGACTCAACCTTTATTTAGAAAAGTTAAGTTTTAACTAGCATAATACAGACATAGCTTTAACTTTTATTTGTCATCTGTCTACATCAAAATGAAAAATAAAAATAGCTTATTTGGGGCTATTTGAATTTTTTTTACTCTGTATTTATTGAAAATCACAAAATATTCATATTTGTAAAAAAAAAATGTCTAATTGACTCTTTTCATTAATTAAGAATTTTATGCTTGCATTGACACTAACTTTGCAAATAATATAAATATGTTTACAGTTTACGCTTTATAAATATATTGACATTAGATTAACATTAATATGGTGACAGTCTACTCTTTATGATAAACATTAATATGGTGAAAGTCTATGCTTTACGATAAACATTAATATGGTGACAGTCTACTTTTAATTATGTTTTAAATACAATAGAACTTGTCCTTGTTTATTGTTTTGTGACTGTGAGGTATTAGTATTCAGTTTATTTCACTGATTATAAGACCATTCTTGAAGGTAAACCCATTCAGCTCCGAATTTAGATCGTTTCCACTAAAAATTATGATCCCTTCCACTTTTGGACTATTTTGTGTTTGTCCATCAGTGTAAGAGGTGTCCTTTTTACATGCATATGTCAGGGCTTGTAAAACTTTCAAAACTGCTTGAAACTTGAGTAATTGCATTGACAACTACTTTAGGGCCTAACAGGAAATCGCCTCGGCCATTCGCTTCGGCCGAATATCCGGTTTTTCGGTACTATTTGGAAGTATTTGTTGCAGCAAATATCACGCGCACAAATGGTTACAAGTAAAATAATTCAATAAATATCGAATTTTGAAAAAAGTTTTTTAATACATAACAATTTTTAGTTAATAATAAAAATTTTCATCTTATAGGCGATATATACGGTATATGGTAAACGAAAAGTTTAAGCTTCACATACGATAATGAAAAAAACGGTACTCTTCAGAGTCGCACCTACTACTCGGTTCATGCCTGGATCTGGCAAATAGTACATCCAAATACTCGGATTCGGTACTCAGTGAAAATTATCTACTCGGCTAGGCCCTAAACTACTTACATTTTGAAGAAGCTAATTCAGAAGATTTTAAATTTGTTGAAAAAGTCCTTAAATATTTCCAAGAACTCTTGGAATTTTCCTGATTGAATACAAATCCTTAAAATTGAATATAAAGTATTTTTTTTAAATTTCATTGTTACTGATGTATATTTTGTCAAAAAAATTAAAAAAGAAATAAATATAATGTATAAAATTGGTTGTATCGAATGACACAGGACATTGGTAGTTAACTGAGGGAGTAATGTCCCTTTCTCTCTAGATCTTCTTTTCAGTAGAGACTAGTTAAACAAAATCTGTTATTAGGCAGATACAATGGTCTTATTTTCAGGGAATTTCAATTCACAAATGTTTTATAAAAATGTTTTATAAATGATATGTGTACTTTTCAACCCAAATGTAATAGCTGGCAGAGGAAGGACAGAAGCGTGGTGCAGATGTTAAGGTAGACAATCTCATGATAGAGTTATTTTTAGTTTGCATAGTGAATCAAGCTTGTACTTTTTTAGTTTGCATTCATTTTGTTGAGCTTTATATATTGGTATACTTTTTACTTCAATACTTTGTTTTGTATCAGTGTGTGTATGTGTGTGTGTAATTTTGATTTTAAACATAGCTTTAATAATTTTTCAGTCATATCGCTACAATGTCTGCAGTGTGAAAGTTTAAAGTGATGTTTACCATTTGGGCATCATGCCGCAGACATGTAGCATGATGTCCCAACCAGTTACTTTATTCTTACACCAGGCCGACCAGTTCTAACACCTACCTCTTAATGCTGAGCACCAAGCTGTTAGTACCATTTTTGTAAGTCTTTGGTATGACTCGGGGGGAATCAACTCACAACCTCCTGCATCTGAGGCAGATGCTCAAACCACTAGGCCACTACAGCTGTCTGTTATGTATCAGATTTTGATTGAAAATAGTGGCCATCTGGAAAACCTTGATTTCATTGTTGTTTGTCTGAATGGATGGCCATGTGAGCATGCAGCTTTCTGTGATATGCAATTTGTCTGAAATGAAACTGGCGATGATTAGACTAACTATGTGGTCATCATTGTCATGGCAACATTTTCTGAATGGATAATTGTAATGAACTGAGTTTTCACTTTTTATGATATTTAGCTAGTCCTAATTAAGAATCAGCTGATCTGGTAGCCATCTTGAAACCTTTGGTATAGCTACTTGTTCTGAACAAATGGTCATTTATGATTTGTAGCTGGTCCTATATAAAAATGGTGCTGATCCAGTCTGTTGGCCATTGTAGCCATTTTGAAAATCTTGTCAATTTCTCTTTAAGGTTTGTATTGTTTATTCGACTTTTTCACCAAAACTTTTCTACTTTTTTCAGCTGACCTTATATAAAGGTGTTGCCATTGTTACTTCTACAAATGTTGCTTCGTCTGAACATCATGAGGCAGTGACCTAATTGTTTTGATGTTGTCTGTATCCTGCTCCCTCACAATAACTCAAGTTATACAGAATCTGCGGTTACCAAACTTTATGGATGGTTCTTTAGGTTAGGTATTGATTTTAGGTCAAAATCCAAAGGTCACTGTGACTAAAAGAAGAAAAATGGTTTCTGTAGAGTAACTTTAGTTCTCCAACATCAAGAGTTACTAGACATTTGGTGATGGCTTGCACATGGGTTAAGGAAAAACCTTCAATTTTGGGTTTTAAAGATCAAAAAAGGTCATGGTCTTGGTAACTGGAGGAAGAAAAATGGTTCCTGCACAATAACTCATTTTCTACCTCGTTTGCAGTCACCAATCTTTTCGAATGCCTTGCACTTAGGTAAAAAAGAACACTATCAATTTGAGGGTGATCAACATGGTTTAAAGTTTGGGATAGTTTAAGTAGAATATCATCTTACACTACTACACAATCCTGTTAATGAAACTTTTAAGCCAGGTGAGCAATATGAGATTTACTTGGGCCTCTTGTTATCTTTGAGTGATACCACATTAAGAAGTGTGCTCTTTTATAAAAACATTGAGACAAGTTTAGTGATCATGATATTAGGTTCAAGGTCACAAGTTCTTGAGATCCCTTTTATTTGTAAAATTAATGAATGATATTAGGTTCAAGGTCACAAGTTCTTGACGTCCCTTTTATTTGTAAAATTAATGAATGATATTAGTTTCAAGGTCACAAGTTTTTGACAAAGAATCTTATACTGCACTAACAAGTATTTACAGACATCTTGTAAACTTGCCAATTCAGACCTATGGGAAAATATTTTTATTGCTAAATTTGTGATGTTGGAGTTTCTCATAAATATTTGTGATGGTTTCAATACTCTTCAGATACCAAGAAGTACAGAAAAAAAATGGACTGATCATGGATCCCTGCAAATTAATTTTAGCCAGTAGAGCATCAGTCCCTTTGAGGGTACTCTAATGTCATCCAGTAGAGCATCAATCCTTTTGAGGGACTCTAGTGTTGGTCAGAAGAGCATCAGTCCTTTTGAGGGGACTCTAGTGTTGGCCAGTAGAGCAGCAGTCCTTTTGAGGGGACTCGAGTGTTGGCTAGTAGAGCATCAGTCCTTTTGAGGGGACTCTAGTGTTGGCCAGTAGAGCATCAGACCTTTTGAATGGACTCTAGTGTTGGCCAGTAGAACATCAGTCCTTTTAAAGGATGGGGGACTCTAGTGTTTAAAATTGCTTTGTATGCTTTATGTTATTTAATATGTAACCTCACACAGCAATATGCCATGCTTTTGAAATCAGCTTTGTAGATATCCTTCACTTTTTTTTTATTATGTTGCTTTACATCTTTTAATGGGGCTCTTTTCTTACATGTCTGACATAATAAAGTAGAGCATATTGTGTTATCATTTGGCCATTATATGTTGTTACCAAACATGGCATGTTTGTAAGAATCTTGAATTTGCAGACTCAAAAGTCAAAGGTCAAGGTCACATGGAATGAAACAAAAGACAACTGTTTCCACACAATATTTTGACTTGTGCCTTGACCAAATTTTGTAGATGGCATATTTCAGATAAAAGACATCTATTGATTTTGGAGTGTAAAAGATGTTTTGCACTTACTTTCTCATTTTGTCAAAAAAATTACCAACATTTCTGTAAGGAATCATGCATTGCCGCTATTTGAACATATTCTTTTGCTCTGCTGTAGACCAGTGGGTTGGTTTGGGTAAAAAAAATCAACTCTTGATTAGACACAAAATGTCTGTTTGATTTCAAATGGATTTTGTACCAGTGTTTGCGATTTCATTTTCTTGTCAGTGACATACAACCATAATTGTCACTCAGTAAATAAACATTTTCCCCATTTCTATCTGTGTGTCATGTTATACCTCTGAGATCGGCACCACATTAAATATTAATTCAGTCCAAACTTCATCGGTCACAGTTTTAATTACCCGGTGTCTCCAGACAGCATGATTTACATGAACAAGAGTAGTTTTGAGTCACATGGTTGGCAATGGTAAATGCAGAAGTTTAGCTGAAATATGATCTCATCTGTTTGATATGAGAAACCCCAAATAGCTTTATTGCAAAGATGAGTGTGATTTAGCTTAGATACATTTATTAAATTTAATGTTTCCATTTATGAAAAGCACTTTACACAAATGCCTTTTTTACCACATTTGCTAACATTTAATAATATCAGTCTGCATTCGGCTCACATGTTTAAAATTCAGCCATCAAGCTAATAATAATGGCAGATGAAAATTTTATGGGGTGAAGTGAATTTTCCACTTATTTGTATGATTATAGCTGATTTTGGGATGCTCAGTATTTATTTTTAATGAAAAGCTTTTTTCAGTCGTGAATATTGGAAACTTTGTTCAATAAAAGCTCATTCTGCTATCAGAATATTAATTTTCCACATGCATTGATCAAGCTTTGCAAGCACTTTGCTCAGAGCAGACTGGTTTCTTTTTACATTTGAGTTTGATATGCACATATTATTATTACAGTATTGCAAACAGTATTGCAAATTTTTTAAATAAGGATTTTATTACCGGTGTAATATTGCATCTGCTTGTACAGCAGTCCCACTCATGTTCACTACTTATCATATTTTTCTACAGGGAGTTCACACAGTACATATACATGTAATTATTTCATAATCCAGAGTAAGAATTAGATTTTGAAATATTGAATATTTTAAGTTTAATATCATTGCATGTCATGAAATTAATGCATTTTTATTAATGCCATTCAAAGTAATTATTAATAATCATCAATATGTTCTTACAACCCTCTTAATATTTCAGTCGACTTCATCCACCATTAGTGGCAACGTTAAACACAGTTCTTTGAAATTCTTTGGCATGAAAGAGCTATCACATTTTGTCAGTTTTCTACTTTTCACAGCTTTTCTGTTGTTTTTCTTGAGAATGTCTAGAACATAAACATATACCACAAAATAATTTGCAGCAATTTGCATACAATGCACTGTGCTGATAGATTAAGTGATCATTGTCTGGTACAGTGTTCATTACACTTTGGGGATGTGCTTACAAATTATGTGAGCATGTGGAGTGATTGACTCCTGCTTATCTGGTACAATGTTCATTTTGGTTGTGATTTATGCAAGCCATTGTACTATTTGTACTTTGAAGCAGTCCAAATATTTCATGCTGATGCAATCTGAACAACACCATTTCTCATCTGTTAGTTTTTGTTAGTTTGATTATTATTACTGTTGGTAATAATAGCCAGTAATTATCACATTGACAGAACCTGATAACTCAGGAATGCAAAACAGTAAAGTTAATTTATTAATTGCTTGCCATTTTGTATGGTTCGTTGATTGAATTAATTGCTTGCCTTTTTGTATATATTTGAACGTAAACATTTTTTAAACATAATAGACCATACACGGTGGCCAGTATATTTGGAAAACAATTGGAATAACCACTGAATCATGAAAAGCTTCTGACAAGCTTCCCTACATTCCCACATTGGTCAAACCAAGACTTGAACCCACACAGACAGAGGTGAGATGTGTCTTAGACCACTCAGCCCTTGGATCCCCTTAATGTTATGTACTTTCTCAGTCCAATTGATCAAAATCACAGGCACTTGCGTCCTGGATTTATTAATTCCTGTTGCATTGTCTTAATCTCTATATCATTCAGTTTTTATGCCAATTTTAGTTGGCTACATCAGTCTGGGGAATTCAGAGAGCATGTTTTATGCCACTTTTAGCAATTTGTTGGCTTTAGCGTACTGAAGAAATGGGACCTAAATACTTTTCCCCAAGGACACACGAAGGCAGCCAACTCAGGCTGGCCTAGGCAGGTATCAGACTTGCTAATCTTTGGTTACAAGGCTTATGCTTCATCAGATGATCTTCCATGGTAACCTTTCAGAAGATATTACTTGTGGGATGTAACAATAAAATATTTTGAAAATTTGAAAAGTTTGAAGACTTTGAAGCATTTTCAGTAAATGTGTAAAAGTTTTAGCTGTGAAGTTTTAAGCATATTATGCATAAGCTGCAAAAAGGGGCATCAGTGAGTTGATCGGAATCGGTGAGTAGATATGCATCAGGGAGTTGATCGGAATCGGTGAGTAGATATGCATCAGGGAGTTGATCGGAATCGGTGAGTAGATATGCATCAGTGAGTTGATCGGAATCGGTGAGTAGATATGCATCAGGGAGTTGATCGGAATCGGTGAGTAGATATGCATCAGTGAGTTGATCGGAATCGGTGAGTAGATATGCATCAGTGAGTTGATCGGAATCGGTGAGTAGATATGCATCAGTGAGTTGATCGGAATCAGTGGGTGGATATGCATCTGTCAGTAGATATGCATTAGTCAGTTGATATGCATAAGGGAGTAGATATGCATCAGTGAGTTGATCGGAATCGGTGAGTAGATATGCATCAGTGAGTTGATCGGAATCGGTGATTAGATATGCATCAGTGAGTTTGTCGGAATCATTGGGTGGATATGCATCAGTGAGTTGATCGGAATCAATGAGTAGATCAGAATCAGTGAGTTGATCAGAAACAGCGAGTTGATCTGAATCAGTCAGTAGATATGCATTAGTGAGTTGATCGGAATCAGTGAGTAGATCATAATCAGTGAGTTGATAAGCATCAGTGTGTAAATATGCATCAGTGAGTTGATATGCATAAGTTAGTAGATATGCATCAGAGAGTTGATCTGAATCAGTGAGTAGATATGCATCAGTGAGTTGATTGGAATCAGTGAATTGATTGGAATCAGTGAGTTGATATGCATCAGTAGTTGATTGGAATCAGTGAGTTGATTGGAATCAATGAGTAGATATGCATCAGTGGGTAGATATGCATTAGTAGATATGCATCAGTGAGTTGATATGCATCAATAAGTAGATATGCAGCAGTGAATTGATATGCAGCAGTCAGATGATCTGCATCAGTGGGTAGACATGCATCAGTGAGTAGATATGCATCAGATGATATGCATCAGTGGGTAGACATACATCAGTGAGTAGATGTGTATCATTGGGTAGACATGCATCAGTGAGTAGATATGCATCAGTGAGTAGATATGCATCAGTGGGTAGACATGCATCAGTGAGTAGATATGCATCAGTGGGTAGACATGCATCAGTGGGTAGACATGCATCAGTGAGTAGATATGCATCAATGAGTAGATATGCATCAGTGGGTAGATATGCATCATTGGATAGATATGCATCAGTGAGTAAGCATGTATGATATTAGTGAACAGAAACCACATTTCATTTCAAATTGGTGAATGATTTAAGAGGAAATGTTCTCATTTGTCACAATTCCTTGCCATTTCAAATGTAGCATTAATATAGTAGCTGAATAAAAAGATGAAGTCAAAGAAATGGATACAAATTCTTTCCATCAAGAACTCAGTGTAATTATATTTATTATGAACAAGGCAAATTAAAGGGACATAAGAATTAGAGTGGAACTCATTTATAATGAGCACTGTTGGATCCATGAAACTTGTTTAGTACAAGAAATTTTTTGGCTGGATTGCAAATCAGTGTCATCGTTTTGAACTCGTGTTTGACTGAAAGTCCATTTGTCTATATGTTTGACATCAGCACTGATGCCAGGGTTTGAATTTGGGTTATTTTCTCAAACACTTGTTTGCATTGTCTTATGACTTGGTAAATAATTATTTCATGAAAAATATTACAGCTGTCAATGAAAACTTGGCAACTGTGACCTCATTTCCATGATTTGTAATCAAGCCAAATCACTTTACAAACATTATAATCCCTTCCCTAATCCATGAAATTAGAAATTTGAAAATGTAATTGTTCCACAAGTCGTGGAAATTGATAATACTTGGGTATTAATGAATTCACAGAACAATCAGGACAAAAAAATTAGATTGATAAAATAATTACATATAATTACATAATTATAAAGTAGTACAGTACTCTGTCACTGTAGCAATATTCAGGGAACCATAACAGTGAGGTTATCTTATATTGAGGTTATCTTATATTGAGGTCGTTTGTACATAATAGTACTGATAAACAAATAGTATCCATGACTATCCATGCATTACAATTTACTTTGAGATCTTCATAATATTACTAATAAATAATCAAGTAAAATCTTTGCTTTATAAAAGGGACTACTTTATATTGAGGTACCTTACAGAGAGAGGGATGTTATCTGTATCTTAAACCTTGCTCAGAGTTGATGTTTTAATTGCACTTCACTGATTATTGTCTTATCATTTTTGTATCTTTTAATTAAAATTTCTCACATTCATACCAAATTGTTCTTTTCAGTTGAAGGAAGTGAAAGGAACCAAGATGGATTGCCATATTCACTTCTGGTTAGGATCCGAGACATCACAGGTCAGTAATGTTTTGTTACCATGATTTAATGTCAAGTATTTTTGTAAAAATTTGGAGATGCGGAATGGGACCATCATTTTTGGAATTAATTTTGATCAATTTGGAATCAACATTTTTGAATAAAATTGCAGAAATCGGATATTTTAAAGGACTTTACAATTTTGGTTTGAATTATGGTTAGAGTCTATTGACTCCTTAGAATTTCTCAATGAAAATTTTTTGAATGAACTTTTTTCTGTCAAACAAGATGTTTCATTTTCACACATTGTAGAAGCCATTTTTGGTGACAATCATTCTGTGGAAAGGATGTCAGCAAAAGAAAAATACATTTTTAAATTGTTGATCTGAGTCACATAAGGAGATTTGTGATGTATGATAAAATTTGTATCATGGATGATATCAGATTGCTTTAGTCCAAAAAGGATGAGATTTCTTTGTATGTTTATACAATGCAGGATGTTCTTTTCCTTGCCAATCAGCTGCATTATATTTCTGGCAAATCTTTTCCAAAGAAATGAATTATCAGTATGTACATGTTTAAAATGTATATCTATTACATAAGGAAATGACATCATTGGTAGAAATTGAACTTTATAAAACATACTCGAGATGAGTTAGCTACTTTGATGCATATAGAAAGTGATCATTGGTCAAATTAAAACAAAATTCACGACATTTCAAAATAGTTTTTTAATATTAAAATGCAGTCATGGCATGAGGGAATGTATTATATGGATCTGTATATGTGACTCTTGGGTCATGGTCAGGGTGAGGTATATGACCCATTGGTCATGGTCAGGGTGAGGTATATGACCCCTTGGTCATGGTCAGGGTGATGTATATGACTCCTGGGCCATGGTCAGGTTGGAGGAAATCATATCTAATAAAGATTGGGGATTTGCCATAGTTCTAATTGCATTTTCCATGTTATTCAGGATGAGGCCGGTATAGCAGCCTATAAGAGTGTAGAACTGGACGACTACCTGGGAGGATTCCCAGTTCAGCATCGAGAAGTGGAGGGTAGCGAGTCTAAGCTCTTCCTCGGTTACTTCAGGGCCAAAGGAGGAATGAAGTTAGTTTTATCCATGAGACCTAATCTCGCCTTTTTTTTCTTCTTCAGGTGTAGTACAGTGGAAACCCACTATAACGTGCCCTGTGATAATGCGAATTTGGATATAACTTGGTCGCGGCGTGGCTCCTAAATTTTCATATATTTATTCGAACATGATTTTTTTTCTTCTTCTTCAAAGTATGTGAAATAGTATATTAAGAATTTATTATCATGTTGGAGAAGAGATCGCATATGAATTCAAATAAAATACGATCGTGGCGTGGTTCCTGAAATTTTAAATATATGTATGTGTATTTTTCTTGTACCGGGAGAATTTTTAATTATTTGTGAATTATTGTGTTATACCGTAAATTTATTATCAGTTTGGGGAACTGTTCACTTATGAATTTTAATATAATACGATCGTGGCGTACCTACTTAAATGTAACAATTTCCCATAGGTTCTTGAAGTGTTATGCCAAAATAAACATGATGTGGTCGTTGTGGTTTTCTTCAATTAACTATATATACAATTGTTGCTCAAACAATAGCTGACGTGTATTTCTTCTATAACTGCAGACACAACCAAGCAGCAGACAATGTGGTGGTTGATAAAAGATTCTCACAGTTTAATAAACAAAAAAAAAACAAAAGCCGCCAACATGTTTTCTGGGCATGGCGGTGTTATTAGACGCAATCAGTTAACCAGTAAATAATGTAAGCTTTACTAGTTGTACATGCTACAGCCTAAAAACAATTATAAAAGTGACTTGTGACCATTGTATGCCTACTGCACTTAGTTCTCGGGTTTTACATGTGTATGGTGTTAGCTTATGAAAGCGCTTTTAATTTCCTTTTTTTTTATTACTTAAAAAAATATTTTACTGATACGGAAAAGCAAGTTTACAAACGGAAGTCGTTCATTGCACTTTGCTGAATAAAAGTTTAATATGATTTTGTGGAGGAGATCGTCTATGAATTCTAATATAATATGATATATAATACGATAAAGTACGAGAAAAAGTGTGTAAAACGCAGCATCTGAAATGTATTAATTTCACCAGGTTCTTGAATTGTTATGCGTACATAAACATTATCAGAAATATTACTTATTATTAATCCGAGAGTAAATACATGCATTCTTTAATTGCATACACAACCAAGCAGCTGACAATGCAATGCTGTGGATGCTATAAGATTTTAACAATTTAATAAATATCAAAAATCGAAAGCTGCCAGCATGTTTTCTGGCTTGATGGTGTTATTAGAGGGAATCATTTAACTAGTAAGCAATGTCGGCTTTGTTAGCAGGAAATTGAAAGGGTATGAAATTATACATGAGTACAGCTGAGAGAAAAAATCTTTGGTGCATGACCATTACAGACTCACTGCATTTAGTTCTCGGATTTTATGTGTAAGGTGTTTGTTTATGAACTGTTCATTAATTTCTTATTTTTTTTATATAATTTTATTATATTTTACCGTTATGGAAAATCAAGTTTACAATTTGTATAGTCACCATACATAGACCCTGGAACATAATGAAACATCTTATTTCGTCTTTCTTAACCTAATTTTCTGTTAATTTTCCCCAATGAATTCATACACATAATGAGTTGTGACAAAAATATTTAATAGTTTAAATGCATTTGCAATTTTTGCAATGGAATTACAGGTATTATGGATGCATGCCATGATGGTACTATATCAGACAGTAAGTGTTAATACTCTGTTCATGCTATTTATTGGACATTGAATTCAGACACAAAGATCTTGGACAAAATTAGTGAATATTTTAAATCTGCAATTTTCCAATGGAATTACATGCATTATGGATGAACTGCATTCCACAACGGCACGATAGTAAACGATGTTGATACCCTATTCATTATATAACGTCAGTTAGGGCATTATCGATCAATGTGTATTTTCAGAAAAAAAAACCAATAAAAATGAGTAAAACCGTTTAATGCAAAGTAATAACCTATAAATATAGTATCTGTCCATTATTTTGAATAAGTCTGATTACTGCATTCCATTTAATATTCATCTGATAATACTCCGATTGTTTTACATTAGACATGAGTACACTTATATGCCAATGCGGTGTTTGCTGAAAAAAATCTAAAATACTCTAAAAGCTTGCATTAACGCAACCCTGCTACTAACGCAATCCAATTTCTTGGACCCCAATTATCGCATTATAGCGGGGTTCCTGTATTGAGTAGGGAGGCAACACTCTGCATTTTTGTTTAAGTGGTATAATTCTAAATTTCATATAATCCAAACAAGTTTTTGATATCATCAAAGTCGAATAAATCATTGTCAATTTTCTTAGTGTTATTGATGCATCTGTACCTAAAAGATTAGTATTGACAATTGAAAAATGTCAGTTGTTCACTATGTAACACTTTATGAATCATAATGCAGCAAGAAAAAAAAATGACATCAAACCTTTTGATTACAAGTAATTCATATTTTGCTTCTTAAAACACGTTACATGTGTGGTTTAATGAACAGCACAATTATATGTTGATTGTAAGACTCTCGCTGTCCGTCTTTATACACCTATCAATCAATAACTCGTGTACAATAAGGTCCACAGCATAAGTAAGGGTATTACCTACTGACAAACCTCTGAAAAAAATTAAGAAAGGGATGGATATGAATAGTGAGAAAAAAAGGGGTGGGGAGTTAGCTGTAATGATTAAATGCTCATTTTTAAATCATGTTGGAAATAACTGTCAATACATAGCCATCCGATTTTCTGGATAAATTACCATTATTTTCAGGACATCAGATCTCTGAAAGATCTTTAATTGGTACTCCACGAAGTTTGGCATGCATCACATGTGTGTCAGCAAAAACTGTGTGCATTGTGTCAGTCCCATTCGAGTGTTATTGTTGATGATATATATATTTTATGTAATTCTTTGAGATTGACATGAGCAAGGTGAAGATGTTTGCATAGTCCTAAGCATACTATTTTTAACAGTTATGATCTGACCTCCAGCATGGCAACCATTGTGGCTAGCTAAAAGCTGTTGTTAACACCACTTCTCTATGGTGGCATTCACATGGGTATTTTCATTAAACCATGTCCTGCAGTTTGTAATTCTTTTTCACTGCTAATATTTTTGATCTGCATGACCTCCATCATGTACATGTTATAGTGAATGAGTTAGAAAATCAAGCCTGCTTGACCATGGGGTTGTGTCAGGTCACTGCTGCCATTTCTGAGGTTCATTCGGGCTTATGAACACAGTGACTGGTACAGATTTTAACCAGACTTTTTATTTGGTTGTTTTTAATAAAGAAGTCGATAGTCAGCACTTTGACCTTGATTTCAAGTTCGAAGGTCTTGGCTTGGGTTTTGATCTGTAATGAGTCAGGGGCATGATAATATATATATATATATATATATATATATATATATATATATATATATATATATATATATATATATATATATATATATATATATATATATATATATATATATGAATACCTTAATTAATTAGTTTTTTTTAATAGAAAAAATGTATTAAGAGTTTTAACCAAGCTTGGCCTGGTGATAAATGTGGACATCTGAGGTATAAAGTTCAAGGTCAAAGGTCATAGCATTGAATTTAGTATTGAATATACAGTGAGATATTTATAAATCAGACATTTAATAATAAGAATATATGTATGTTACTGAATTTAGTGTTTCTTAACAGAGATGATTATAACAAAAAGATTTAGAGCTCCAATCTCTAAAATATGGATTTTTTTATTATTGCTAAACAGTTATTTGGGGGAAATGTTTAGCAATCAGGTCTATTTTTTGTAACCTCCTAATCATGGAAAAATAAGTGAAGAGCTGAATTTTGTATGGCCAGACTGAATCTACTAATAATACTAATGACTTTGTTCAATAATAGGTTATATAAACAGATGGAAAAGAAGTTGCATATATTTTCCTGTAACCTTTTCTGAGGTCTCCATATTGTGTTAAATATACTGTATCATTATTTTAATGATTTTAATGAAAATAACACAAAAACAGTAATTATACACCTTCTTCCGATTTTAATGAACTCATCTGTATGGAGAGGTAATACAGTCCAGATATAATGGTCAAGCACGGACCCCAGCTTATTACATGATTAAGTGCAATCAACAAGATTTTGTATGATTAGGATGGCTTCTGGTAAGGAAAGCTAGGGCTCTGATCAAGTAACACTTATAGCCGATATGAATGGAATAAGGGTTAAAGTTCTAGCAAGCAAGATATTTTGATTGGGATATTTCAGATTTAAAGTTATGGGGCTGTCACCAAAAATGGGCTATTATGCGGCTTTACTATTGCTGTTTAAAAATATCTGACATGGTTTCAGAATGTACCGTTAAAGAAAGAAAGGAAGGAAGAAATTACTTGACATATATTTATTCAAATTCATTTGAGATGGAGCATCCTCCTTTGTATGCAGGTCATAATTTCCATAGCCAACCTTTTATATCGTTCTGATTTTCTTGGGACGAGTAGTTCTATAATTCTGGAATCACACCAAAATGTTTTCAATATTGTCTCTATGATTTTGATAGCCACATGAATGTTGATTTTATGAATTTATGACTTTGTAATTTTTAAGAATTTATGACCTTGTAATTTTTAAGAATTTATGACCTTGTAATTTTTAAGAATTTATGACCTTGTAATTTTTAAGGTACATTGAGGGTGGTGCAAAGTCTGGATTTAACCATGTTGAGAACACTTTCAAACAGAGACTGCTTCAAGTCAAGGGAAAGCATCATGTCAGGGTCAAAGAGGTAAGCATACTTCAAGGTTAACAGGTTATCCTCAAAAAGAGAACTAAAAGGATTTACAAGGAACATCTCAGTTTTGAGACATGGAACCGGTATAGTTTTATAGTTAAATGTAACTTGTTAGTTTTATATATAGTTTTATAGTTAAATGTAACTTGACACGTATTTAAAGTGTTTTAAGGGATATGTTATTTCTGACCTAGTAAATTTCCTTAGCAGAAGGTCAAGGTCAAGGTCATGTTGAAATTATTAAGCTTTGTAAGCAGCATATATTTGAGACAAGGAAGAATTTTGTTTCCAAAAGTTAAAAGACAAGGTCACATGTACTTAATGATGGAAAATAGTGTCTACATACAATAACTTAATTGACCTTTGACCTTTATACCTGATACCTTAACCAAGCATTGTAAATATTTTGCATTTTAGATGAGAAAGAAATCTGTTGATTTTAGGGTCAGATGATCAAATGTCAAGGTCACAATGACTCTTAAAAAGAAATGTGGGGAGAAACCTGTTTGTTAAGGGGCAAAAGGTGAATAGTTAAGAGTTATGATTATTGAAAGAAGTAACAGTAATGTCCTAAAAACATCTTGAGTCCTGTAACATTTGCTGCAGTTAAACTTTAAACATGGCTTGAATTTGAGAAAAGGAAGACACAACGTTGGTATGACATAAATAGCATCGATATTCCTGTGTGATGTCACTTCTGTTTTTTACGAGATTGTTTAAAATGTTTCCACCTGAAGTGTGTTAGTTCCACTACTAAGCGTTTGTAAGATATTCATGGGAAGAAATGATTACAGGATGCAGAAATTCCAGATTTGCTCAAATAAATATAGTTCATATAGAGTCAGAAATGCATCACTTAAGCAGAATTATTAGCTTTTTGGAGGTATTTTACCACATAAAATAATGCTGTGAATAAAAAGAACATTTTGTCAGTTGTGGGACCAGCATATGTATACATTGTTTTCTTTACAGAGCAGATTGTATTTACTCCTGTAAGTTAACATTTGAACCATGCTTGTCATTGGGTGGAGTCTGATTTACCTGTAACCCCCCTCCCCTTATCCATTGACCGATAAATCGTTTTGTTTGTAATGAGCCATATTTGAATACATAAAACTGTTTTTCCCAGTGCACCTTGAGCAAGTGATTTTTAAAATAATGGCCATCAAAATGTTAATACTAATAGTAAAAAAGAGTTCAAGAAGCACGGATAAGGAAAATTCTCCCTGTCACGCAAGGGTTTAATGTGGAAGAATTTCATTGGCTTATTTGGACCAATCCGAATCACATGAAGTGATATGTTAACATGTTGTGGTATGAAAAGTATTAAACTGGACACACTATATGTAAAGTGTACTGACTATATGATTAAACACACACACACACACCTGCAAGACTTGTTGTACATGGTAATAATTTTGCATGATGTCATTTTTGCAGTTTTTAAAACCTTGTCAATATAACTATTTTAAGTGGAACTTAATTATTGTAAAATTGTCTAAACTGCAAGATGCATTAAAAAAATAAATAGATAAAAAGTGCATAAATTTCCTCACATGCAGTAGGTACACTTGTTCTGACATCCACTGCACTGACATCTTTGAATTTAAGATTTTAAGTTTTTTAAAGTCGTGCTAAAAATATTCTCAGGTGAATCATACATTTATAGTGTGCCATAGAACAATGTTTAATATCAAATGGAATCCATGGTTTCAGCAGGTAATATTTATAAGAAAAGCATAATACATGTACTACCGTATTTCAGGTTCCAATGGACTGGTCTTCATTGAATCATGGTGATGTATTCATCCTTGACCTTGGGAAAAACTTGTTTGTGTGGGTGGGAAATCAAGCCAGCAAAACAGAGAGGCTGAAGGTAAAGATGGAAAATCTATGTAGAAAAATAGTTCTTGATTGCTGTTTAAATATCCTGGTACAATGTACAATTTTTCTTCAGACCCTGACACTGATAATTTCATGGAAATGAAAAGCAAACAGAATGCCAACCCCCCCCCCCCCCCAAAAAAAAAAACCCAGTAAAATGTGGAATGTATGCAGATTAAGTGATGAATACATTTTGAAGTAAAGGGAGAAATCAAAATGCAGATTACACAATGAAAAATGATAAAATGAAAGTGTAATCAATAGTGACTATATTTCAGGAATGAATTTAAATATAGATTATTCAAACTGCCACAAAATTTCATTTGTCAAAAGCCCTATCATGATAATCTAGGGATCTCATTATTTGACAAGTACTGATGTGCCATTAAATATGGACATTAAACGTTGAGAAATCTTGAAATGGTTGATTTGATAAGAAATGCATTCAGCAGAACCAGAAGACATTTTCACAGTCACACCTCATCCAGATTTGTTTGCCAGTTGCTCTTGCATTTGGCTTTTGGGAAGATTTCAGGTGAGTGATCTCATGCCCACTTCAGTCTCTTGCTGATGAATTGCTGTGAACTGAATATGATGGTCAACGTCTGAAGATATACATATAAAAAAATTATTTTGCTTTCTCAGTTTTCACAAAAGTTATCACCCTTTAATTTGCATCTGAATGTAGTGTAACACACAACTAGTCAGTTAGTCTGTATTCTGTGGATAAATGTGAAACTTGGTAAATGCTTTAAGACATGCATATCAACAAATTGCTTTGCTTGTTAAACAAATTCTAAAGGGTTTTTGCCCTTCTTGTCTTAAGCTGAAATGAGTGTTTGATAGCTTCTTGAGACTCTATGTTGCCTTTTATTTATTTTTTGCTTTTTGTATCACCACAAAATTTGGTAACTATTATAGTAATCAAACTATGCACATATTGACAAATCTTTCTGATTTTGTTAGAGCTATTTCCCATTTTGACTTAGTGCAAGATGCAATACAGGACACTTTTGTGAATGCAACAACTGTATTTAATTAAATTTGTATTTTTTTCATCATAGTCATTTCAAGCAATCTGACTTTTTTGACCTTTATGGTATATACCTGTAAGAACTGAAAAAAAAAAATTTAATTAGCACCACAAACTGGTAATACTTTGTAGAAACACTGAGACTCATAGCTAAAATGCTAAAAATGACATATTTGGTCAAACCAGCAAAGAGGACAATATTATCGGAAATTTAAGTTCTTATAGACAGTGTTTAAGAAATAATAGTTCGAGTACCAAATTTTCTGTTAGGTAATCCAATGAGAATGGGAAGGATAGAAATGATGGTCCCTGGAATAATATATTTTCTCCTTAAGTTACATTTGAACATTTTAGCATCTGATAAGGTCCTGACTAGTTGATTATTCTTGGGTGATTGAATAGATTAATTTCGCCTAATAGTTAGATAGGTTAGTAGTATTTCATTTTTTGAATAAAATTGTGGCCAGTGTAAAATTAAATATTTCTGTAGGAAATGAAGTTTCAAATATGGAGTTCTTATAAAAAAAAAGAACAAACTTGAAGACCTAATAATGTTTCCAACCTTGCATATTTTTCAGCTTTTTTATGTTTTCTAATTTCATGGTGTATTTTTGTGTGTGTGTAGTCATATTGTTTATGTTGTAAAGTGCTAAGAGCTTCTAAAGATTAGGCACTATTCAGAGTCCTCCTTATTATTATTATTATTATTATTATTATTATTATTATTATTATTTTGATATTATTATTGTTGTTGTTGTTATTATTTGTTAATATTATTTTTATTATTATTATTATTATTTTTAATATTATTATTATCATTAATAATATTAATATTATTGTTATTATTATTGTTGTTATTATTGTTATTATTATTAATATTATTTTTAATATTTTTTATTGTTTTTATTAATATTATTATTATATTATTATTAATATTGTTATTATTAATATTATTATTATTATTATTATTATTATTATTATTATTATTATTTATTTTTTTAAAAAAAATTATTATTATTGACTTAAAAACAATACAAGCAGTCCTTACGAGTTTATACAATGTTAGAAAAACAATTGTCTTTAAAAGTTGATGTCCACATTTAAAATGGTCATCTTTTTTATATAGATAAACCCTGATAATAAATAAAATTTAACGTGAAAATATGTGTAGCCCTGTTATTTATTAAGTTTGCATCTGTAATTGCCAACTCTTATCTCTCTCTCAACCCCCCCCAAAAAAAGCATTTTTTTGGTTTTGTTTTCCAATTTCATGGTGTTTGTTTTCGTTTTTTGTTTTTGTATTCATCTCATTAAAGATCTTGTAAAGGGCTTAGAGCTTCTAAATATTAGGCACTATACAGAGTCCTCCTCATTATTATTATTATTATTATTATTATTATTATTATTATTATTATTATTATTATTATTATTATTATTTTTAATATTAATATTATTATCATTAATAATATTATTATTATTGTTATTATTATTGTTAATGTTATTATTATCATTATTATTAATATTATTGTAATATTATTATTGTTATTATTAATATTATATTATATTATTATTATATTATTATTATTATCATTATTATTAATATTATTATTTTTAATATTAATATTATTATCATTAATAATAATATTATTATTATTATTATTATTGTTAATTTTATTATTATTATCATTATTATTATTATTATTATTATTTTTAATATTTTTATTGTTATTATTAATAATATTATATTATATTATATTATTATTATATTATTATTATTATTATTATTATTGACTTAAAACAATACAAGCAGTCCTTAAGAGTTTATACAATGTTAGAAAAAGAATTGTCTTTAAAAGTTGATGTCCACATTTAAAATGGTCAGCTTGTTTATGAAGATATTTAATATATAGATAAACCCTGATACATCAAAATAAATAAAATTTAACGTGAAAATATGTTTTGCCCTGTTATTTATTAAGTTTGCATCCATGTAATTGCCAACTCTTACCTCTCTCTCAACCCCCCACCCCCCCAAAAAAATGATGTAAATCACAAATACATTGTTCATTTGGTCAATGAATATTGTCTGGTTTACACGGGTGTAATTATTGCAGATTTATACATGTGCAATTGTCAGATTCAAACAAGTTTTCAAGTGCTGCTAGGAGTAATTGTCTTAACATGGGTCTGTCTATTGTCTGATTTACACTTCCATGCATTTCAAGTAGATCCTAAGACTAACACAGAAATTTGCACCTTTGAGTAAATCATTTTGTTGCTAAACAGGGTTTTGAACATGCAAGACAGCTGAGAGATGAAAGAGGGAAGACTAACATCATTGGCATTGAAGATGGTAATGAGGATGCAATGACAAATGAGGAAAAGAAGGTATGCAGTTTCACTTTCAGTTTGCATGTACAATACATACTCATAAGCTGAATTTAGCTGCAAACGGCACAATCTCAGATCTATCCTCATAAAATGTGCCAATAGATCTGGGTCTTTGCAATTTAGTTTTGTGTAAACAGAAAAACAGCATAAATCATAAAAATGCAATGGCAGTCCAACGTCTGTTGTTTAAATGGACTTGGTTTACATACGAGTAAATACAGTAATATGAAGTAAGACTGTCATGTTACATTTTGTTTTATGTCACACTGTAAAATAACACTTAGCAGTGTCGTAATATTAACATTGAGGATGAGAGTATGAAATAACTAGTACCACAAGTTTTCATAGGATAGCTGGCAATAACTAAATGTCATAAATATTTTACATCACAGATAGTATATCTGGCAGTAAGTACATGTCATAAATATTTTACATCACAGATAGTATATCTGGTAATAACTACATGTCATAAATATTTTACATCACAGATAGTATATCTGGTAATAACTACATGTCATAAATATTTTACATCACAGATAGTATATCTGGCAATAACTACATAAATATTTTACATCACAGATAGTATTGCTGGCAATAAAACATGTCATAAATATTTTACACCACAGATAGTATTGCTGGCAATAAAAACGTGTTACGGCTATTGGATTTAATTTTTTTTTTTTTTAATTGTTAAATCCAAATTTGTCATTTAGGGTTATTCATTAATTGGGAGATTTTCTTTTGGTAAATTCAGGCTGACCTACACTCTAATTGTAAACAAGTTTTGACCTTGGCTTGTTGATCTAATTCCTGACCTTGCTTTGGACATTGTCAACAAGCTTCTAAAACTATTGGTTAATTTCAAGGACAACTTTTTATTTTTAGTAATTCGTGGCTTATTTTCTTCTGGATCATTTTATTATTACGTGACTAGGTGAAGGTAGACTCTTCCTCTGACTTTCTATCAATTTCTAGAAAATCACGTGATCACTTGTTTACTTCAGAAAAACAGTTATATATATCTGTGTTTTGGAAGCTAACATTAGTAGAATTTTGGGCTTTAAAATGAACAGTTGTGTATTCATGTTTGAGTTATAATTTTTAATTTATTGTTCTGGACTTTATGTCAATTCATTGAAGAAAGAGGATTTATTATCTATTTGGAGGAGAAAACATGTGCTCATAATTCATGTGGATGATAAATTAAACAAGAACTGCATCACGTGACATTGTCAGCCATTTTGGATTACATTGTCAAGATTCGAACCTGGAACTATTAGAACATTTATTTATCAGGACTCTTACAATTCCATTAGTGGATTATTTTTGTGAATTCTATATTGGATTAATGTTGGATTTGATTCTCTAAAACTGTAAGTTTATTTATTTTGTGAAAATAATTGTACTAAATAAATCATTGTTAAAGTTTTACAAGCTTGTTAGTTTTCACTCTTTCTGTGTTGCTGCTTATTCGAGCCTAAGCACGTAACATAGAATTGGGGGCTCGTCTGGGATTGAGATTTGAGATAAATTTGAATTTAAATTTGAATTTCCCCTAGTTTTTGAAAATTTTGAATCTTTAGTGAGACTGACACGCTTGTATCAAAATGACATCTAAGGTAGAAATATTTCTTTCTAATCCTACCCAGGAGCAATTATATCTTTTCAAAAAAGACAAGTTGGTTCAACTTGCCAGAAAATACTATCTTTCTGAAGTCAAGGCTTCTTTAACGAAACAAGATATCAAAAAGATTTTGGTCCAGTATTTGGTAGAACAGGATGTTTTGGAACAAAGTGCTTTGATTCCAGTCAGTGAGTCTACACCAGACTCTGACATTAAACTAAAGGAATTAGAATTAAAATTCCAGATGGAATTAGAGTTAAAGAAGCTGGAGTTTCAGGAAAGGGAGAAAGAGAAACAAATTGAATTACAAAAAGAGCAAATGCGGATTGATAAAGAGAGAGAGGAGAAAGAGAGACAAGAAAGGGAAAAAGAAAGACAATTACAATCTGAATTAGAGTTTAAGAAACTGGAATTTCAGGAAAGGGAGAAAGAAAGACAATTGCAATTTGAAAAAGAGGAGAGAGAGAGACAGGAAAGGTTACAAGAAAAACAAATTGAACGAGAGAGAGAGAGAAGGAAGAAAGGGAATATCAGTGTAAAATGAAAGAATTAGAACTGGAAAGTGAGAATCACCATCATACTTCAAATCAAAATTTTGATTTAGCAAGGAATATTAGATTAGTGCACCCTTTCAAAGAAAAAGAAGTAGATAAATATTTCATTCTTTTTGAAAAAGTTGCAGAAAATTTAAAGTGGCCAAGAGAGAATTGGACTAAGTTACTATAATGTGTAATTACTGGTAAGGCTAGTGAGATTTACACTTCACTGTCTGTTCAGCAAAGCAGTGATTATGACGTAGTTAAAGAATGCATTTTAAGAGGTTATGAGTTAGTTCCTGAAGCTTATAGGCAAAAATTTAGAAATTACAGAAAAGAAGCTGGACAAACTCATGTCGAATTTGCTAGACAAAAAGAGCAGTTGTTTGATAGATGGTGTTTAGCCAAAAAAGTCGAGCAAGATTATCAAAATCTCAAGCAAATTATATTAATTGAAGAGTTCAAAAACTGTGTCCATAATGATGTTAAAACTTATCTTGATGAGCATCAGATTGAAACCTTGGAAAATGCTGCTCGAGCTGCTGATGAATATTCTTTGACACATAAAGTTCCTTTTGTTAACAAGACTTCTACTCAACAATTTAATGGCAGAAAAGTATTTCCGCCTAATTCAAGCCCTTCTGAAACTCAAACTAACACAACTTTCAAAAATCAGACTTCAGAGAAGTTTGATTCTGGATCCTTGTCTCTTCCGACATGTAACTTTTGCAAGAAAAAAGGACACGTTATTTCTGATTGCTACAAATTGAAAAATAGGCATCAGAATCAAGACAGGCCTGTTCCAAATGCTCTTATTTACAAGAGGTCAAGGTCACAGTCATGTATTGAAAGCAATACATTTGTTGGGTCTAATAAATCCCAGTCTGATTTTGATATGGAGAATTATGAACCATTCATATCGAAGGGTTCTATATCACTCTTGGGTGATTCAGCCAATCCCACCCCTATGAAAATTTTAAGGGACACAGGAGCTTCTCCGAGTCTTTTATTATCAGGTACTTTGCCTTTTTCTCAGAAGTCTTCTTCTAATGAAAGTGTTCTTATTCAGGGAGTAGAGTGCGGCGTTGTTAATGTTCCTCTCCATTGTGTAAATTTGTCATCAGACTTAGTATCAGGACCTGTGACAATCGGAACGGTCTTGGTTTTACCTGTTGAGGGAATAGATTTATTGCTAGGCAACGAATTAGCTAGGGACAAGGTTGTGGTTAATCCACTTGTAACTGACAAGCCTAATTTGGATCAGAAAGTTGATCCAATTGAAAAAGAAATCCCTGATGTACTTCAAGCTTGTACAGTTACTAGAGCTATAGTAAAGAAAGCTCTTGAGAATGAAGTTGAAAAGGGCAGTATTCCCTTTGTTGACATATGCATGGGTCAGGTTTATGTTATTGAGGGCAGTATTCCCTTATCTGACATCTGCACGGGTCAGGCTTATGTTGAAAAAGCCAGTATTCCTTCAATTGATGCTTGTAAAGGTCAGGTTTTTCATAAGGTCACTTTTACTCTTGGTTTAGATCAATCAGAAGGTATTGATCATAGTGATCCTTTTTTGACAACTCATTCTCTTTATTCTAATCAGGGTGATGATCTTGAGAATGGTGTTATAGAAGGCAGCATTCCTTCAACTGGCACTTGTATAGGTCAGGTTTTTGATGAGATCACTTTTACTCTTGGTTTAGATCAATCAGAAGGTATTGATCATAGTGATCCTCTTTTAATAACTCATTCTCTTAATCAGGGTGATAAACGACAGTCACTTGTCGTCGAACAGGGAAAAGATCCTGAGATCTCCTGTTTGTTTCAAAGGGTCATAAATGAGACTGAAGTCGCTGAAGTTCCTGTCTGTTATTTCATTAAAAATGGAATTCTTATGAGAAAATGGAGACCTTCCAAGGTACCTGTTGGTGATGAGTGGTCAGTGAACTATCAAATAGTAGTTCCAAAACCTTACAGACAGGAAATACTTAATCTGGCCCAAGAAACTCTTTTGGTTGGTCATTTAGGGATTAATAAAATGTATCACAGGATCTTGACTCACTTCTATTGGCCAAAAATCAAAAGTGATGTTGCCAAATACTGTAGATCTTGTCATACTTGTCAAATGGTAGGAAAAACCAATCAGAAGATACCTAAGGCTCATCTGCAACCTATTCCAGCCTTTGACAAATCATTAGGTAGAATTATGGCAGATTGTGTAGATCCCTTACCTAAGTCCAAGTCAAGTAATCAATTAAAGTTAAAAATGAAACTATGGTTTGAAAGAACTAAAAGGGAGAGAACTTTTGAGTCTGATAATGGAGTTGTGTTACTCTTGTTCATTCTTCTTACTTTTCTTCAAATTAGATATTATGGCCCGTACAAAGTTAAGAAGAAAATGAATTAGTTAAATTATAGTATTAGTGCTCCTGGGATCTAAATTAATTATAGGAGTACCAGTATATTGAAAGAGATAGCCATGTTAAATATGTAATTAATTTAGTTGTGCCTGTCCCACATAGTGAAGAAATATCGTCAGATTCTACTGACATTGGAGCGACGAATTGTTGGAATTCAGAAATTATAAACAAATCTAGACCAGAAACTTTCACAGTTGCAAGTGCAAGAAAGAAATGAACTGAAAGTTATTATTATATGAGCACTTATGTCCAGATATTCTTACAAGGACAAACAAAAATTTTCATGACGTTGAAATAGAAAATTTCAAACAGCATCCATGCTGGACGAGTCCACTCAAACAGGAATACTTGGAAAAGGAAATTCAGTATTTGCTGGAGAATGATTTTCTCAAGCCCAGTAAAAGTGATTGGAGTTCACCATGCATACTTGTTTCAAAACCAGATAAAATTTTCCGTATGTGCACTGATTAAAGGAAGGTGAACAGAGTGACAAAAACATATTCATTCCCATTACCAAGAATTGACAGTTGTATTGATAAAATTGGGAATGCCAAGTATGTCACCAAAATTTGACCTTCTGAAAGGATTTTGGCAGATTCCACTATGGAAAGAGCAAAGGAAAACTTAACATTGTGACTCCAAATGGACTCTACCAATATAAAGAAAGTCCAATTCAACGTCTCATAAAAATGATCATCTCTGGTCTAGAAAATTGTGACGTCATCATCTACAGCGACACCTGGAGAGAACATCTAGCAACACTTCGAAAATTCTTTTACAGACTCACTAATGTATGTTTGACAATTAATTTGTCTAAAAGTGAGTTCTGCTTTGCTAGTGTGCCTTTCCTAGGACATTTTGTGGGACATGGACAAGTTAAAAGGTTGAGGCTATTTCTTGATAATATAATTGCAGACGTTTTTCCTGTGTATAACAATTTATTATATTGTGTAATTTATCCTAGTTCTTTTAACATCAGATGTAAATTGGTTTGTGATAAAAAGAAAGTTTTATCATATAAACCTTTCTTTTAATTTTATGGGGGAAGGTGTTACGGCTATTGGATTTAAATTATTTATTTTTTAATTGTTAAATCCAAATTTGTCATTTAGGGTTATTCATTAATTGGGAGGTTTTCTTTTGGTAAATTCAGGCTGACCTACACTCTAATTGTAAACAAGTTTTGACCTTGGCTTGTTGATCTAATTCCTGACCTTGCTTTGGACATTGTCAACAAGCTTCTAAAACTATTGGTTAATTTCAAGGACAACTTTTTATTTTTAGTAATTCGTGGCTTATTTTCTTCTGGATCATTTTATTATTACGTGACTAGGTGAAGGTAGACTCTTCCTCTGACTTTCTATCAATTTCTAGAAAATCACGTGATCACTTGTTTACTTCAGAAAAACAGTTATATATATCTGTGTTTTGGAAGCTAACATTAGTAGAATTTTGGGCTTTAAAATGAACAGTTGTGTATTCATGTTTGAGTTATAATTTTTATTATATTGTTCTGGACTTTATGTCAATTCATTGAAGAAAGAGGATTTATTATCTATTTGGAGGAGAAAACGTGCTCATAATTCATGTGGATGATAAATTAAACAAGAACTGCATCACGTGACATTGTCAGCCATTTTGGATTACATCGTCAAGATTCAAACCTGGAACTATTAGAACATTTATTTATCAGGACTCTTACAATTCCATTAGTGGATTATTTTTGTGAATTCTATATTGGATTAATGTTGGATTTGATTCTCTAAAACTGTAAGTTTATTTATTTTATGAAAATAATTGTACTAAATATATCATTGTTAAAGTTTTACAAGCTTGTTAGTTTTCACTCTTTCTGTGTTGCTGCTTATTTGAGCCTAAGCACGTAACACATGTCATAAATATTTTACATCACAGATAGTAAAGCTGACAATAACTACATGTCATAAATATTTTATGTCACACATAGGATAGCTGACAATAACTAAATGTCATAAATATTTAACATCACAGATATTATAGCTGGCAATAACTAAATGTCATAAATATTTTATGTTACACATAGGATAGCTGGCAATAACTAAGTGTCATAAATATTTTACATCACAGATAGTATAACTGGTAGTAATTAAATGTCATATTTTGTGTCACACATAGCTGGTAAGAACTAAATGTCATAAATATATTATGTCACATATAAGATAGTTGGCATAAGAACTAAATGTCATAAATAGTTTGTGTCACACATAGGATAGTCGGCAAGAAATAAATGTCAATTGTTTGATGTCACACAAATATTTACTTGGCATTATTTTACTGTAACATTGTAGAGTCAATATGTGTTTGAATCAGTAACAACTGGAATTGAAAACTTGTGTATGTTTCATATCAGTTTAAAAACCTTGACCAGTTTAAAATGCATTTTGTATTAGGTAGACATGTTAGTGTAGTTATGATAATTCATTGTTAAAGAAGCCTTTTTAATCTTCATTTAGTTATAATAATTCAAATATTAAAAAGTTTTTGAATCCATGTTAACTTTACCATTTGAAGAGTTGGATATTAAAGGATTAATTCATATATCTGGACATTTTTGATGTGCTGATACTAAATTCTAGGACAAAGACAGTTTATCAAAGTTTTATTTGGATTCCCAATGCCATAGTGTTAAATATTGTGTTTTTACAAGGAACTGTAGATAAGCACTAAACAGACTTAAGCATACGTCATCACCCTTCCTCTTGGATTTTCCATCAAGACTCAAATTTTAATCTATTAGTACATTTCATTACAAGTAATTTTGTCCTTAAATTTGTGTATTATTCATGGATTATTTTTCGATTTTGTTCTTTTTCCAATTTTCCATTCTTTTTCCAGGGAAATAAATTATTTGTTAAATTTTACAAAACTTGTTGTTTTCACATTTCCGTGTTACAGTTTATTAGAGTCTTAACAGGTTTTAACAAAGAATTGGAAGCTTATCCGCAAGATTTGAATTTTGGCTAAAATATTTCAGAAAAATTTTTGTTTTTTAAAATTTGAATTCCCTTTGTTTTTAAAAATTTTCTCAAGTGAGATCAACAAGTCTTTTGCTTAATGTCATCAAAAGTTGACATTTTTTTTACAATCCTACCCAGGAACAATTAGACTTTTTCAATAAAGATGAATTAATTCAACTTGGCAGAAAATACGACATTTCCTATGTAAAAAGGTACCTTAACAAAAGAAGAAATAAGAAATATTTTGTTTCATTATTTTGTCAAAAAGAATGTTTTGGATAAAAATGCTTTGGTTTTGATCAGTAAGCTTGTATCAGACTCTGATCTAAAAGTATAGGAATGAAAATTAAAATACAAAATGGAGTTAAGGAAGCTCGAGCTTCATGAAAAAGAGAAAGAAAGACAAATGCAATTAGATAAGGAAGAAAATTTTTTTTAATGCAGTTTGAGAAGGAGGAGAGAGAGAAAAATGCAAAGTGAGAAGGAAGAGAGGGAATATCAATTTAAAATGAAAGAAATAGTGCTGGCAAGTGAGAAAGCACATTTATACTTAAGATCCAAATTTAAATTTTGATCTAGCAAAGAACATTAGGTTAGTGCCACCTTTCAGAGGAAGAGAAGTAGACAAATATTTCACTCGTTTTGAAAAGTTGCTGAAAATATGAAATGGCCAAGGCAGCATTGGACTCTATTATTACAATGTATACTCACTGGTAAGGCTCGTGATATTTACCATTCACTGTCAGTTCACCAAAGTTGCAACTATGATGCGGTCAAAGAATACATCCTAAGGGGTTACAAGTTAGTCCCAGAAGCTTAGCAGCGAAAATTAATGAAAGTTTCAAACAACTTGTATTACTTGAAGATTTTAAAACAGAATCCATGTTGACAGTAAAACTTATCTTTGTGAGTTTCTTTTGTAAACAAGACTTTTTTTTACTCAACAGTTTTTTTGGCAGAGAAGTATTTCAGCCTAACACAGGTTATTATCAGCAGGTACCTGGATACCCATTGGCATCTTAATGGAGAATCAATTTAGGAATACAATGCACTCAGAATACTAAGCAAAATGGCAATAAACAGTAATTATTGCTATCTTCATATAATGTGCATTGCTATACTCTCCATACAAGGGCCTCAAGGGAGATTACTCATGTCAACTTGTGTCTTTTATTAAATTCAATGAATATAATGTATCTTGCAGCTTTTTGAAGCTTGCCTGCGCCTAAAAGACAAGAGTGAGGTCAAAGATGCTCGTGAAGGAGGAGAAGATGACGTGGTGGACAGAAGAAACGCAGCTGCCATCAAGCTTTATGTGTAGGTATCAATAATGATTGCTAGCTAGCTAGCTAGGTCGCTCAGTAGGTGGACAGATCTGAGTACTAAAGCAGTCAACAGAAATGCAGGCATCAACCAACTATATATAGTAAAAAGATACATTTGCCAGACAATGGGAGGTTAGGCATGATGTGGAAAAAAATAGGAAAAATGATGGAATTACATTTAAGTACTATTCAAATACAGTGATAGATAAGACATCACACTTATGGATCCTTGCTCTGTTTTTAATTGTGCATAAAGATAGAAGGATGTCAAGCTAGTAACTGGATTAATGCTTCTGCTTCGTCTTAAAACATTATGCAAAGAGGAATGTATCAATACGATACATGGTCTTCAGGTTTTAAACTTTACAGAAAAAACAATTGACGTTCTATTACATGTTATCTTCATACTTTAGACGAAGAAAAAAAACACTTGTGTAGGTTTATTTCTTGTTATCTTTAGTTTTCATGCTTTACAGAACAAAAAGTGTAGATTTATTACAACTTACTATTTTCATACTTTACAGGAAAACCCCATGTTAATTTTACATTTTATCTTCCAGTTGTTCTGAGGATGAAGGTACTCTGAAGGTTTCAGAGGTGAAGACTGGTCCACTGTTCCGTAAAGATTTGGATTCTACTGTAAGAATTATAATCCAGTACCATTCTTGATAAATTTTAGTATGCTGTTTATACTATTGGTCCTTTGATTCATCTAGGAAGACTTCCAGATCCAGATCCTTAATTTAACTTTGCTGTCATGAGTGCAGATAGCACAGAAACTTATGCTTTGCAGACATTTTGCTAGAAAGGCAGGTGTGGTAGTAGGTCACACATGTATACCAGTAATTAATTAAGTCACACCTGTATACCAGTATTTAATCAGGTCACACATATATACCAGTATTTAATAAGGTCACACCTGTACACCAGTATTTAATTAGGTCACACATATATACCAGTATTTCATTAGGTCACACCTGTACACCAGTATTTAATTAGGTCACACCTGTATACCAGTATTTAATCAAGTCACATATATACTAGTATTTAATTTGGTCACACCTGTACACCAGTATTTAATTAGGTCACACAGGCATGCCATTATTTAATTAGTATCTCTAGTTTTAGTTTCATGCATCTCCTTAAAGTTGATTGTGACCCCTGTTATGAAACTTTTCAGTAATGTGTATGAAGACATGCTTTTTTATTACCTTTGGTTGATAATTTTTCACAGCAAAAATTTCAGACCTTTAAGAAATTATTTTATGTCATTTCACTACCAGTATTGTTTGCTTTTAGATTTGACCTACAGAATGCTCTCCCTTTGAAGGAGTCGTATATCATAGATAATGGACTTGACCTACAATATACTGTACCATTTTAGGAGTTTATATCATAGACAATGGACTTGACTGACACCATGCTGTACCATTTAATCAATCATATATCATAGATAATGGACATGACTGATACCATTCTGTACCATTTCAGGAGTCATATATCATAGATTATGGACGACTGACACCATGCTGTACCATTTCAGGAATCATTTATCATAGATAATGGACTTGATTGACACAATGTTGTACCATTTCAGGAGTCATTTATCATAGATAATGGACTTGATTGACACCGTACTGTACCATTTCAGGAGTCATATATCATAGATTATGGACTAGACTGACACCATACTGTACCATTTCAGGAGTCATATAGATAATGGACTTGATTGACACAATGTTGTACCATTTCAGGAGTCGTATATTATAGATAATGGACTTGACAGACACTTTGCTGTCCCATTAAAGGAGTAATATATCATAGATAATGGACGTACTATATGCTGTACCATTTCAGGAGTCATATATCATAGATAATGGAGTGCAGGGAATCTGGGCTTGGATTGGAAAGAATTCTTCAAAGAATGAAAAGAAGGAGGCCATGAGAAATGCCTTGGTATGAAATATAATTTTGGATTGGATGTTTTCAACTTTTACATTATACCCATAGCTGTAAATATGAGCCATACAAAGGCTTTGCCTTCCGAGTTAAGTCAATTATATTGTGTTATCCATATCAACAAGTCTATTTTAGAAGTTGTACATAAAACCACATCCTATGTTATCTTTATCAGCAAAGTTATTCTGTCAGTTGTGAATAAAATAACAAATATTATATTACAGGGAAATTCAAATTTTAATTCTCATATGCAAAGAAAAAAATTAGTTGCAATAAATTTAATAGCTGTCAAAGTATACTTAATGGGATTATAATGCAGGATTATAACGTTTTTAAATAAGGGTTATGGTATACTGAGGTACTTAAGGGAGTGTTCTATTATTTAAGGACATTTAATATATTCATGTCCATGTTCCAGTGCTATTTTATTTATTTGGTTCTGTTCCAAACTTTGAACACCTGACAGAAGCCAGATCATATCAGTTTATGTCTGTCCCTCTGTCCTCCATTTCATTTCTGTACAGTAGCTTGTATTGTTCACCATCTGTCACTACCAAAGTTTGTAAATAGCTTGCATTTTGAGGGCAATGATGGAGCCTGTTGATTTAGGCTCCAATAGGTTAATGAGCCAAGTAAATAAAAAATTGTTTCCCCACAACTTTAATTCGGCATCACAGACTGAGAGTAAACCTTGCTTCTGAATGGCTTGCATTTTGTGTAAGGATGAAGCTTATTGATTTTGGGGTCAAGATCAGGATGACTGCAAGACAAAAATGGTTTCTGCATGATAGCATCATTAATTTTACATCACAGGCCTGGACCAACTTTGTATTTTGGGTTTAACTGGGATGAGGAAGATGCTTGTTCATTTCTGACCTTGAAGATCAAACGTCAAGGTCACTTTGACCAAAAGAAGAGAAAAGCTTCTGTACAATAATTTTAATTTACATCACATTATTTGGACTGAACTTTGTGGTCAGTTCTCAACCTTAGATTGTTTGCAGATTGGGTAAGAAAAAAAATCAAGTTGATTTTGGGGTCATAGGGCCAAAGAACAAGGTCAAAGTGACTAAAAAAGACAAATGTTTTTTTTTTGGGGGGGGATGCTGAACAGATAATATGTACATTTGAGGGAATGACTGGTATAAGGTTAAGTTATCTGCATTTGCAACATGCACATTGGAGAGGGTGTTGGCATCCACTATACTGTTTTCATGTACTGTGGCTAAATTTGTTTTGCATATTATACCTTTTATGATCTCAGCATACAGCTAACTAAAATGGCTTTTCACATATGCTTGAAACTTTTTCCCAAATTAGTCTTTAAGTACATCAGTTTTTGTATTTTTTGAAATAGGGAAACAAACTTTGCCAGATTAGACAAATACCAGCAACATGAAATTGCATTGAATGAATTACAAAATAGATGAAAAGAAAGAATAATTGGCTCATTTTGTTACAATTTGCCTTTGATGTCCAGGGCAATAGGTACAAATGACCAAGCAGAGCTGCATATCTGAAATAAAACCAGGCAGTATTCTCTATAACCCAAATTACACCCATCACTCATACACCAAAAGAATGTAAAACAATACCTAAGAAATACAAGGTCTTTTTAAAATAGCCTGTATTACCAGTCAGGAAAACCTTTAAATCTTTAAAATCTAACCCTAATGCAATAATATGAAACTGTAGAGTGACACCTTTTGACTTCATACCCTGGTCAGTGTTATTGAATAGCTTGCCATTTAATAAAGAAATCTACTGATTTTGAGATACAAAATCTAAGGTCAGGGTCATTGTGACTCTAGGTTAAAATGGGTTTGGCTTTAAAACTTTTGCTAAAGTTAATTCCGTAACCAAACTTTATGGATGTCTTACACTTAGAGTAAGAAAGAAACCTTTATATTTCTGTGGTTTGAAGGTCAAGGTCATGGTAATTCTAATGTGACAATAATAATTTCTGCAAAGTAAGGTTCAAGGGATTAGGACCCATTAGTAATTTCCAAAGAAAACCATTTTCTGCTATTTTGGCTTTAAATAGTACTATCAGACATTGTGCTCGTGTCTTATTGTAGTTTGGTTGATTCAAAACCATGAAGTTAAGGACTGAATGAAAATGATTAACCTATGGACAAATTAGATCCCTTGCTTTATAAACTTGTTTAAATGTCATTAAAAGTATTATTTTTTTCACAAACACAAAAATTATCTTCACAACCACAAAAATTAGCTTCACAACCACAACCACAAAAATTAGCTTCACAAACACAAAAATTAACTTCACAACCACAAACATGCCCTTCATGCAGTCCCATAGTTAAGATTGTTTCTTGAATATCTTTTAATGGCCTTGACAATGTAAGAATATAAACTATAGCCTTTTCTAAATTTAGTATTAAAGTTGACAAATTTCAAAAGGGCTTTTTTGCTGGAGATTAATATATGGCTCAGTTTGAAAGAAATTCTCCATTTGTTAAATTATATTAATATTTTAGTATGTAATTATAAAGCTAATTAATTTTTCTGTTTCTGTTTCCAAACTCATACCATGAGAATTGTATACAGTATTTTGTGTTATTTATTTTTTCATCAAGGGATTTATCAAAAAGAAGGAGTTGCCAAGCAACACAAGCGTAACCCGTGTGGTTGAGGATGGAGAGCCACAAGATTTTAAATGTCTATTCAAGGACTGGCCACAACCACCTGTCTCGGGAAAAGTTTACAGCAGAAATAGAATTGGTTAGTTCTAATTTTGTTTGTCTAGCATTTGTCAGTTTTTCAGTATATCACTCATCTCTTGAAGGACTGGTTACAATTTAGTCTTAGGAAAAATCTACAGCAGGAACAGACTGGTTACAATCTAGTCTTGAGAAATATCTACAGCAGGAACAGACTCGTTACAATCTAGTCTTGGGAAATATCTACAGGAGGAACAGGCTGGTATTTGATGTTCTCAGTTTGTTTATCCATCGTTCTTCCTCACTATTTGTCATGTTATCTGTTTTTCTCCATCCATCCATCCATCCATCCATCTTTCTGACAGGATATCTAACAAAAATAAAAAAAATAGAATCAATGCCGTGAAAACATTCTGGTTTCTTAATTCGCCAGTGAACTGGAACCCCAAAAGAACAGAATCTATGCAATGTAAACATTCAAAGATGACATGACTGGTTTCTTAATTTACCAGTGAGCTTGAACCCCACACAAAATAGAATCAATGCAATGAAACCATTCAGATATGTCATGACTGGTTTCTTAATTGTCCAAATAATCCTCTCTTACTGCCGATGTCTAGGAAGTAGATTTAAGAAGTATTCCAAAATAAGTATGTAGGTATTGTATGTTGATGATGTTGGTATGTAGATATAAGCATTTATCTGAAAAGGTTTTGGAGAGTTTGTTACTTTAAAGAAATTGAAACATAGATTTTGATCAAGTGTCTTTGAAAAGTTTCTGTAAATCTTTATACTTTCCTTGTTTGCTGAGTGTGTATGGGATAATTATACTGTGCAAGCAAAGGAATCATGTGTCCATGCTTTTAAAATAATTAACAAGATTGAAAAGCAGCAAGCTGTGTAAAATTAAAAATATAATTTTTTTTCCCTAGAATTAAATGAAAATGAAATTATTTCTTTTATACTTTATTGCAAATTAAATCCCTAAATAATCACAGGATTACAGAAACAAATCCTAATAATTGAAATATCTGAATAAACGTGAGTAGAAATCCAATTAAGTCCAATGCTGAACATATTGATGTCTCTATCATGACCTGTATAATGGTAATGTGCCAGGAGTTTTGTTGAAACACAGTAATATAATTCCATGTATGAATTCACTTTAAATCACAGCGAATGTCTGTTTAAGAATATTTTTTTAAGGAGCACTCTGTATATATGCAGAGAAAATTCACTTGAATTGAACATTTTGAAGTAATAAATTCCAGCCCAAATGAAGTACTGGACACAACAATAATACAAATCGATTCTACTTGAATAATCTTTCCAGTGACAAGATTATATAGTCCTCAACTTGACCTCAGGTCACAATTAACATTTTCTGTATAAAAAACATTGCCTAATGTAAAATAACCTATGAAGTTCTTAATGTTTTACATCATAAAATGATTGCTATAATTAGCAGCCTGTTACTAAAATTATAATATAATATATGTAGTAAACAACAATTCATAAGGAATTTCCAAAGTACTAGACAAAGATTTGGATAAACATATTTACTTCAAAACTAAAATCAATAATTCATTACAGGTAAAAATGAAACTTAATTTTTGACAAGGTTAAGTCCAACATACAGTGTTATGTTATAATAGTATATAATCAAATTTAATAAAATTATAAAAAAAATCCCTACTAACAATCAATAGAAAATTAATATACATAACATGGTAACAATAAATTTGAAGGCTATGAGAATAGAAACAGGTAATACATAGAGTGTGAAGCTGTTGGGATAGCCTTTTGTCGTTATCAATGAGACCAACATCACTCGGTCATTGAATACTACTCTGTCCCCTTTGTTTTTGAACTATGTAATCATAAATCATTTCTGCCTTCCACATTTCGGATTTGGTTACGGGTTGAAATACTGTGTAACCCTTCTAAAACAGAATCTTAATCAGGATACATGTAAAATTCCATGCTATTATTATGCCCATTATAGGTAGACCAAGTTCAGCTTAAGTGACTGATAAATGCAGTAGCTCAAATAATGATTCATTCCTAAATACTTTTGTAACAATAAGTTCTACCCATTCAACCAAATAAAAACAGCTGATTGCTTTCTGTTAGAATGTCAATAACTTAGAACATGCTGAACATTTCATGCAGTGAGCAAGATACATAAATTTCATTTTTAGTTAGAGATTGTGATGTCTTGTAAAACTGGTGCCTTGTCTAATTTGTGCACAGTTGAGTGAGAATGAGGGCAGATCTGGGAAATGTGAAGTTGGTTATTTGTTTAAGGTGGATCAGGGAAATGTGAGGATGCTTATTAGTTTAAGGTGGATCTGGGAAATGTGAGGTTGCTTAATAGTTTAAGGTGGATCAGGGAAATGTGAGGTTGGTTATTAGTTTAAGGTGGATCAGGGAAATGTGAGGTTGGTTATTAATTTAAGGTGGATCAGGGAAATGTGAGGTTGGTTATTAGTTTAAGGTGGATCAGGGAAATGTGAGGTTGCTTATTAGTTTAAGGTGGATCAGGGAAATGTGAGGTTGCTTATTAGTTTAAGGTGGTTCAGGGAAATGTGAGGTTGGTTATTAGTTTAAGGTGGATCAGGGAAATGTGAGGTTGCTTATTAGTTTAAGGTGGATCAGGGAAATGTGAGGCTGCTTATTAGTTTAAAATGGTTCAGGGAAATGTGAGACTGGTTATTAGTTTAAGGTGGATCAGGGAAATGTGATGTTGCTTGTTAGTTTAAGGTGGATCAGGGAAATGTGAGTTGGTTATTAGTTTAAGGTGGATCAGGGAAATGTGAGGTTGCTTATTAGTTTAAGGTGGATCAGGGAAATGTGAGGTTGCTTATTAGTTTGAGCGCAGATCAGGGAAATGAAAGATTTGTTTTACACAGATACCAAATATACTCGCTTATTGGTCAAGTTGGAACTGCAAACTGCACACAGCCACATCTGCCATTGCATAATGTTCTAGCAGATATGGGTATATGAAGTTTGTTAATCAGTAGATTGAACAATATAGACCCTGATGTAGGTGCATTATGTAATGGCAGATCAGGGATATGTTTTGTGCAGCTGGATTCAGCTTAATAAGCTAGTGTGTGTGTGTGTGTATATATATATATATATATATATATATATATATAATATGTATGGTGTGTAGTAGATATGAAATGGATTAAATTAAGTTATTTTTGAATCTTTCAGATTTTAAGTTCCCTGATGATGATGTATATGTCCTGATTCAGTACCTACTTTTTCATCAAGTAACAAATTCACCTTTAGATGAAAATTTATGTTGTAATTTTTTTTACAGCCAAAACCATCCAGACTAAATTTGATGCAGCCACACTTCATGGAAATGCTCAGCTCGCTGCTGAAACTCAGATGTTTGATGATGGATCTGGGAAATGTGAGGTTGGTAATTAGTTTGATGGTTGATCTAGGAAATGAAAGATTGGGTATTAGTTGAAGAATGTATCTGGGAAATGAAAGATTGGTTATTAGTTGAAGGATGTATCTGGGAAATGAAAGATTGGGTATTAGTTGGAGGATGTATCTGGGAAATGAAAGATTGGTTATTAGTTGAAGGATGTATCTGGGAAATGAAAGATTGGTTATTAGTTGGAGGATGTATCTGGGAAATGAAAGATTGGGTATTAGTTGGAGGATGTATCTGGGAAATGAAAGATTGGTTATTAGTTGAAGGATGTATCTGGGAAATGAAAGATTGGTTATTAGTTGGAGGATGTATCTGGGAAATGAAAGATTGGGTATTAGTTGGAGGATGTATCTGGGAAATGAAAGATTGGTTATTAGTTGGAGGATGTATCTGGGAAATGAAAGATTGGTTATTAGTTGGAGGGTGTATCTGGGAAATGAAAGATTGGGTATTAGTTGGAGGATGTATCTGGGAAATGAAAGATTGGTTATTAGTTGAAGGATGTATCTGGGAAATGAAAGATTGGGTATTAGTTGGAGGATGTATCTGGGAAATGAAAGATTGGTTATTAGTTGGAGGGTGTATCTGGGAAATGAAAGATTGGCTATTAGTTTGAGTGTGGATCTGGTAAATTTAAAGATTGCTTATAAGTTTGAGAATGTATCTGGGAAATGTGAGGTAGATTATTAGTTTGTGGGTGGATCTGGGAAATGAAAGATTGGTTATTAATTTGAGAATGTGAGGTTGGCTGTTAGTTTGATGATGGATATGGGAAATGAAAGATTGAGTTTTAGTTTCATGGTGGATCTGGGAATCGGGAGGTTGGTTATTAGTTTGAAAATTGGGCAATGCATGGTTGGTTATTAGTTTGAGAGTGAATCCTGGGAAATGTGAGGTTGTTTATAATTTGAGAGTGGATCTGTAAAATATGAGGTTGGTTATTAGTTTGAGAATGGATCTGGGAAATGCAAGATTGGTGTGTATATAGAACAAAAATGGCATATGTGTGTGTATATAGGACAGAAAATGGCATATGTATGTGTATATATGACAGAAAATGGCGTATGTGTGTGCATGTATATGTGTGTATATATAGGGCGGAAAATGTCATGTGTGTGTATATAGGACAGAAAATGGCATATGTGTTTGTATATAGGACAGAAAATGGCATATTTGTGTGTGTAGTATATAGGACATAAAATGGCATATGTGTGTGTATGTAGGACAGAAAATGGCATATGTGTGTGTATATGGGACAGAAAATGGCATATTTGTGTGTGTAGTATATAGGACAGAAAATGGCATATATGTGTGTATATACTTTGCTAGTCTTTTTAACCAGGCATGTAGAATAAAGTTACTGTAATCTAATGAGTCCAGAATTTATGTTTTAAGAGAATATGATAAAATTCATTCTTAAATAATTTAAAAGACAAAACATTGGAGTGTAATAATGAGGACACTTTTGATAGGAGGATATTTAGGAGAGGGGAGGAGAAATTACTGTTTATGATATATTTTTCTTGTTGATTTAATTGATCCTGTGTTAACAAGCATCCAAAGAACAGTATTGATGATGGTGGTTTGACGATTGTTACAATTTTATTTAATTTTAAACTTATTTACATGTGGTATATAATGCTGCAGATCTTTGTTAGGACTTCATTTCATCGAACCATTGTGTCCATGTACAGTATATAAAATAGTTCCATGGTTTTGCCTTTTTTTGTTGTTTTGTTTTATTTATTTTTATATTTTTAACATGTATTTCTTTTATCTTGTAAGATTGTGTGTTTATGTTAGGAAATGTTTACCTGTGTAAATCTTTTTTTAAATTTTTACCTGTTTTGAAACTTAACCTTTATTTGGTGTTGTATAGCCAGGATTGTGTTGATGTGTCATTAATCCCTTTGGTTACATATTTATGAATAATAAATTTATGAATAAGAAATGTGTGATTTGATATCTGCTAGTCTTGCACATTTTTATACAGTTTAGATAAATTACATAATAATGTCAAACACACAATTCACAGTGGTCAGATTTCCCTGTGTTACAAGACCAGTATCAAAGGTTATGTAATCGATTCAAATTTTGACTGGCATGCTGTAGTGTTGATCAGGTAATTTTGTTTACCATGACATAAATTAACAGTGATTACTTACGCTTTCTGTTTTAATCCATACTTACCAAGATTATTTCTTGAACAAATGTAAGATTTGTTTTATTTGTTTGTTTGATTTGGATTTTTAACGTAGCTTTAACAATTTTTCAGTCGTATTGCTATGATGTATGATGTGAGGCAGTTTATAGTGATGTCTAGCACTGGGGCATCATGCCGCAGACATGTAGCATGATGTCCCACCCAGTCACATTATCCTGACACCAGGCCGACCAATCCTAACACTAACCTTTTAATGCTGAGCATCAAGCAAGGCAGCTGTTAGTACCATTTTTGTAAGTCTTTGGTATGACTTGGCCAAGAATCGAACCCACGACCTCCCACTTCCGTGGCTGACGCTCTAACCACTAGGCCACCAGAGCGATTGTGTAAGATTTGTTATGTGCAGCATGGCTGTCAGTATATGTGTATGCAGATATTTTTTGCCTGCAAATTGGGTATTTTGTGTGAAATTCCTGTGGCTTGGGATTTACAATAGGCATGTTAAAGAAACTAATGGAGGCGGTAGACTTGATGGTAAGTGACCAACATGCCTGACATATGTCCAATATTGTGCCATTGTATCAGTCTTAGTCAGATAATGTGGTGCAATCTGGGACAAAACACTTTAGTCCAATGCCTTTGCATGAAAAAAACCTACTTGTACAGCTGTGTCATAAAGTGCCAAACAAAATTAAACTGTCTCTATGTATGTACACCAGTGTGTCAGTCCTGTTTGTGCTTAGGACATATTTTAAGCATTATGTTGGAATATTTGTGTTTAGGTCAGATTTTAGGCATTGTGTTGGAATATTTGTGTTTAGGACTGATTTTTTTCTTCAGATCTGGAGAGTGAAGGATTTTGACCTTGTGCCTATCGACAAGCAACACATTGGTGTCTTCTTTGGTGGAGATTGCTATGTACTGTTGTATACATACCATGTTGATAACAAAGAGATGTATGTTGTCTATTACTGGCAGGTAAGGTCATTTAAATAACTGTAAATTTAATATTATTTTTTAAGTTTTAATTTTTTTAAAGTTTTTAAGATAAGCAAGAAAGCAAATTGAAAATCACAATGAAATATAAATCCTTCCACATTTTGAATGACATAGTGGTGTTTAATGCATGCTTAATGTTTCTGAAACCCTGGGCTCCTGAGTGGTCTGAGGCACTCAACTTTATTGATAAATTACACATCTCACCCCTGTCTGTGTGAGTTAGAATCTTACTTCAACATGCATGGTATGTGAGAAAACTTGCAATTAGCTTTACACTGTCTGCCATATATAATCCATTATGTATTGAAACACCACAAAATCTTAATGCTTTCATCCTTGTTTGTCTGTAGTTCATCTGTTGGTGAATGTGTCCATGACATTAGACACTCCCTAAAATATAGTTTTCTGACCAAACAATGAAATGTTTGACAATAAATAGATTTATGGTATTTGTTTGTGTTGGTAATTTTGGCAACACATTTGTGTGGTTTGTTAAGAATGTAACACCTCATATTAGAAAATAATGTTAGGCAATAAGTTCTTTCCTTTTTTGGATGGTGACCAAATGATCTAAGGTTAAAGGTTGCTGAGTGTTCTAATGTGCTCACCTTTACAAATCACTAAAATCTCACCTCTGTTCATGTGGGCTTGAGTCTCTGGCTCAACCAACATGGATATGTGAGAAAGCTTGCCAGTAGCTTCCCATGGGTTGTTGGTTCCTCCCGTTTTTTTGCTCCACCAGATTTGCCGGTCGATATGTATAGACTGTTGCATGCTGAAAAATGGCATTGAACACATAACAACAACAATAAAAACAAATCATTTTTTTGATAACATCTTCAATATGGAGCTGAAGATAGATATTTAATGCTGTGAAATACCATTGTGTATCATGACTATTGAAATATCTTTACATACAAATGATAGGTTTAGATTAATTTTACTCATTTGTTCGTTCTCTCTATTCATCAGTAGCCTCATTAATCTGCATGTGAGGGGAGGAATCAGAAGAACAGTTGAAGTAAATTGTTTGAAACAAGCTACCTTGGCCGAACTTGATATAAATGATTATTTTGGTATCAGTGTTAGTGTATCTGTCGACACCCTAGAGTCACATCAGTGTATCTGCCTACACCATAGATTCCTCTCAGTGTATCCATTGACACCATAGATTACCCATAGTGTATCTATTGACATGATAGATTCTTCTCAGTGTATCTATTAACACCATAGATTCCTCTCAGTGTATCTATTGACACCATAGAATCCTCTCAGTGTATCTATTGACACCATAGATTCCCCTCAGAGTATATATTGAAACCATAGATTCCCCACAATGTATCAATTGACATCATAGATTTCTCTCAGTGTATCTATTGACACCATAGATTCCTCTCAGTGTGTCTATTGACACCATAGATTTCTCTCAGTGTATCTATTGACACCATAGATTTCTCAGTGTATCTATTGACACCATAGATTCCTCTCAGTGTGTCTATTGACACCATAGATTCCTCTCAGTGTGTCTATTGACACCATAGATTCCTCTCAGTGTATCTATAGACACCGTAGATTTCTCAGTGTATCTATTAACACCATAGATTTCTCTCAGTGTATCTATTGACACCATAGATTCCTCTCAGTGTTAAAGATTAAATTAAACTCAGTGCGAGTATTTTAGTAGCTAAAGGAAGGATCAAGAAATATAGTGTCTTTTATGTTTTGTAAGACAGGATTATGCAATAGTCAGTGTCAATGGATATACTGGATTTGTTGTGATGAGGAAATTTCCTGCTGAACAGCCTGGATTTTGGAGTTCTACTTTAGTAATGCATTTATTTAAATGTTTAAAGTTTTTGTGGTGTATTCTGATTAAATCTAGTTTATTCATGCAGGGCCTAAAAAGTAGCATAGATGAGAGAGGTACATCAGCACTGAAAGCAGTTGAAATAGATGATAAGCTGGGAGGTGCCGCTGTACAGGTAAGTACATATTTTTGAATAGACACTCCCAATATTTACCTGTATGTCACTAGTGACCATCTATAAATAACACATACCCAGATTTGTATTTAATCCAGTCATTTAGTACTATTCTGTTTGTCACATTTAATCATAAGTACAACAACCCTGGTCTGTTTGTGCATAATGCGATGCTAGATATGTCTTTATGCAATTGATAATGGCATAATGGGATGCTAGACATGTCTCTACTCTGTTAGCATAGACAAAATGGAATGCTATACATGTCTCTACTCAGTTTGAACTTTGTCTAACAGATTCATTTTATTGACAATATAGTTAGGTAGTGAACCAGTCTATATTTTTGTTAAAGAAAATGGTGCCATAATTTTAAAGTGGAACAATTTATGGTTTGAGTTGTGGATGTTATATGACAGAAAGCGTTAGACCAGATGGATCTTTTCAAGCTTCAAAACACTTAAAATCAGATAAGATGACAAATCTCCACTACTTTGCAAACTTTAATGTAATACAGCACTTTAAGCACCTGACCATGATCATTGCAGAATTCTAGTTCAAGGTCATTCAGCGAAATTTACACGTGTAGAATAGATATTGTGTGTTGAATTTAAATAATTTTTAAATATATTTTGTGTTTATATTCTGGTACTAATCCATATTGATTTTGCCCTTTGTGATAAGAATTTTGACCAGTTGCAGAACCAGGTTAGTTTGGCATGTAATAAAGATTACACTTTTTTGACACTTACAATAGCAATAATTATGCATTGACCTCTAGGGGTTGGCATGTATGGGTTAGTAACTTAGATAGAATTTTTTTTTTAATGTACTGTTCATAATAGCTGCTATTGATACTATCCAGTCATCTTATGGAAGAGTTAAAGTCACATAAATTGCTGTTTTATTTACCCTGCCATCGGCATATTCTGGAGCCATATTTTCGGTATAAAAAGATGCATATCATGGTTGTCAATGGTAATGCAAGCTTGCTGTTTGACTTTGTATATAAAAAAAATCCTTAAGACACAAAGTTTACAAATGATTATATTGTGATGCTTTTCATTGTGGATAGGAACATATATAATGAGTGCTAATTTCATTATTGAATTGCATACTCCCATTATCCAGATTGTACAGTATTTTAAAAATCTACAAGCTATACTGAAATGCATACTCCCATTATTTGGATTGTACAGTTTTTTAAAAATCTGCTAGATGTACTGAAATGCATACTCCCATTACATGTATTTGGGTTGTACAATATTGTAGAAATCTAAAAGATGTATTGAAATACATACTACCATTATCCATATTGTACAGTATTTAAAAAACCTACTAGATGTACTGAAATGCATACTCCTGTTTTTTGGGATTGTACAGTACAGTCGACTCCGGTTAACTGCACACCCTCGGGCCCATCACGAGACTGTGCAGTTAACTAGAGTGTGCAGTTAACCAGAGTACGGGACAGTACATTTTTAAGCATTGGCAAAAATCGGGACCAGTGTGATTACGTGCAGTTATCCGGAGTGTGCAGTTAACCGATGTGCAGTTAAGTGGAGTCGACTGTATTGTAGAAATGTAAAAGATGTACTGAAATACATACTACCATTATCCTGATTGATCAAGCTTTTTTAATTACTAAGTATGAACCAGTATAGATTGTTTTATTTATTATGCTTTATTGGTACTATCTTATTTAAACAATACTATTTTTTTATAAGGGGAAAATTAAAAATTTATTTGATGATTCTCTCCGGGATTTTTCAATTATGTTTTTTAGTCCAGAGCCTTTGACAACTTGGTCTCCTTTTTTTCACTTCAGTTAATACCAAGATTGTATTATAGTACAAATTTGTGCTTCTGGTTTACTATCATGGTAAATATATTTTCCTGTTAAATCCCACTTTATTGTTTCTCATATCTTCATACACATGGTTCAGTATACCCTTCATGACGCATTTGATTTTTCTGGACTTTTAGTGGTAAAAACAGCAGCATTTCCTGATCATAAATTCAGTTCCCAGACCATGGGCTTTAGGAAGTTTTGAGACCAGTTTATTACAAATTATTTTAACCGCTCTGGTGGCCTAGTGGTTAGAGCATCTGCTGTGGAAGCGGGAGGTTGTGGGTTAGATCCCCGGCCAAGTCATACCAAAGACTTACAAAAATGGTACTAACAATTGCCTCGCTTGACGGACAGCATTAAGAGGTTAATTGTTTGGACTGGTCGGCCTGGTGTCAGGATAATGTGACTGGGTGGAACCTTATGCTACATGCCTGCGGCATGATGCCCCAGTGCTAGACATCACTATAAACTACCTCACTGCAGACATTGTAATGATATGACTGAAAAATTGTTAAAGCTACATTAAAAATCCTAATCAAACAAACAAACAAACAAAAAATTACAAATTATTTTGAAGGGTCTGACATGCAGTCATCAGCCAAAATAGTACAAAGTCGTATATGCAGTCGATTAAAGTGTCGTTAGATAAAAGTATATACTGTTAGTTCTGCTTAACGTATTGATCCTAAATTGGCAGAAACTTGACACAAGTGATATATTTTTAAGAAAGCTTCAATAAAGATCTGCTGGCCCATTATGTAATAATAAACATGGCCCATTATGTAATAATAAACATGGCCCATTATGTAATAATAAACATGGCCCATTATGTAATAATAAACAGAGTCCATGGTGGTTGAAATTGTAAAACACCATCATTTTTTAAATACTAAATAAGGATTTATCAATGCCTACTGTAAAAAAAATGTCTGAATATTGAATTTTGTATATGAATAGGTTCGTGTGGTACAAGGAAAGGAACCCGACCATTTCATGTCTATTTTTGATGGCAAGATGATTATCTTTGAGGTAAGCACATGTAGTACACAAGCTTCATTATATATATATTATCTTCACCAACCAGTGAAATATTTTTAATAATTTTAACCTGTTCTAACCTGCTTTGAGTGTTTGGGTTGCCATATGGGTGTCTATGTAATGACTGGAGGGTATTTATGTGGGTGTCTACATGGTGTCTGTGTGTTCATTGTCAGTGTGGGTACCTGTGGTGTCCATGTGGGTGTCTCTATATGGTCAGAATAAAAAAAAAAACATCAGATACTCCGATTTTCCAAGTACCACTCCTGTTCCCAGTTTTGCCCTTGTGTTGAGTCATGGTATTAAGCATTATATTGGGGACCTTGATTATGGCGGTAACAGTGTAAATATGGTGACACATTATATTGGGGACCTTGAATATGGCAGTAACAGTGTAGATATGGTGACACATTATATTGGGGACCTTGAATATGGCAGTAACAGTGTAGATATGGTGACACATTATATTGGGGACCTTGAATATGGCAGTAACAGTGTAAATATGGTGACATATTATATTGGGGACCTTGAATATGGCGGTAACAGTGTAAATATGGTGACACATTATATTGGGGACCTTGAATATGGCAGTAACAGTGTAAATATGGTGACACAAGTTGTGAGCTATTTGAGTTAGGCATTTACTCCTCATAGCATTTGTTAATTAACCTTGAATGGTAGCTCCATGCACATGCTTCAAGATTATTTATTGGATGAAATGAGGAAGCATCTCTTGCCAGAAATGGCAGCCAAATGCAGAGTGCCTAATCTCATAGTACGTGTTCAGGAAAAGTTAGTTATTGGGATTTAAGAAGCTCTTTGGATGAATGACTAATGCTTATTTTTCCAGAAATGGCAGTTAAAGACATCGTTCTTAGACTTCATATTATGTGATAGAGAGAAAGTAATATTTTGGCTGATCGGAGTATTTATTTAGTACTCTCAATTCATTCTATAAAAATGCTTCAGGACTCATACAAGGAAGAATGAAGCATGATTTTTCTCACCAGAAAGGAAATCAAATAATCTAATAAGAGGTTTAGGAAATAGTTAAAGAAAATGTGTACCATGGTCATCTGTGTAATTACATATTCATACTGTGTGAAGCAGATTAACCTTGGTCCATTGTTTAGTTACTCATCCTGTGTGATTAACTGTGGTTCTATGTGTAATTACTCATTATATGTCAAGCAGATAACTGTGGTCCTGTGTGTATTTACTCATTCTATGTCAAGCAGATAAATTGCTTTTCTGTGTAGTTATTCATCCTGTGTGAAGCTGATTATACCTTTGTCCTCTGTGTAGTTATTCATGTAACATGAAACTTGGTGAGCAGATACATAAAAGTAGGTAATTGTGACCCATATTTCATGCTTCATAGACTTTGGCTTAATTTTGTATTTTAAGTTTATTTTTCAAGTACCATACTAGCTAGAATCATAAAACTAGATGATTGTATGCATCGCTATTAGCACTACCCCCATGCTACATAAGACCGTCACTGTGACCTACATGTCACATTTTATTAGCTTAAGTAAAGTGTTTTGTTTCTTCTTTTTACCACATGGTTTATTGATACTGTTATAGATAGAATCATACAACTTGGTGTGGTGATCATCTTGATGAGTATTACACGCTTTTTTAAAAGTAAGTCACTGTCACCCATATTTTACACTTTACTGATTTCCATTACATATTGTGTTCAAAGTGTATAACTTGAGCTCTGTTCATGCAAGAATCATAGAACAAAATGCTTTTATTTTATTTTAGCACAGCACCTTAATAACAAAAGTTGACTTACATTTCACATTTTACTGGCTTTAGGTAAGTTTTTGCATATACTTGTGACTTTTATTTTTTACATCATGTTATACTTTTATTTACTGTTATCCTCTTACAAACTGTTATATTGTTATATACTGTTATATTGCTTTATACTGTTCTATACTGTTGTACTGTTACATCTAGAAACATCCAATTTGATGAGAATTTCTTTTTTAATACTACACCTATATCATATTGCTCACTGTGACCCATATTAGACACTTCCTTGACCTGAATTTTGTGTTTTTCAAATTTGATGGTTGTGTTTTTCTCAGTTAGACATTTTTTCAACATAATTAGGTCACGGTGACCAACATTTAGCTAGCTAAAGCTATGACTTTGCATTTTTCTCAGGTTAAAAATAGGTTTCTAGTGCCTTTAGTACATACTATTACACCTTATCATGGAACTGTGAGGGGATGCATCTTGTTTTGTGTTTTTCAGACTTTGGTATAATATCGGGTAATGTTTATGCCAGAATCATCAAATTACATGATTTGCATGCATCTCTGTTTAGCACATATCGCTATGTAAGTCTGTTTTTAAAAAAAAACTTTTTGCTGAATTTCACCTTATCTTTTGACACGCATGCCTAAAGAATGCAGCTGAACATCTGAAGGATTTATTTTTTTTAGTAGACATTAAGGCGTTGGCTAATTATTTTGGTTTTGTTGGTATTACATGGTAATTACTATTATTTTGGTTTTGTTGGTATTACATGGTAATTACTATTATTTTGGTTTTGTTGGTATTACATGGTAATTACAATTATTTTGGTTTTGTTGGTATTACATGGTAATTACTATTATTCAGTGATATAATCTGGATTAGGAAAAAGTTTTAAAAATGTAATATCACTGGTTAAACACAAACACTCAGTCATATATTAGCATGTAACTGAGCCCAAAGATGTTTCTAAAAGTAAAATCAGTTAATTGTGTTTTTAGAGAATCGTCACCTCTCAAGATGGCCCCTTCTCCAAATTGTCCATTCTCAGACATGTCTCAGCATTGTATGTCTGTTACTTCTCTGAATAGACCTTTCTCCAAAATGTCCATCTCTGAATTTTCTGTCTCCAATTCATCCATTTTCCAAAATGGCTACTCCAAATTGCTTCCTAATTGTATGGACACAGTAAGCTACCTGGGAAGGTTCGGCCAGCCCAGCAAATTTGAGGAGGTGGGAATGACTCTAATTTCTTTCATGCAACTGCTTCATTCCTGAGTGGTGAATGTATTCAGTATGTTCGATGAAATAAACTCATACAGTTTACCTTTGTCCATTACAGGATGGCCATGCTGGCTGGGGTGGTGGAAAGGGCACTGTAGGTCCCGGTGATAATTATATGCTGCAGGTTCGAGGATCCAATAGACTTAATACTAAGGCAATCCAGGTTAGTATCAAGAACTGAGGTACATTCCAATAAATTTAATACCATGCAATCCAGGTTAGTATCAAGAACTGAGCTACATTCCAATAAATTTAATACCAAGGCAATCCTGGTTAGTATCAAGAACTGAGCTACATTCCAATAAATTTAATACCAAGGCAATCCAGGTTAGTATCAAGAACTGAGCTACATTCCAATAAATTTAATACCATGCAATCCAGGTTAGTGTCAAGAACTGAGCTACATTCCATTAAATTTAATACCATGCAATCCAGGTTAGTATCAAGAACTGAGCTACATTCTAATAAATTTAATACCAAGGAAATCCAGGTTAGTATCAAGAGCTGAGCTACATTCCAATAAATTTAATACCAAAGCAATCCAGGTTAGTATCAAGAGCTGAGCTGCATTCCAATAAATTTAATACCAAGGCAATCCAGGTTAGTATCGAGAATTGAGCTGAATTCCAATAAATTTAATACCAAGGCAATCCAGGTTAGTATCGAGAATTGAGCTGAATTCCAATAAATTTAATACCAAGGCAATCCAGGTTAGTATCAAGAACTGAGCTGCATTCCAATAAATTTAATACCAAGGCAATCCAGGTTAGTATCAAGAACTGAGCTGCATTCCAATAAATTTAATACCAAGGCAATCCAGGTTAGTGTCAAGAACTGAGCTACATGTTATATGTTATATGTTTTCACAAGCAGGGGGATGTAAAAAGATCTGCAGTCAGCACTTGATTTTGTTTTATCTGTTGATATGTTTGTCTATCCTGATCATCACTACACTGAATCATGCTGTGCACATCTGTACTTCCATTTGTCTGGCACATCTGTACTAACATTTGTCTGTGTGTTCATCTGGCATATCTGTACTTCCATTTGTCTGTCTGTTCATCTGGCATATCTGTACTTCCATTTGTCTGTCTGTTCATCTGGCATATCTGTACTTCCATTTGTCTGTGTGTTCATCTGGCATATTTGTACTTCCATTTGTCTGTCTGTTCATCTGGCATATCTGTACTTCCATTTGTCTGTCTGTTCATCTGGCATATCTGTACTTCCATTTGTCTGTCTGTTCATCTGGCATATCTGTACTTCCATTTGTCTGTCTGTTCATCTGGCATATCTGTACTTCCATTTGTCTGTTCATCTGGCATATCTGTACTTCCATTTGTCTGTGTGTTCATCTGGCATATCTGTACTTCCATTTGTCTGTGTGTTCATCGTGCATATATGTACTTCCATCAGTTGGTCCATCTGGCAAATATGTATTTGCATTCATCTGTCTGTCCATCTGGCAAATCTTCCATCCATCTGTCTGTCCAGCTGTACAGTTTGTAAGATTGCACACATGCCAATCCTCGTAGACAAATGAACTGTTGCTGCATAGGTTTATATATATGTCAATGAACAAATTTGTATGCTTTGAACAGAATCTTGTTAGTATGGTTATTATTACAAAATCTGTTTTAGTTAGAAAAACGAAATTTGGTGGATAAATTTGGTATATTTATGATAAGATCGCCAGATTAAATGTTTTGGGTCATTTCATGAATTTTTCAACGTCACATTTATAGCATGACTTATGTAAACAGTAAGGAGAGCTAAATACAGTAGCATTGGTGCCTTTGTCCAACTATCCATCCGTCTAGACTATCAGGTGAAGAAAAAGAAAAAAAGAACTTATGGTTTTACGAATCAAATCCAAAATTCAATCCAAGAATTAAAATATAGAAGTTTTAGTAATCAGAAGTACCGAGTTGAAGTCCTGGTGAAATCCAAATCACACACAAACACATATTTATTATTCTGTGCTGGTGTTATAGCTGTTATTTAGTAGTAATATTGCTAATTGTCAAATTATCAATGTTGTACTTAAAATGTAATGCGGCTGAGTTTTAAGTGTACATAAAACTGTAGGGTTCATTTCTGGTTCAACTTTTAGGACAGCTTTTTTTAATACCTATATCACCTTCACTTCCAGCAGATCTCCAAATTAGGATGTGTATTATTTTCATGTCTGTTATTAATAATTACAGAAATTTGTTAAAAAAATGTGATTGGGGATTGATGTTGTGTATGCTGAGTTTAGATCTGTGGTACATTGAGTTTGCAACAAGTTTCTATTGGACTGTGATTGAATCTTTTCTCCCCATGATCAAGGACTTAACTTATTAAATTTATTTACTATTTAGAGAAATACTAGTTACCATATTATTTTTTTTCCCTGACCTATTCTTCATGCTTGACGAAACTGTTGGATGGTGCAGTAGTGACTGCCATTACATTTTTTACTTCTGATGTTTATTCTTTGTTGATTTATTTCTTATAACTATAACTCTTATAAATATAAATTAGATTTCTGTTTACAGAGGTATTTCTTATTAATTTGAGTTCTGTTTACAGAGGTATTTCATATCATTTGGAGTTCTGTTTACAGAGGTATTACATAATGGAGTTCTGTTTACAGAGGTATTTCTTATTAATTGGAGTTCTGTTAAGAGAGTTATTTCTTATTAATTGGAGTTCTGTTTACAGAAGTATTTCACATTAATTGGAGTTGTTTACATAGGTATTTCATATTAATTGGAGTTATGTTTACAGAGATATTTCTTATTACTTGGAGTTCTGTTCATAGAGGCATTTCTTATTAATTGGAGTTCTGTTTACAGAGATATTTCATATTAATTGGAGTTTTATTTACAGAGGTATTTCATATTAGAGTTCTGTTTACAGAGGTATTTCTGATCAATTGGAGTTGTGTTTACAGAGGTATTTCTTATTAAGTGAAGTTTACAGAGGATTTGTTGACATTCTGCCTGGGGAGTAGTCTGTATCTATGTTTGGGTCAAAAGCTAGGACATGATCAATTTTTTAAGGCTGGCTTCTATCTGTTTTAGTTCAGACATGGAGGCATTTAATTGTTCACAATAAAATTATTAGGACACAATGCCCCACTTTTATTTTGAATGATATGTTTCATTTTACATATCTTGGCAGAAGGCTAGAGTTATCATGTCACTCTTCTGTAAATCCACCTGTTTTTTAATTTTTTTTATGGTTTAGTGCCATTTTTCAGCACAATATAGGCTATACATGGCGGCCAGTATTAATGGTGGAGGAAGAAACCGGACAAACCCCGGAAAGACCCACCGACCCACGAGAAGCTACTGGCAAGCTTTCTCACATAACTACATTTGCCGAATCTTAGACTCGAAAACACGCAGACAGAGGTGAGATGGCAGTGATCCGTAACAGACAGCGCTTTTGACCACTCGGCCACTCGGGGCCCCTAAATCCACCTGTTAAAATGTCATCTGGATAATCTGATATATCCATCTGTATATCCACCTGTTTGTGTGTCCATATGTATATACACCTGTTTGTTTGTCCATATGTATATGGAGTCTTTCTGTTTATGCACCTGTTGGTGTGAACAATTGTATATACACCTGTTGTTCTGCCCATCTGTTTATCCACTTGTTTATATGGCCATCTGTATATCCACCTGTTTGTGTGTCCATCTGTATATCCACCTGTTTGGGTGTCCATCTGTATATCCACCTGTTTGGGTGTCCATCTGTATATCCACCTGTTTGGGTGTCCATCTGTATATCCACCAATTGATGTGTCTGTCTGGATATCCACCTGTTGATATGTTCATCTGTATATGCAACTTTTGGCGTGGCCATTTGTATGTGCACCTGTTGGTTTGTTCATCTGTATGTACTTGTTCGAAGTGCACACACTTTACCTTCATGACAAAACCATTTGTAGGTACTTGTAGTTTATATCCTCCCATGGGAGGATAACATCTCAGAGTGGACAGGACTGAAGCTGAGTGACACAGTGAGAGTATCAGAGAACAGATTGGAATGGAGGAAGCTGGTTGTCAGGTCATCAGTGGTGCCCCAATGGTCGGCAAGACTAAGGGATAGATAGATAGATAGTAATTTATATAGCTTATTTTTTGCAATCAAGGTTTGGAAAAGAAATGTATGCTGATTTTATTTATCATATTTCACCTTTTCTGCTCTATGTCTTATCATGATGTATAGTCCATGTACATCATGTATGTCTATCCAAGTATATTATGTCTTTCTGTCTGTCTTGTCTAAATCATTGCTGTCTATAGTATGTTTGTATGCCATCAATAGCATGTCTCTATCTCTATATCATGTATGTCTGTCCATCTGAGTCATGTCTGTGTATATATCATGTCTGTATGTCCATCTATATCATTCTGTCTATATCACATCTACCAATATCATGTCTGTTTATATCACATCAATCATTATCATGCCTGTCTATTCAACCATACAACAACTGTTTGACCATGGAAGTCTCCATCTGGGAGTCGGGTATATAATATGTCTTTGAAAGAAGAGACGAGTGATCTCCATGAGAAGTCATAATTTTATTTATTTAAGAAATTTATCATATTCTTCAGGTGACTATGTCTGCTTCTTCGCTGAATTCCAATGATGTGTTTGTCATATTCACCAAAACTGCAGTCTACATCTGGTCAGGAAAGGTAACTCAGATCTTTTAGTAAATTAACAATGGGAACAAGTTGTTAATGTTAGTGATCGGTAAAACCATTTAAGTGATTACACATAGCAGTTCATTTTATTAAAACAGTCAAACAGTTTATCGGCTTTAACTTGCTGTTGTCTGTAAATATTTGTAATGTATGACTAATGAATAACTTAGAAATACAGGTGAATGCTCTATTTATGCCATATGTTCCTATTTATGCCATATGTTCCAGAAGTTATGGCATAAATTGAAATTGGCAAAATTTGTTTCCAATAGGATTCATATAAAGTAAGGATATTCTTTTGAAAATGATACCTAAGTTTTTAAGTACGGATTGTCGATAGATAATTATCTTCTCAAAACATACATATGACCATTCAGTGTATGGCACCATGATGTAGTAAAAAGTGTGATGCAAATTGAATGCTATATCTTCCTTTAGATGGCATTAAAATGAAAGTGCATACAAATACAATTTGTGTATTGCAAGTGTCACTTTTATAACAAGTTTGTCATTTGTGTTAAAATATAGATTTATGAAAAGAAAGGAGTTTAATTAATAAAAATAGCAATTGTTGAATAAGAGCCAGATGTGAAATCAATGGTACTTTAATCTTCTGGTCGACCAGGTAGTCAAACATATTTGGTACCTTTCAGAACAAAGAATTGAAAAATTGTAATGCTAACTTAGAGTTGTGGATAGTTCTCCAATCATAAGGAAAGATATTATTGCTCATCAGGCTGTTTGGAAGAGGTGGGCAAAATACAACCTGTGACCTGGTTTAATCCATTGATTTACATCATAGGGTGTGACTTTAAAGTCAATATCCACACATTGCCGAGGAAAAGTTGCAGATGCCAATGCCAATGCCTTCCCTAATAAGGCCTGGTGAGTTTATAGCATCATCTGTCAACATTTACTTGCTACTACTTTGAAGGCCTTGTTTGGCAATGTTACCACTTGTTACTGCTTTGAAGGCCTTGTTTGGCAATGTTACCACTTGTTACTGCTTTGAAGGCCTTGTATGGCAATGCTGCCACTTGTTACTGCTTTGAAGGCCTTGTTTGGCAATGTTACCACTTGTTACTGCTTTGAAGGCCTTGTATGGCAATGTTGCCACTTGTTACTGCTTTGAAGGCCTTGTTTGGCAATGTTGCCACTTGTTACTGCTTTGAAGGCCTTGTTTGGCAATGTTACCACTTGTTACTGCTTTGAAGGCCTTGTTTGGCAATGTTACCACTTGTTACTGCTTTGAAGGCCTTGTATGGCAATGTTGCCACTTGTTACTGCTTTGAAGGCCTTGTTTGGCAATGTTACCACTTGTTACTGCTTTGAAGGCCTTGTATGGCAATGTTACCACTTGCTACTGCTTTGAAGGCCTTGTATGGCAATGTTAACACTTGTTACTGCTTTGAAGGCCTTGTTTGGCAATGTTGCCACTTGTTACTACTTTGAAGGCCTTGTTTGGCAATGTTACCACTTGTTACTACTTTGAAGGCCTTGTTTGGCAATGTTACCACTTGTTACTGCTTTGAAGGCCTTGTTTGGCAATGTTACCACTTGTTACTACTTTGAAGGCCTTGTTTGGCAATGTTTCCACTTGTTACTATTTTGAAGGCCTTATTTGGCAATGTTGCCACTTGTTACTATTTTGAAGGCCTTGTTTTTTATTCGATTTTGATCAAACTGGAATATTGGTTTATATTATTAGTACATGGTTCATGAAATATTGAAAAGTTCATTAATTTGAGGTCTTGCCTTGAATTTTGAGAACAATTATTGTTCTTTTCTGTGAAAAGTCTTTGAATGTTTTTAAAAAAACCTCATTGAAATTTTACCCTGACATACTTTGAATTTGTTTGAGGGAGTATAAATTGTTAAAACTCAACATATCACTTTTAAGTTCATAATTTTTTATTATTTATGTACCATCCAAAATATGAAATAAACAAAAATTGATAAATTTGGGTGTCTTTGCTGCAGGGTATGCTAATTGGTTCGGTGCTTTTTCGTCTTCTTTTGCATGTATTTATACAGTGTACAGTCACTTTCATAAAAAATGATAAAGAAGGAAATTTAGAGCTTTGAAGTCTCGGGCTTGTATTTACCATGAAACTGTACATCAAATCAGGCCATGAAGTCTCACTGGTTGTATTTATCATGAAACTGTACATCAAATCAGGCCATGAAGTCTCACTGCTTGTATTTATCATGAAACTGTACATCAAATCAGGCCATGTTGTCTCACTGCTTGTATTTATCATGAAACTGTACATCAAATCAGGCCATGTTGTCTCACTGCTTGTATTTACAATGAAACTGTACATCAAATCAGGCCATGAAGTCTCACTGCTTGTATTTACCATGAAACTGTACATCAAATCAGGCTATGTTTTCTCACTGCTTGTATTTACCGTGAAACTGTAAATAGAACATTATACAATTATTAAATATATATGTATATGCAATGTTGACTCTAATTATTGTCCGAATTGCAAATGTCAATAAATATTCTCAGATTTAAATTAAAACAACATAATATGAAAATTAAGAATGTATGGACTTTTGCAAATTTTCACTAACTTGTCCAATATCCTGTGATGTAAATAAAGCAGATAAAATCTATCAGTGTTCCAGAACTTTCCTGCAGGCCATTGGTTGCACATGTCTATCCGGGCGTAAAAAGTTCTAGAGTTTTAATAAATGATGTAACAGATATAAGTTGATAAAAAAGGAAAATGCAGAAATAAATAAATTTGAATATTTATTAGTTATGAAGAAAACTCAGAGGAATAAGGGAGTTTATGAAAGAACTAACTAGTTAATTGGCAATGGCTAAAGTAACTTTTCTGATACTTCCATGACTAATAAACTTGTCTGATACTTCCATGACTAATAAACTTGTCTGATACCTCCATGACTAATAAACTTGTCTGATACATCCATGACTAATAAACTTGTCTGATAAATCCAAGACTAATAAACTTGTCTGATACTTCCATGACTAATAAACTTGTCTGATGCTTCCATGACTAATAAACTTGTCTCATACTTCCATGACTAAATAACTTGTCTGATCTTTCCATGATTAATAAACTTGTCTGATAAATCCATGACTAATAAACTTGTTTGATACTTCCATGACTCATTAACTTGTCTGATGCTTCCATGACTAATAAACTTGTCTGATACTTCCATGACTCATTAACTTGTCTGATGCTTCCATAACTAATAAACTTGTCTCATGCTTCCATGACTAAATAACTTGTCTGATCTTTCCATGACTAATAAACTTGTCTGATCCAGACTAATAAACTCGTCTGATACTTCCATGACTAAAAAACTTGTCTGATACTTCCATGACTAAAAAACTTGTCTGATACATCCATAACTAATAAACTTGTCTGATCTTTCCATGACTAATAAACTTGTCTGATACTTCCTTGACTAATAAACTTGTCTGATACTTCCAAGACTAATAAACTTGTCTGATACTTCCATGACTAATTAACTTGTCTGATACTTCCATGACTAATTAAGTTGTCTGATGCTTCCATGACTAATAAACTTGTCTCATGCTTCCATGACTAATTAACTTGTCTGATACTTCCATGACTAATACCTTGTTTAGTTCTTCCATGAATAAAGTAATTTGACTGATTCTACATTGACTAAAGTAACTTATCTGGTTCATCCATGACTAATAAATTGTCTGATACTTCCATGACTAAATAACTTGTCTGATCTTTCCATGACTGAAATAGCTTGTCTGCTTCTTCCATGACAAAAGTAACTTTTCAGATACTTCCATGTTTCATTTTTGTTTTACAGGGAAGCACTGGAGATGAGAGAGAAATGGCCAAGAGAGTGGCTCAAATATCACCTAGGTAACAGAATCAGATCTTTTTTCTTGATGCTAGCCGCATATTATGACAAGCATACCTTACCTGATTACATTAACATTAGAAATTACTTTCTACTACCTTCAGAATGCATCCCTCCATAAAAGATGAAAAACATTGGGGGTCAGTTTCTTTAATAGACAAAGGGAAGTAACTCTTACAAATTAACTCCCGTTTTGTTAGTTGTCCACATGTGTTGAATGTTCGTCAGCTAAAACTTGTTCTTGCAACTGTCAACAGTGCATCTGAAGAACGCTTACAATATTATCTTTAATTTTCACCATCCATCAGATTATTTCAGTGGTATATTAAGTTTAAAGGTTGATGTGGCTATCAACATTTCGAGTTTCACAGGGAATTTATTTGTATTTTTGCAGTTGGTACCAGTTTTCATTATTCATATGATTTCGATAAATAATATTCATTGTCTCTATTATTGTTATGTGTTGATTATTTCAGGTCATTTATTTGTGGCCTGAGTTAGCCTATTTGTACAGTTTATTGAACTATTGTTTGCATGTATTTTTGTTTAATTCATTTCTCTTTCATTGATAAGGGTCCCTGAGTGGCTGAGTGGTCTAAAGCACTTTCCATTACAGAACACTGCTGTCTCACCTCTGTCTGTGTGGGTTCGAGTCTAACATTCGGCTAATGCAATTATATGAGAAAGCTTGCCAGTAGCTTCTCTTGGGTCTGTGGTTCTTTCCAGGGGTTTTCCCGGGTTCTTCCTCCACCAATAATACTGGCTGCCATGTATAGCCTATTGTGTGCTGGAAAATGGTGTTAAACCCTACAGCAATAACATTCTTTCAATGCAGAGAAGTCACTCAAATGGAAGAAATACTGACATTTTAAAAGTTGTAGAGGATAACAACGAGATATGTTTGTCATACATGAATTGTTATTCATAACGTGAGGTGTTTTGTGCATGTATGCTGAGGATGTTTGGTCTAATATGTTAAAAAAATTAAAAGGACTTGAAAGCTGGACATGTTCTAAGCCTTTTGACTTCAATGTTTTAAGTATTTATCTCAACTCCAAAAAAAGTGACCAGATTCATGGGTCTCAGATATGTACCCTTCATGAATGCATCTCTGACAACAACTATTATTGCAGTTCTTGTTCAGGCCAATGCAGATATTTTAGAATCCTGTGTAATATGTATTATATGTAAAGTTCTGTCATTGAGTGAGTTCAGTGAATCTCTGACTTTTTATAATATTTCTTGGCAGCCCACAAGTCAGAAGTCCCTATCCCTGTCCATGCAGTTAATGGGAGATATGGAGGCTCCTTGTTTGCAATTATCTTCTGACTTTGTGAGCTGGTCCAGTCATCAAATTGTACATCAAACAGTGTACACTGTATTGGCTGTCAGCTAAATGGTATTGAAGTCCAGTTAATTAAGGTATTGCTTCATGTACCGTATTTTCGCGCATATATCCCGCACACGCAGATAATCCGCACCCTCATATAGCCCGCGGGTTTTGGGGTTTTGTGTAAAAAATCGTTGGCATAACCCGCACCTTTGTATAACCCGCAACCATAGATATATTTATACAGCTACAATCGGAAATGAAATCAATTACAGGATCATGGGGCTTCGCTGATGTAGCAAACTGCGATTCTGTTTTCCGTTTTGGTGACAAAATATACCATCTGGTGATATTTGTGGCGACACCAATTTTGGCTGATAAAAACCGTATATACAGTCTTGCGTTTGGAGTAGAGAAAATAGAAGGCACCATGACAGGAAACAATGTACTGGAATATATTGTTAAAATAACAAGTCCTTGTCTCATACTGGCAAACCACACTAACAGTGCACTGTTATATCATAATCCGCTAATGATGATATCTGGCCTTATTACTTTATGCAACTGACTAGTCAAACTCCGAATCCGCTGAAGGCGCAAACGTAAAATGAGTACAGTCAAGCAGATGACACTAATTTAAAAACAAATACCAGATAGAAGAAGAAAAAATACGTTTGCTGACACTTCAAAGAGAACCGATTACCTTTGAAGCACTGATATATACTAAACAAATAAAACAAATCTGTTTCAATGTTCTACAATTATCTGAAGTTGCCGCAGCAATAACAAACAGGTATTTGTTTCACCCTTGAACTGGAGCCTTTAGCGGCGCCATCATCAAAGTAAGCCGACGACCTTTGCTCAAAAAAAGTCAGGAAAAACACGGTACACAGTGCTTGTGTGCGTAGGAGCTGTGCCTCAACTACAGGCTACATAAACACGGACATTTTTAAATAATCTTGTACTCTTGTGAAGTGTAGATTCGAGTTTAAATAATTTCTTTCTATTTAATTTAAAAAATGCCGAAACGAAAGTCTTACACAGCCGACTTCAAGCTAACTGCCATTGCGTATGCTGAAGTGCATGGTAATAGAGCCACAGGCACAAAATTTGATATTGATGAGAGTGTAATCCGAGGTTGGAGAAAAAAAAAGGAACGTTGGAGAAGATGAATCCACGAAAACGTGCTCGTCGCGGACCTAAAGCAAAGTGGCCTCACCTTGAAGCTGACCTGAAGCAGTGGATCGTGGCCCAGCGGTAAAATTAGGTACCGTAGTTATTTCGATTGAAAACAGAAAATATTGATTATGAAAACGTGACGGATACGAAATTTTAAGTTTTTATCCCGAAATGTTGATTTGGTCCCGATACCGTAAGTTGTTGTAAAGTCACCGTAGTAGCCATAATATCCAACCCTAGCAAAACAAAACTAGAACAATATATGTTATGTAGTTACGTTTTTCAAACAATATGTTGAAATATCATTATGTGTAAAAAAAATTGTGATATAGCCCGCACCCTTATATAACCCGCACCCCCCTTGCGGGGTTTGTAAAATCTGGTATAACCCGCGGGATATATGCGCGAAAATACGGTATGTGTTGTGTGCATGTGTGTTCACCAGAACTGACACTCATCACATTGCTTGACAGTCCCTACAGCAATGGTGTCCTACATCAAGCGGACCAGAACTGTCAGGCCAACATCTTTATCACTGATACACGCATCACATTTAGAACCATTCAGGAAGATGTCAAATCAGGCCCAACCAGCTGCACCAGATTGGATTTCCACAACCAGATCACATTTCCCAGCATAGTTATGACATGGCTGGCTCTACTGGAGTATCTGATTGGTGGATGTGGATGATTTGATTTGATCATTGCCATTTGGCATGATGTACCCTTGAACACAAAATTAATAGGAGGACACTACCCTGTTGCAGGGTGATGTTAATGATTTTCCTACTCATTCTGATCCCACTTTGGAAATTACAGGATTGACCTTTAAGGCAGCCGCTGAGAAAGTATTTAGAATTTTGCCCCCATACGAATGTCCTCCTTTCTTAGCAGTAAATTCTTCAAATAAAGTCAAGGCTTAATTGAACATGGATGATGGCTACAAAAACATATTCTTGTGAATTTTATCTCTATCATCAAAGATTACAGAGATTACCAGACGTCTTTCCGCACCAACTTCAGGGTACATGGATGGCATACCTCATTCACAGCAGCTTCAGGGTACCTGGATGGCATACCTCATTCACAGCAACTTCGGGGTACCTGGATGGCATACCTCATTAACAGCAACTTCAGGGTACCTGGATGGCATACCTCATTCACAGCAACTTCAGGGTACCTGGATGGCATACCTCATTCACAGCAACTTCGGGGTACCTGGATGGCATACCTCATTAACAGCAACTTCAGGGTACTTGGATGGCCTACCTCATTCACAGCAACTTCAAGATAACTGGATGGCATATCTCATTCACAGCAACTTAGGATACCTGGATGGCATACCTCATTCACGGCATCTTAAGGGTATGATCAGAGCATACCTCCCCACTGCTCTGTACCTTGCACTGGCTATCCATTCGATCCAGAATCAAACATAAAATTTGTTCTCTATGCTACGTTTCACTAACGGACTCCAGTCCAAGATACCTATCTGGCCTCACCCATATATTATAATTTCATGGTGTTTGTTTTGTTTTTTGTTTTTGGGAAGTCATATCACAATAGATGTTCTAAAGCGCTTAGATCTTCCAAAGATTAGACACTATACAAAGTCCTCATTATTATTATTATTATTATTATTATTATTATTATTATTATTATTATTATTATTATTATAACTTGAAATGCAGGAAGAATGTTCCAGATTTTCCAGTGTCATAATTAAAACTGATTATATTTTGTTTGAGAATCCTTGAAAGATAAATCTGAGAAATATGGACCCCTTTGTCATTGGGAACAAATTTCACTTGAAACAGAATACATGTATAGTAAGTGCTCCCAGTTAGATTATCATAATAGATGTCACTTACAAGTAACAGTTGTCAATTACGACTCCAGTGGCCTAGTGGTTAGAGCGCCCGGTCGAGTCATACCAAAGACTTACACAAATGGTACTTATAGCTGCCTCGCTTGGCGCTCAGCATAAAGAGGTTAGTTTTAGGGCTGGTCGGCCTGGTTTCAGGATAATGTGACTGGGTGGGACATGTCTGTGGCATGATGTTCAAGTGTTAGACATCACTATAAACTGCCTCACTGCAGACACCATAGCGATATGACTGAAAAATTGTTAAAGCTATGTTAAAAATCCTAATCAAACAAACAATAATCTAACAGTTGTCAATTACTTTAGTGATATTGATGACTGTAAAAGATGCCAATTTCAAGTAGAAGTTGTCAATTATGTTATGATTGACACTTTAGTTATAATTTTATTATGCACTTATATATTGTCCGTATATATAGAAGCAAAATTAGTGCATGCTATTTCAGAACAAGTTCTATCATATATACATAACTATTATTTGAATGCTAGTTCCATTTGAGCATTATTCTCAAACCTTGTGGAATAGATACATTGATAAATAGATTTGAAAAATTTGTCTATATCTTCCTCAGATATGTTGTATTATATGACATTTCAGTATATTGCACTGTATTGGATTATCCCAGTAAAACATGCCAGTATTCAAATGGGTTTTAAACATTAGCGTTAAGAATGACAATTAAAATTCATCTGCCATTAAAAAAAAAATTGGTGTTTATATTCTGGAGGCCCATAGGTTTCAGCCAGAGGTTGATGCAGGATAAAAGCTGTGGTTTTTAACTGAAAAATTCATCAGAAACTCACAAGGGAAATAATCAAGTGGATCAAATGATAATTAACAACACTTTAGCAATCCTCAGACATATGACTGCAATTTGCACCTTCACATGTGATATTTCACTGGAATTGTACTATTCTTGGAAATTATGTGAGAAGATATTCCCCAAATAAATTAATTTTGCTTCTCAGAAAATGTATATGTGACACTTAATGGTGTAAAAAGATTTTTAGAAAAGGCTCCAAACATGATGATCAAAAAGACCTATTTGGACCAACAACTATTGGAGACAAACTCATATGAATAAGTGCCAAACCCATGATCATAGGATTAAAAGATTTAAAAATAATTCTTAAAAACAAATGTCATGAAAAGATTTTACACTGCTTATATATGGTTCTTTTGATATTAATCTTTTTATTAAATTTTATTTCCAGTTTGTTGAATATATCCCAGTTTGTTAATGAAGATACAGCAATAGTCCATTTTTACACTGTGAACTAATATAATTGTCTTAACATTTAGTACACATTTTATGTCTTTTATGCCAACCAAACTTTATTACACCACAATAATGAAAAATAGAAATACCTTTAAACAACATGTTCTTAGAAACTGCCTGACAGAGTTTTGATCATTCTGGCATGATGAGCTCTCAGATTTGTGTAGATGATGCTGATTTTGAAATAGTTACTTAAAATCATTCTCATGAAACTGCACAATAGAATTAAATGTCAGGCTGTTCATGTGGTATTGTTATTCATACTTTGAGTTTGAAGATGACTATGACATCACTAACTGGATTGGTATCTGTAAGCACATTAGTGGTCGATGACGCCAGTTTGTACTCTAAACTGTCTGTGGGATGAAGCCAATTTGTACACAAACTGTCTGTGGATGAGGCCAATTTGTACTCTAAACTGTTTGTGGATGAGGCCAATTTGTACTCTAAACTGTGGATGAGGTCAATTTGTACTCTAAACTGTCAGTGGATGAGGCCAATTCGTACTATAAACTGTCAGTGGATGAGGCCAATTTGTACTCTAAACTGTCAGTGGATGAGGTCAATTTGTACTCTAAACTATCTGTGGATGAGGCCAATTTGTACTCTAAACTGTTTGTGGATGAGGCCAATTTGTACTCTAAACTGTCAGTGGCATGATAGACTGGAGATATCACTTAATCAAAAGAGGATGTGCTGCGGTTCAAAGAGTTATGCTATGGTGCTTGTTCTTTGTACTTTTATGATTCTCTCAACTCACTGTCTGTAGATCAAGTATGGATGAAACTGCCAGTTGGATCAATCCAGTGCACGATCTTCCCAGGATTCATTGTCAGCATTAAATTGTTTCATGGATATCACATGTTAGTCTTTGTTTCTTATGACCTTTCTGAGATTACTCTCCATCTTTCAGCAGTTATATTAAATTGAGAATGACATGGGGATGTTTAATGCATCAAAATAGCCTGAATTCATACAGATTTTATTTGATGTTGGATGTATGATTGCAGCTGTTTTTTTTCTGAACTTTTTTGTGATCATTGTTTTGCAGAGAGCCAGTAATGGTGTTTGAAGGACAAGAGAAGGACAATTTCTGGAATGTTCTGGGAGGAAAACAGGAGTATGCCAGTGATAAGAGACTTCAGGCAGGTTTCATAGTTCTTGATACAGCGTTATTTTTTTTTTATACACTTGCCAGAAGGTAGAGTGTGTCATTCCATGACATTCATCCCATGATATTCATCCCAACGTCCACCTGGCCATTCAACCATCAATTTACTAATTAATATCACCTGGCCATTCAACCATCAATTTACTAATTCATTTCACCTGGCCATTCAACCATCAATTTACTAATTCATTTCACCTGGCCATTCAACCATCAATTTACTAATTCATTTCACCTGGCCATTCAACCATCAATTTACTAATTCATATCACCTGGCCATTCAACCATCAATTTACTAATTCATTTCACATGGCCATTCAACCATCAATTTACTAATTCATTTCACCTGGCCATTCAACCATCAATTTACTAATTCATTTCACCTGGCCATTCAACCATCAATTTACTAATTCATTTCACCTGGCCATTCAACCATCAATTTACTAATTCATTTCACCTGGCCATTCAACCATCAATTTACTAATTCATTTCACGTGGCCATTCAACCATCAATTTACTAATTCATTTCCATGCAGTAACTAGAGTTCAGCATGGGCCATAAGCAGACTTTGCTATAGCATGTATTTCCTAGCAAGGAAGAATTTATCAAATTTAGGGACCCAAGGTCAAAATCACTGTAATTTGGCTCAAGCTTTGTAGTTGGCTTGCACTTGGGTTTAGGGGGAAGTGGAGCAGTTTTTGGGGGCAAAGTGCTGAAAGGTCAAGGTCACTGTGACTGCACTAGCATTAGTTCTACTTCACAGACCTTTGGGCTAAATGTTGTAGATGGCTTGCACTTGAAGTATGGAAGAAACCTGATGAAAAAAGAATAATGGCTTCAGGATAATAACATTAGTTCTAGACTAAAGATCAAAGCTAAAGATGCATGAGAATCATAGAAAATATAGGTTTTGCACTTTTTGAATTTTTAGTTCTTTGAGTAAGTTCCTTGACTTGATATGTGGATGAGTTGCACTTAGGGTAATAGAAAAAAAAATATTGGCGTCTTAATGGCCCAAGGTCAAGGTCAGTCTAAAAAGTAAAAGAAAAAGATTTCAGGGTTTCAGTACAATAAGTTTAGTTTAAGACAGCATGCCATAGCCAAAAGCCAATGATCAAGGTCATTGTAAGAAATTGGATGCAACCATTCACGTGTGTTTTTTATTATCAGAACTGTTTACTCGTATGGTTTCACCATAGTTTATGTGGAATAGTTCACAAATAGCTAAAATTCAAGGAATCTGTTTTTCAGGCTCTCCACTTTAATCGACATAGTGCCTGAAAATACTCTACTTGTTAAATTCAAGCATCTTTATTATTAGCAGCATGTCCATTACCAGTGAAAAATACGGATTTTGATGTTGTGATGAAATGTTGATGAATATAGCAGTGGGATTTATAATAACTCTGAATAGCAGATGCCATGGAGAGGAAATTTACACTAAGAATTGTGACCTTACCTCAGCCAATTAATGCAAAACGCTGTTGTTGGTAAAGAAGGGAGAGGGGTCAAAGGTTATCAGCTAATGAGTGATGCTAGAAATTTCTACATTCATACTGGTATGTTAGATTCCTCATAGCTGTTGATACAACAAAAGTCAGCATTCATATGGCAAATATTTGAGTAGGCTACAATTACAGACTGGGCTTTGATTAACTACTGATGAGAGATCCATCAGGGTAAATAGGTTTTATTTATCAGGAGACATGGAGTATGAATATCTTATTGTAATAAAATAAACAGTTTGTAATTTAAATACAGGAACACAGTTCTGATTTGGGGTGAGAATAGTCTATCAATGTCCTGAATCAAAATTAGACAGGCGATCTTGTCATGAAGTACATCTTAAGAGAATTCTGAGAAAAAGGTCATGAAAGTCTTTTATCTGAATTGTTGACTCTCACTCTGAGGAGTTGGTAAAACAGTTTTTACAACCTGTTGACTGTTACTCTTGGGTTTTTACAACCTGTTGACTGGTACTCTTGGGTTTTTGCAACCTGTTGACTGGTACTCTTGGTTTTTTACAACCTGTTGACTGGTACTCTTATGTTTTTACAACCTGTTGACTGGTACTCTTGGGTTTTTACAACCTGTTGACTGGTACTCTTGGGTTTTACAACCTGTTGACTGGTACTCTTGGGTTTTTACAACCTGTTGACTGGTACTCTTGGGTTTTTACAGCCTGTTGACTGGTACTCTTGGGTTGATACAATTATTTGCTGGTATTTTAGTGTTGGTTAAACAGTTGTCTGATACTCTGGAATTGGTAGAACTGTATGTTTACATAATTGAAGATAAAAAGGTAAAAACATTGTTTTCTATTGTAAAAAATATGCAGAGAAAATTTCTTTAGGCATATAAGATAGTTGGCTGATAGTGCAGTTTTTAGTGATATGTTTAATTTAACAGCCACTTAAATCATGATAACTATAGGACCCAAATTTGTCTTCATTATTATAAAACATTAATGACATGTACACTAATATATTACAATTTTTCAGTACTTTGTACCATTTTATTCAAAATATTTTAGGAGGCAGAGAGTGTTCATCCTGCTAGATTATTCCAGCTGTCTAATGCCTCAGGTAGATTCACAGTGGATGAAATCCCAGACTTTGAACAGGTGAGTCCGACTGTTATTCTGCTAATATATCTATATGTTATTATGTTTGATCTGTCTTATTTTTTTTTGTCTACAGTAAGGTATGTTTATTATGATGTTGTCCACCTGGTACTATTTTCAGCTCTGCACAGTAACTTGAGCTATCTGCCATCTGTAGTTACCAGACAGTGGATGGCTTGCATTTGAAGAGTTCATTGAAATTAGGGGTCAAGGTCAATAGAAGGAAAATGGTTTCTGTGCAACATTAGTTCTACATTACATAATGGGATGAAACAGTTGATAGCTTGCACTGGTATGAAATAAACTATTTAATTTTGAGATAAAAACGGCAAAGGTATCTTGTCACTGAACTAAGAAGGAAAATTAATTCTACACCAACATTTGTTCTACATCACTGATGTAGAGCACACTTTGTGTGTAGCTCACGCTGTTTGGGTTAGGTAACAGATTATTGATTTGGGGGCAGAAAAGTCGGACATCAAGTTTACAGGGACTGAAAGAAAATGAAAAGGTTTTCTGCACAATAAATTAGTTCTGCATCACACATATGGACCAATCTTTATAGATGGCTTAAAATGGGAGTGAGGAAGAAAACTATTTATTTTTGAGGTCAGACATCAAGGCTACTGACTAAATTGTGTGCAAAATGTATATCGCGGTCATGTACCTTCACGAAAATTGATGAATGCCCTAAATTGGGCATGAAAGCAGAATATCAATATTTGCATCAGTAGGTCAAGGCCACTGTGACTTCTAGAAAGTATATCTTGACAGATATTTGTGGAGGGTTTGAACTTTAGGTGAGGAGAATGCTTATTAATTTTGGCATCAGAATGTCATTGAAGACGATTAAACATGGGGCAAGCATATGCATGTAATTTTCATGGTATTCTTGTTTTGTCTTTCCAGAATGAGTTGTTTTTCCAGAATGTATTGTCTTTCCCGAATGAGTAAACTGTCCTGAATGAGTTGTTGCCTGTAATTTTTTAGTAAAGAGAAATAAGAGACTTCATTTTTGCTGAAAGAAAAAATTAAATATAATTGTTCCTAAATCTGAAATTTTAGTAATTTCTGCTATGTTTTCTCATTCTACCTTAATTGGAGAAAGAAATGTTTTTTTTAGAATTCCATAATTTTATGTTTTCTCATTTTCTTAAAAATAATTGGAGAAAGAAATGTTTTTTTAAAAAAAATATTGCTTAGAGTGTAATAATTTTATCTAACTTTCTGTGATATATAATGTTTAAAATGTTATAAGCCATATTATGTGTTCTGTGAGTCTGAACATTAGCTATATTGTGTTCTGTGAGTCTTAACATTAGCTATAATGTGTTCTGTGAGTCTTAACATTAGCTATAATGTGTTCTGTGAGTCTTAACATTAGCTATAATGTGTTCTGTGAGTCTGAACATTGGCTATAATGTGTTCTGTGAGTCTGAACATTAGCTAAAATGTGTTCTGTGAGTCTGAACATTAGCTTTAATGTGTTTTGTGAGTCTGAACATTCGCTATATTGTGTTCTGTGATTATGAGCATTAGCTATATTGTGTTCTGTGAGTCTGAACATTAGCTATATTGTGTTCTGTGAGTCTTAACATTAGCTATAATGTGTTCTGTGAGTCTTAACATTAGCTATAATGTGTTCTGTGAGTCTGACCATCTGCCATATTGTGTTATGTGAGTCTGAACATTTGCTATATTGTGTTCTGTGATTATGAGCATTAGCTATATTGTGTTCTGTGAGTCTGAACATTAGCTATAATGTGTTCTGTGAGTCTGAACATTTGCTATATTGTGTTCTGTTATTCTGAGCATTAGCTATAATGTGTTCTATGAGTCTGAACATTAGCCATATTGTGTTCTGTGAGTCTGAGCAATTCAGCATTTATGGGGAGAACAAACGAGAGTGGTTGTGTTAAAAGACGAGAGTGGTTGTGTTAAAAGACTAGAGTGGTTGTGTTAAAGGCAGCAATGGCTATATGATTGACATTAAATTGTTGCAGCAAGATCTGGTGGCAGATGATGTGATGATCCTGGATGTGTGGGATGCTGTCTATGTCTGGGTTGGGGATGGATCCAACAAATCCGAGAAGGAGGAGTCTGGCAGACTGGCACTCGTATGTATACATAAAAAGTGGATTTATTTAATAAAAGTTCTGTGAACTATTTATGTCTGTCTACTTGAGTATATTTCTCCTGATGCAGACTGTGACTTTTAGATGCAGCAAAAGTAGCCTTAACAATGTTTATAAGTTGTTTTGAAATTTTTAAAAGTCACACATCTTCTGCACATCTCTGTTGAAGATCTTTCAGACATCATCAGCGTATATATGTTGATAATTTTGTCATGTCACATGGCATAAGCATATACATCTTGGATAGTTTTGTGTTACCCATCTTCTACATCAATGCTATAAAGAACATTACAGTTACAGGTCCAAATAAGCTTCAGTTTCCATCATTATGTCATTCACAAGCAAGGGACCATGTTAATCACAGCCTTTTTTTTTTTTAAATATTTCTGTATTTAGCTTTATTAAATGACACAAACCTTGTAAGCCATACTCATGGTCCACTATGCAACATGATAAAGCCTGATAGCCACAGTCTCAAGCCACAATGCGATTTAGTAAAGCCTCTTAGCTACAGAATCAAGCATCTGTGCAACTTAGCAAAGCCTATTCCTGGGTAATGCTAAGTTATCGGAACGTACTTTTAGTAGAATCTCAAAAATGCTTCTTAGACATAAAATTGACTAAATTAAATTATTGACCTTGAGCCGTTTTCAACACGTTGGATAATGCACAGATGCTTTAAATGCCACATCTGTCTAGATTAACATGTTAACACTGGTGTGATGGCTTCAAATCAAACGGTTAACACTGCTGTAATGGCTTCAAATCAAAATGTTAACACCGGTGTAATGGCTTCAAATCAAAATGTTAACACTGGTGTAATGGCCTCAAACCGCTCCAGTGGCCTAGTGGTTAGAGCATCTGCCACAGAAGTGAGAGGTCATGGGATTAATCCCCGGCCAAGTCATACCAAAGACTTATAAAAATTGTATTAACAGCTGCCTCACTTGATGCTCAGCATTAAGAGGTTAGTGTTAGGACTAGTTAGCTTGGTGTCAATATAATGTGACTGGGTGAGACATCATTATAACTAGGGAAAGGAATAACCCTATTGCATAAAAGCTCAAAGGTCAAGTTTACTGTAACAAAAGAAGATAAATAGTTTGCACTTTGTAACTCAAGTTCTCAATCGTCTGTGGTTACCAAACTTTGTAGATTTCTTACACTTGTGTAACAAAGAATCAAGATATTTATTATGGAGTGAAAAGGCCAGACATCAAGTTTGCCGACTGATAATAGAAAAATGGCTCCTTCGCAAAAAAATTAGTATTACACCACAGACCTTGCCAAACTTTGCAGATGGCTTGCACTTAAAGAAGAAAACTTTTTGGGGGGACCAAGGTCAGGATCATTCAGGCAGAAAGAAGAAAAATATTGTTTTTTTTGCACAAAACATAAGTTGCTGACTTTGAGCAATTTTAAACATCGGGTGTGCATATATCATGACATTGTAAGTACACTTTGTTACTTTATTGTGATAATTTTCACTTGTTTCTGTAGGAGTACATCAAGACCGACCCTTCTGGTAGGGATGAAGACACCCCTGTCTACATGGTCAAACAGGGCCGTGAGCCACCAACGTTTACTGGTTTCTTTGGAGTCTGGGACAGGAACATGTGGGATGTAAGAGATTTTTTACAAGTTGGATCATTTGTGGTTAAAATTTAGGAACTTTCTAGACTGTCATACATTTTACTTCTTTTGCTTTGTAGTTCAGTTGTTTTGTTGTTTACTTTGTAGTTCAGTAGTTTTGTTACTTGTTTACTTTGTAGTTCAGTTGTTTTGTTACTTGTTTACTTTGTAGTTCAGTAGTTTTGCTACTTGTTTACTTTGTAGTTCAGTTGTTTTGTTACTTGTTTACTTTGTAGTTCAGTTTTGTTACTTGTTTACTTTGTAGTTCAGTTGTTTTGTTACTTGTTTACTTTGTAGTTCAGTTGTTTTGTTACTTGTTTACTTTGTAGTTCAGTAGTTTTGTTACTTGTTTACTTTCTATGATATTTTAGGTATGAATAGTAAGTTACCTCAACTGACACAGATTTTTATGGATTCAATAGCTGAAAGGAATATGGTAAATTTATAGTATCTGTCTATTTATCTCCCTGGTGTACCGCCAGCCAACCTACCTATAAACATACATACATCTATTGATAAATTCAGACATTTACAGTGAAACTCCTTGAAACTAAAAATGCTTGGGACCAAATTTAATTTTTAGTTTTTTTAAGATTTTTGTTTACTGATGGCTTTGCAGATGTGAACAGTTGTTTTTATGAGGACTTACATGAATTGGGAGAGGGATTATGTGTATAGCAATGTACAATTTAAGAAAGACGTTTGTTTTCTCTTTTAGTACCGATCTGATCACATGGCAAATAATGCCGCCTAGCCTACCCTTCACAGCATGCTTTAAGACCTTGTTGAAGTATAAAAAGCTAGTTTAAACCAGATATGCCGGTAGCCAACTAGCAGGTAGAAAAAGAAGATAACATGTTAGAGTTGCTTCCCTTTGTGTGTGTGTGTGTGTGTGTGTGTGTGTGTGTGTTATATATATATATATATATATATATATATATATATATATTACACACACACACACACAGATTTTTCATATGTATACTGACAACCTGCTCATCAACAGACTCTTTGGACATATGTGTACTGACAGCCTGAGGATTAACAAATTCTTCGAGCATATATGTGACAGCCTGCAGATTAACAGACTCATCGAGGATATGTGTACTGACAGCCTACACATCAACAGACTATTTGCAGTAGAGTTAAAGGGTGGCTCATTCTTTATGGGGCAGAAATGTCAGTGTCGGCTATTGGTTAGAATAAATCTGTGTTGGCAAGTAACCAGAATTGTTTAACATAACGTGCCCTCGGGACATTCTCTCACTGATAAGCCTACTACAGTACTTACTTACTGTAAATAGCCTGGTCCGATGCTTTTAAGGAATTTAGCAAATACAAACACATTAAGCTTATGACCATATGTTTGGGATGGTATATGTATACATGTACTACCTTACCAAAAATGATCAAACTTGGGGAGTGGATGCATCACGAATGCTCTATATCCTTTTTGCAAACAGATTGTAAGATAAATAAATAAATAATATAATAAATAATATAATAATAAAAAAAATAAAATAATAAAAATAATATTAAACTACATTAATCTCTGGTTTTTAATTTTATTTTATTTTACTCTTTATTGACTTTGATATTTCCTAGAGGACTGTTCCTCTTTGTTTCTGTCTGCTGCAGTAGGTAGGTAGGTGGGTGGGTTGTTAGTTTTACAATATGTCAGCAATATACAGTGCCAATTATTAGTTCAAAAATTTTAATTTGAGATGATTAAAAGTTCTAATAAAAGAATAAACATATTGGGAGAAAAAAATTATTTCAAAAAGAAGGAAACAGGACTGTAGTCAAAGTTTAGTTTCTGCATGATAATGTTTACAATGGCTACTGGAGACCAGTAAAAGTAGAGGTGAGATATGCAATCACAGATTACACTCTGGAGTTGATTTTATTTTTTATTACAGAAAGGACAGTCCTATGAACAATTGCGAGATGAACTTAGTCAAGGCAATGAAGTTTTGACTCTGGTACAACAGGTATGGCTATTCGTATTGTAGTTACCCATCTCAGTGTTAAAAACATGTAAGGGAATCAATATAACGTCGCAGTGTTAAGAACGTGCAAGGGAATCAATATAACGTCTCAGTGTTAAAAACGTGTAAGGGAATCAATATAACGTCTCAGTGTTAAAAACGTGTAAGGGAATCAATATAACGTCTCAGTGTTAAGAACGTGTAAGGGAATCAATATAACGTCTCAGTGGTAAAAACGTGTAAGGGAATCAATATAACGTCTCAGTGTTAAGAACGTGTAAGAGAATCAATATAACGTCTCAGTGTTAAGAACGTGCAAGAGAATCAATATAACGTCTCAGTGTTAAAAACGTGTAAGGGAATCAATATAACGTCTCAGTGTTAAAAACGTGTAAGGGAATCAATATAACGTCTCAGTGTTAAAAACGTGTAAGGGAATCAATATAACGTCTCAGTGTTAAAAACGTGTAAGGGAATCAATATAACGTCTCAGTGTTAAAAACGTGTAAGGGAATCAATATAACGTCTCAATGTTAAAAACGTGTAAGGGAATCAATATAACGTCTCAGTGTTAAAAACGTGTAAGGGAATCAATATAACGTCTCAGTTAAAAACGTGTAAGGGAATCAATATAACGTCTCAGTGTTAAGAACGTGTAAGGGAATCAATATAACGTCTCAGTGTTAAATACGTGTAAGGGAATCAATATAACGTCTCAGTGTTATAAATTTGTAAGGGAATCAATATAGCGTCTCAGAGTGAAAAATCAATATAACATCTAAGGATGAAAAACCTGTGAATGAATCAGTATAACATCTCAGCATGAAAAACGTGTGAGGGAATCAATATAACATCTCAGCATGAAAAACGTTTAAAGGAATCAGTATAACATCTCAGCATGAAAAATGTGTAAGGGAATCGATATAACATCTCAGCATGAAAAACATGGAAGGGAATCAATATATAACGTCTCAGCATGAAAAACGTGTAAGGGAATCAATATAACATCTCAGCATGAAAAATGTGTAAAGGAATCAGTATAACATCTCAGCATGAAAAATGTGTAAAGGAATCAGTATAACATCTCAGCATGAAAAACGTGTAAGGGAATCAATATTTAACGTCTCATCATGAAAAATGTGTAAGGGAATCAATATAATATCTCAACATTAAGTACCGTAACAAACAACACAGACCCAGATCTGCCATCTGGTGAGATGCAATAGCGGCAGGGCTGTATTTACTTAAGTAGATTGCTCACCACTCTGGCTTAGCAATGGAAAGTTATGAATTTTAACAGCCACAAGAAAGTTTGTTTAAACAATATCAATAAATAATACCAAACTTGTTTTTCAGGCCGCCATTGGAACAGCAGACTTCAGTGAAGTTGCCAAATACCCTATAGAACAACTGCAGGTTCCAGCAGACCAACTTCCACCAGGAGTCAGTGATCCATCTAACAAAGAGGTAATGAGAATGTTTTTGTCTCAACTGCATATGCATGAGGAGACAGACAAAGGCATTACTTTTTCAGCAGATAAGGCAATAAGATCGGTGGTAAATTTTGTGTTCAAGTTCTCTTTAAGTCAGATTGAATTGGGGGTGGGGGGTCGGGAGATGATCAGATTTGGTTTGTATGTCATTGTTTCAGCTGCAGAAAGATGTTATAACATAGGTATTACTTTTCTGGTGGGGGGGGGTCAAGAGTGGCCGAGTAGTCTAAAGTGCTATCCGTTACAGATCACTACCATCTCACCTCTGTTTGCGTGGGTTCGAGTCTAGGATTCGGCCAATGTGGGTATGTGAGCAAGCTTGCCAGTAACTTCTCGTGGGTCGGTGGTTCTTTCCGGGGTTTTCCGGGTTCTTCCTCCACCATTAATACTGGCTGCAATTTATAGCCTATCTTGTACTGAAAAATGGTGTTAAACTTTTTTGGTGGGCTCAGTATGGATAATATATTTTTACGTGGAAGTATTTGTAAATCAGATATAGTGGTGTTTCATAATTGCATGTATATAGCTGAGTCAAGCTTTATGGAAACTATTTGTTCTGTCAGTTTCTATTAAATATCTGATACCTTTATAGACGTCTGGTGCCCTGCTACACTTGCCTTTACAGATCATGTGTCTGTATGAGTTGGAATCTTGGCTTGAATATGGATAAAGCTTGCCATTAGCTTTCCATATGTTAGCGGTTCTTCTTGGATTCCTTCTGCACTAAATATACTGCTGCCATGTTTAGTTAGACATGTGCTGCATAATTGCATTAAACCCCACATAAAAAGCTGGGACTTTTATTTACTCTTACCTTCAAGGCCATATATATATAAAGCTTGAATTGGTTGTAGTGTACATTACAATATTATGCAGTGTAATGTGCCTTATCGTGAAGGCCATATATAAAGCCTGAATTGGTTGTAGTGTACATTACCACATTATGCAGTGTCATGTGCCTTACCGTGAAGGCCATGTATAAAGCCTGAATTGGTTGTAGTGTACATTACCACATTATGCAGTGTAATGTGCCTTACCATGAAGGCCATATATAAAGCCTGAATTGGTTGTAGTGTACATTACCACATTATGCAGTGTCATGTGCCTTACCGTAAAGGCCATATATAAAGCCTAAATTGGTTGTAGTGTACATTACCACATTATGCAGTGTCATGTGCCTTACCGTAAAGGCCATATATAAAGATTGAATTGGTTGCAGTGTACATTACCACATTATGTAGTGTACATTACCATATTATGCAGTGTAATGTGCCTTATCGTGAAGGCCATATATAAAGCTTGAATTGGTTGCAGTGTACATTACCACATGCAGTGTAATGTGCCTTACCGTGAAGGCCATATATAAAGCTTGAATTGGTTGCAGTGTACATAACCACATTATGCAGTGTAATGTGCCTTACCATAAAGGCCATATATAAAGCCTGAATTGGTTGTAGTGTACATTACCACATAATGCAGTGTAATGTGCCTTACTGTGAAGGCCATATAT